>JAHXMU010000014.1:6061977-6077144 GCA_019455685.1 Philornis downsi
ACATATTGTCATCACCATTTTTGGTTAACAACAACAGCAGACCGTCGGAGTATGCTGACTGCGTTTTCTTTTTTTTTTTCTTCTTTTTTTGCCATAATAACGCCCCATTCAGACCGAGTTCCGAGGCATAGAGATGTCTAATAGCGATATCAGCCATGCCAAATAACACCTCCATTTGCCCCGCATCCTGCGCCGCACGCTGCTGTCGCCAACTGCAGTTCCCTGAGAAAATACATAGGAAGATTCTTTGGCTTTTTTCTTGGCTTAACACAGAACCGCGAGAACCAGTAGCAGTGGTTTACTCTTGTGGTGTACTCAATACCGCACCCGTAACCCAACCAACCAACCAAAATGGAAAAAACATCCAACAAATCTTGTGTGGAAGTCCCAAAATGATGAGATGAGAGCAACTCTCGTCCTTCCATGGAAACGTAAATACGAATCGAGAGAATTGTTGAGATCTTCGCGAATTTCTTAAAATCTCACTCAAACTGAATATTTTTTCACCATTATTTCCTTGTTAGCCACGAAAAAAGCAATAAAATGGTCAGAAAATTACACTCAAAATGTCTTGAGAAAACACATTTTCTTAGAAAGCCCTGGAAAATGGAACTGAACTTAGTTTACACTCAAATGTTTTTTCGTCCTTCCTTGGGCACTCAAATTTGTTGGCGAAAAAACATCGTTAACTCCTGACTCCTTTCCCTTTATTTTGCGGCGGGGGGAACTGTGCTACTCCACGTTATATTAAGTCCTTTACTCCTCGTATTAGAAGGACCCATACTCCCCTTCCTCCGCATTTCCCGTTGTTTTCTTTTCCTTCATCTGACCTCCTTAGACATTGGTTTTTTTCTGAAATTGAGTCCTTACTCAGTTAGCACTCATTTATAGACGTCTAAGGGTGGTAAATGTTGTATGGAACATTTTCGCCCCCCGAAAGGAGATGCTGGATGTTGGATGAAAACATGAAAAAACCTAAATAATGGTTTATGACAAACAATGATACCTTTGCGAAGGGAAATGGAGAAAAAATAAAATATCCACGAAATTCCAACCCCTTGGAAACAAAGAACGAAGCAATTTATAAGAAAATAAATTATTGCCAGTACTACCAAACAGAGAAGGGGGAGGGAAATAGAGGAGAAGTGTCTTTCCAGCCACTGAGGTCCTATAATGGAGCAGAATAAAAATGAGTTAACAAAAACAAAAAATCCAAAACCTCATGATAAGAAACACCAAAAGCCTCAAATAGCGGTGAAAACATAACTCAGGCAGCCGCCTCACAATAGAAAATCTCAAATTGAGAATTCCCTTCATATTTGAAGTTATATCAACCATGTAAAGAGATGGGATTTGTCTTTATTGCAAGTAATACATAAGTAATCGGAAAAGAAATCAAAAATCACGGTAAGAAACATATTTCTTTTAAAAATAACAAATTGTGGTTGCGAAACAAAGTCCTCCCCATCCACTTGCTGACATCTTTACATAGAAAGGCGTCGATTTTTTCGTTTAAAAAATGGGAACACATTGAGCTAAATTTGATAGCCTTTGCAGGGACTTAGAAGTTTCTACATTGACCCCATACACAATTTTTATTCAAGTTTATAAAAAAAATAATTTATAGTTTCGGTAACGGAATTGGCTTTTATGACCAATAAAATTAAGCTTAGACGGACGGTTTGAATACGCGCTATATCAAATTGTGGACCAGCGTGACATATTTTCTACAGGGTTGTCGTGCGATTACACCAAAATGTAGGCGCAAAGTTAGTTAAATTGTAGCGAAAATCATGGTTTCGAAAAGCGATTGTACTGAAAATAGCCCATTTTCAATAGGGGTCAACTTTGGGACAATCAAAATGTAAGAACCGATTTTTATTGAAACAGATATAATATTGTAACCAGTATTGGATTTACAAGAATTCATGATTAGGCAGACAGACTTTCAAGAAAAATCTATCGTATAAATTAATATTGTTTTTTAATTACTAGTTTTTACGCAATCTTAAATGTAATATCCAAAAAGGTTTTCTTCTCATGCAAAATCTGGCAAAATTTTTTTTAGAAAAAAATGCATAAAAGTTCGAAAGCGACAAAAAAATCTCATGTTTACGCCAATCGTAAACGCAGCATTTGTGCAAATAATACAAATCATTTATGACAACAGGCTATGAACAGATTTTGACTTCATTGACAATTTATTTATTTTATATTTGGCATAACTAAATTTGTTCTGGTTTCTTTTTGAAAAGTTCACTTCTTTGAATGTAATATTTTATGTAATTGGGTTCAATTTGAGCAATGAGGGAGGGAAACGATAATTGTAATGGTTACATACTTTCCTTCACAAGCTAATTAACCAGTAGGTAATTATTGGAAACTCTAAAAAATATGAAGAATGGCGGTTTAACCTGTGCGCCTCCGTTAGACATGTTTCACTATCGGTGAAATGATTTTTTTCTGACATGCGTCTATATATTTGTCTTTATAAAATAAATCTGAAATACTTGAATCCATATGTCTGGCAATGCCGGCAAAAATCTTACGGTCATTTTCTTAAATTACAAATAACATGAGTATTAGGTTGTATATTTAGAAAACATTTTGTCAAAATGTTAAAAAACATATCCATAAATATTAGCGACACCTGATGGCAAATTCCAACCACAAAAGAAACAGCAAATTGCATCCCTGAAAATAGCAGTTTCAATTGGTTTCTGTGAGACATATAAGTACATAATATTATATTTTTATATTACCAGTTTCCATTCGAAGTAAAGAAATACGTTTTAAAAATGTAGAAGTATTTTCAAAGAAATAAAGTTTAAAATAATAGGTTAAATAAAGTGAACTTTGCCGAAATTGTACTTCGGAGTGGTGCCTGATTAGGAAATAAGCTATAAATGAGTGTTGGTTCGACTTTACACATCAAAAATCATTGTTCGTAAATGCACAAAAGCTTGAAGACGTCCTTCTAGTGATCAAGGGTGCAGTTTTGATCGGTAAACAACAAATTTGAACAGACTAACAGAGCGACCCAAGTAAAAATTGAATTAAGATATCTTCAAGTGCCTTTACTCAATTGCTATTAAGATCAGAAACTAAAAGTCGATTTTCCTCACTGCGTGACTTATTATTGGAAGATATTTCTTCTACAGAATTTTCACTAATTTGTGTCTAATAAATTTATGTCAATTTTGGCAGCAAAAATTTGGTGAAATATAAGCTTTTCTGAAATTTTATGTAAAATCGCTCCAAAATTAAGAAATAAATCACAAAATAATAAATCACAGATTTGGACAGATTAAAAAAGCGACTGAAGTAAAAATTGAATTAAGATATCTTCAAATATCACAAACTAAAACTCAATTTTGTTCACTGCGAGAGTTATTCTGGGAAGATATTTCTTTATGATTGTGTTAACAACTTATGGATCCTTCGTTATTACTAACTTTTATGTTAGTTTTGGTAGTGAAATATAAAATGTTATCAATTTTATTTGAGATAGCCGCAATATTAACAAATAAAGCAAAAAATGCCGTGTAAAATTATTTGTCGATGTTTTAAATTCAAATTGTTTGGCATATATGTCAGCCAAACCGTACCATTTATTCTTAAAATAAACCCATATCAGCCCCAGCACGTTCTCCAAAATTGAAATATTAAAATAAAATTACTTTCACAATAATATATTCGAAGAATCTGTCTTAAATCAAAATTAAAACTAAATCTCCCTTTCCATCTATCCGTCGATGAATATGATAGATTGAGTGAAATAAAACATTTCGAATCGATGTGTTTTGATCAATGATTCATAATTTGAATGAGCATTTAAGTTCAAAATTTGTAAGATAGTTTTTAATTTTTCTTCAGGTTTTTAGATTTAAGAAGATTTTATTAAAATTCAGAATTACAAGTCATAACGTGTCATTGGTTTCCAATATATTCTTAGCTAATAAATTTGTATAAAATATATAAATAACTAAAGAGATTTAACGCTTTTTCTCGATTTTATCAAAATCACAAACATACGAGGTGTGATCAAAAATTTTTTTCAAACAGTATTTATTTATTCATCAACAACTATCTTGTCCCCATCAAAGTAAGCCCTCTCAGATATAATACGACTTGCTTCGCGCAAATGGCGCATAACTTCAAGGTGGTATACCTTATTGACCGTACAACCTTGTGGCAAGAATTCATGATGCACCACGCCATTGCAATCGAAGAAAACAGTGAGCAAAACCTTCACATTTGGCCGAACTTGACGTGCTCGGGCGACCAGGACGAGCATCGTCATTGACATCTTCTCGACCTTCCTTAAACCGCCTATACCACAAATGAACTTGTGTTCTGCTCATAGTAGACTCGCCAAACGCCACAGTCAACATTTCAAGTGTCCTTGCACATTTAATTTCATTTTTTACACAAAACTTAATAAAGTTTCTTTGATCCATTTTTTCGAATAGTAAAAAATCGAAGAGCACACCAAAACACGACTAACCTTTTTATCTGTCAAAAACAAACTGACAATCCAAAATGGCTGATAATGTCAAAATATATAACAGACATATATACCAACATAACAGAAAAAAAATGCGAAAATCGAACATACGTAACTCACGAAATTTGAAAAACTCCGTTTGCCACGGATCGAAAACCCCACAAATTTTCATGATTATCAATCAACTAAGACACAAATTTGAAAAGAAATGTAATGCAATTGCCTTTTAGTTGTACCGAAATTAAAGAAGTTTTGTTATCCTGCCTTTCTTGTAACGCAGTTCCTATTCATGAAATGTTGCAATTTCATTCATCCGCCGAGTTGAACTGGAAATTATAAGTTTTAAATTAAAAGTGTAGCTAAAGATACATCTTTAGATATTCAAACCTTAAATAGCGATAACAAAAAAACGTGGTGGCTCTTTTGTTCTAAGTAAAGCCAAAAAAAATCGTTTTTTCTTTAAGTCATCAATATTTCATTTGTATTGAGTATTTTTTCTCCCAGCTGATGGAGCGGAGTACTCCATTTCAAAACGCTGAGTCAAAAAATCCACTCAGTATCTCAAATTGTGGCTTGCTTTTGTGGCTAAGGACAACCCATTGCCATTTAACGACAACAAAATACTTGGTAAACCCCAAAATCACCTGAAATTGGTTTGCAGTCAACAAAAAAATCAAAATCACTACCACATGAGTACAATTTCATTGTCTGTATGTGTTACCTTGAAAATGTACAAGATTATTGAATCTCCTCCTATTTTCAAACATTTGTCATTGGAAAACTATTAACAAACCACATGTGCAAGGCGGAGTTTTTTGGAAAACCACTCTCAGAACTCACCTAAATCAACCCTACCTCTCCATAAATCGAAAAAGAAAAACCACCACCTAATCTCTCACCTCGCAACCACAAGGGGTGTTTTTGTGGTTTTATAATTTTAACCACAATAATTATAACACATTGTGGTTTTCGCTCACTCACTCGCTCATAACTCTCCATAACAACCAATAGGAACAAATGATTTGGTCACAAGTTTGTTCGAAAGAAAATGGCTTCTATTTGGGAACATCGTCTTTGTACATACACACAATCCGCTTAAGAAACTCCTTCAAGTCTAAAGAGAATTTCCATCATTTATCCACCATAGCTAGTACGTATATATAATCGTCCTTTGCAATTTGTTTTCTTTTCTTTTGCTGTTCATTTAATTCATTTGCTTATTTTCTGTTTTTTTTTTTTTTTTTTGCAAAATACAAACTCATTGCGGCTACACACGAATGGTCTCCCACTGACAACGTTTCGTGGTCCACCAAAAATATGCTAAAATGTATAGAAATCTCCCAGCTCTTACCTCCCCAATATACTTTACGTCTATATACATTCAATATATTATAATATTGTGAAGTATATAACTTTAGTGCTTAGTACATAACTGAGATTTGCTTATGCTCTTCCAGTTGCGTGGGAGTTAAAATCTTTGACATAAATTGTTTGCGCCATCGCATTGGAAAGTTATGTTCCCGTCTAGTTTATTCCTTTGCATGTTTCGATTTTCTTTTGTCCGTTTTCGTTTTCATCAAGTTTACTTTCTCAGTCTTTGATTATTTGCTAACATATTTTTTCTGCCACCAGCGTTCTATGCCGTCGGAACAATTATTTTGAATGTCATCGAAATTTAGTGAGGAATCCTGTATTTCCTTTTAAGTGCTTTATTTAATACTTCATTGTTTTGGTAAATAAGAATAAAAAGACCGCAAAGAAAGACACAGTTTCCGCGGGCCTGGCTTAAAAATGAATCTTAAAAATGTATATCCTGGCATTTATTGGCGCGTTTTAGGTGCATGCACAAATTACAGGATAACTCTGTCGAAGTTATCTTTGAATCAACATCAACCTATACCTTCCGATCTAGAAAACCGGTAAATCATTTTTATTTTGTCCATATCTGCCAATTAGAAGGTTGATTACTTTCCTTGAGAAATAACTGAAATCTGTTAAGAATTACTTTGTGTTGAACAAACTAAAATTTACAACGAACCTGTTAGCTGAACCGATCGGCACAATAGTTTTAACGATTATACCTATAGAACAGTATTTTTGCGAGACGAATACAAACATTAACCATTATCGACAATTTAACAACATCCATAATATCATACAGTTATATAATAGTTTAAAATATATTTCCAAATAAATAAAATATATTATTTATTGTACCCCTCATTTCGAAAAGAATTCCAAACTCTTTGCTCATCAAAAATTTTTCCATCCAAGTTTTGCTTATCCTATTCTGTGCTGCTCATTGAATCCATTGTGTAAGATTTTGAGTGCTGAGCCATTCATCACACGATCCAGCCGGAGTAATCGCTCCATTTCGATGCGCTTGACCCTGACGATGTCAGTATAAAGCTCATGATTCATATGGCGCCGATACTCTCCATTAACTACGATGGGTTCATGTACAGGGTGGCGCAATAGAACGTGCATATTTAAAAAATAGATTAAAAAATAAATACAAAAGGTATGGTTAAAATAAATCTAACGCATTGTAGAGTAATAAATGGAGTTTATTTTTTAAAAATAACATCATCTAAATGGTGACCCTCTCTACGACGGCACTCCTCTAACCGCAAACGAAAATTATTTAAAAATTTCTTCAGTAATACTGGTGTAATGGCTGCCATTTCATCACGGATATTCTCCTTGAGCTGAACGATGTTTCTTGGATTATTACATTAGACTTTGTGTTTGAGGTATCCCCACAAAAAAAAAGTCAAGAGGCGTCAAGTCTGGACTACGTGGGGGCCATGGAATATCACCTCTTTTCGAAATCAGTCTGCTAGGGAACATCTGCTTCACCACCGTGATGGAATCATTTGATGTGTGACAGGTAGCTCCATCTTGTTGAAACCAAGTTCTGGAATTCACTATTTTTGAACTTTCAATTTCTGGAGCCAAAAATCCGTCCAACATCTCAACACCGTGACGTTTTGGCCCCGCGCATTTTCGAAGAAAAAAAGACCAATTATTCCTTTGCTAGAGATTACTGCCCATACTGTCACTTAGGACTATGCAATGGTTTCTGGTGTTTAATTTTGGGATTTTCACTGTTCCAGTAACGACAATTTTGACAGTTTACGAACCCATTCATAAGGAAATGAGCCTCGTCAGAGAAAAGGATATTGTAAAAATTGGAAAATCGATTAAGCATTTCATTAGCAAATGCGAGTCTTGCTATGAAGTCAGACTCTTTCAATTCCTGTGTTAATTGCAGCTTATATGGATGCAGTTTAAGATCCAATGTTAAAATTCGTTGCAAACTTCGTCGCGATAATTGTAAGACAGACGATCTCTTGCGAGTCGACATTTATGGATTTCCTCGTACTGACTCCATAACTCTCTCAACATTGTCTTCGGTCCTAGATGTTCTTGGGCGACCATTTGCTTGTAGTTTAAATGTTGAACCGGTCTCTTCAAAACGCTTTACCCATTTTAATTAAATTAGCACTCGGAGCTTCACTAATTCACCGTAGTCCATATTCAGCACAATATAGTCGCCTAGTAGCAATACATGAACGAGAATTCTCGTAAAATGCGCGCACGCAAAATGCGCGACGCTTCCCGTCAAAGCGATTCATAGCGACCAAAACTCCATGAGCCCGCCAACCCAACGATGTAGGCGCCCCCCGCCCGCGCCTTTTCTACGCCGTAAAAAAAGATGATGCAATATGCACGTTTTATTGCGCCACCCTGTATTTTACGCAATGTTTTTTATACAAAACGGGAACCAATGGGGACCAATATTTAAAGATGTTCAAGGAGGTTTTTTTTACCCTGCGCTGAAAACGTATCCGTTTCAACAGCATTCAATTCTAGCAAGATGGAGCAACTGCACATGTATCCAGACCGGTTATGGCGGAGCTCCAACGAAAATTCCCAAACAAATTAATATCCAGAAACTCCACTTTTCACTGTCCCCAATGTCACCGGAGCTGACTGCACCAGACTTTTTTTGTGGGCCTATGTCAAGCAAGAGGTGTACAAAACGAAACCAGGGAATTTAACTGAATTGAAGCAGTCCATTAAAACAATAATTGAAGCGATCCCGACTTCAATCCTTCTGGCTGTAATGAATAATTTTCTGATCAGGTGTAAAATTGAATTTTCTAAACAATAAAAAAATAAATAAATGAAATAGATTAATCAAAAAAAAATTATTTAAATTTCTTAGCGTAGCACAATTGGTGCGCCACCCCATATTTGGCCATATTCAAATGTATTACTCTCGTAGGAATACCAAATTCTGCCATGGTTGCTGAAGAACTTTTGCTCCATTGGGCAGTTTTATACCCGACAAAAACATAATGTGTTCGATCTGTTCTTCTCAAGCCTTCTCCTGGATTCGTCGCAGTGTGTCGATTACTTGTGCTGCGCTGCGGTATAAGTTTCTTGTAAATGTGTTCTCTCACTATCCTTACATTATTGTCCTGTATCCATATCACGGCTTCTCCTCGCTCAATAACTTCTGTTAATAGCGCTTCTTCACAGCGCCCGTTATAAAAGGTAGAAGCGTTGCTATGTTTTCTGCATCCTTTTCTTCGATTCGTTCCAGGGCTTATCTGTCATTGAATGCTCAATATGTTGTCTCTGTGTGTGAGGAACATCGATATTAAGAGCACTGTGTCGTAATAATTGAAAGAGTTTTTTTTTTCAAGTACATTTTCTCATTCTCAGCCATGTGATCCATCTATATGGATATATTTTGGCTTTCGTGGTGGTGAAACAACTGCTTGGTATCCATCTTCGGTGTTGCCATGTGGACTACATTTTCTGACTGTTGGACTAAGAACAACTTCTCTTTCTATAAGTCGAATCGTCCTTTAACAACTTCAACATCGGAAAAAAATTGTCTAAGCCATTCTCGCCAATTTAAAATGTACAACCCGGCATAAGCCCTCGTCCTGTTCATCGTATCTATAACACTAGATGACGGAGATATCAGCCTTATATTTGTCGATATATCCTCCAATCGGATAGATAATAGGTGGATGACAAGCTCGGACAACAGGAGATTAAGTCGCTTACATTATTAGCCCATGAAAATAAATACTAAGTAACGTTGGCCAGGTACTACAATGTGGAGGTGGTGATTCTCTTACGAAAAAACGCAAGTTCAGCGTTGCGTCTTCATAATTCCCGACGTACATGTTCTTATTAGGTGGGCAACTAAAGTCTCGCTGTTTTCTTGTTATAAAAATTCGACTTTATTATGAAAATAATTTCACAAATGATTCATTAAAAGTATTAACTAACTACTACGTTCTCCCTTCTTTCTGGCAAAGCTCACATTTCGTTACGGTAAAACTGTGAATCTTTTGAGGCTATCCACGAATCTAGCTATTCCTTGATGCCGTCATATCAGTAGAACTGTTGGTCAGAAAAACCGTATGCCATCGAACAGAACAAAGACAACGCAATATTTAGAGAATATGGAAGATGGAGTAACACTCCACATTTCAGCGTTTCCAGGTAGGGTTTAACGGGCTTGGCCACGTGAGTCCGAACATTGTCATGCTGAAGAATTACTCTTTTGTGCCTCTCCGCGTATTGTAGTCATTTCTCGCGCAGAGCAATCGCATTAATTGAAGCCGATACCGATCTCCAGTGGTGGTTTCGCTTAGTTTCAACAGCTCGTAATAAATAACATCGACCTGGCCTAACCAAATGCAGAGCATAATCTTAGCAGCGTGAATATTCGGCCGAGGCGAAAACATAGAAGCATGACCGGGCAGCCCCCATAACTTTATTTTCTTTAGATTATTGTAATGAATCCACTCTTCGTCATCCGTTACAATACGATGAAGAAAACCCTTCTTTTTTGTCGCCGAAGCCGTTGTTCACTGGCGTCATTTACTTGCCTCAATGTCCCTTGGCTTCAACTAATACGAAACCCAAGTTTCTTGCTTTTGAATCACTTTCAACGCATGCAATCACTTGGAAATGGCTTGGCGGGTAACTCATAATACTGAAGCAAGCTGCATCTGCATTTGATACGAATTTCCATTAAGCAATGCCGTCAATTCAGTGTCTTCGAATGTTTTTCGTCTTCCTCCACGCGAACGGTCATCAACACCAAAACCACCGTCCAACCAATCTCGACACTTTGCATCACTTAAAGCAGCATCGCCGTAAATGTTTTGAAGCTCTCAATGAGCTTCAGCCGCAGTTTTCTTCGATTATTTGGCACAAAATCATACATATTGACTCAACCAAGAGAATATGACGTCGAAAGAAAATCACTGTTGTATCGAGGCGGTATGTTTACCATATGCCTAAGCTTGGCTCATGACGTTAAGATTATGGCAGAATCGACTAGCACTTACAGCTGGCGTCATCTATTGGCAAACAGCGGGTTGCGCACATAACATTTCAAAGATTCGTCAATGCAAATTTTAAATAATAGTTTTTGAAAAAGCAACATTTTACTTACCTATGAAGACAATCACCTATAAAGCAAAGTATGTACAAAAAATGTCATATCTTGTTTAACAACATCTTGCCGGAATAAATGTTTTTTTTTAGAAAAAGTAGACTTCTAGATGATACAGTGTGCAGGTAGTGGTCAAATAAGATTGTTGTAACCACCATAATATTAAAAGTTCTAAAAAAAAACAGTTTCTCTGACTTAAACCACCAAAAATATAGTTTTCAGCTTAACTCATTCTGTATTTGCAATCTAGTGCAAGAGAATTCTTTTTAATATTTTTTCAAAAGCCTGGTTGTGGTTCTGTATTAGATTTTTTTCATCATAGTAGGAAATTCGATTCAGGATTTATTTACGTTGATTAAACTCGAGTAAGCACTTAATAATCTTAAAAATCATCAAAGCTCTTCTGACAGCACCCATACAAATCAACGGATTTTACTGATTTTTAAATCACATTTTTGCTTTTAAGTTTGAATTTTTGTATAAGATTTATGTAAAATTTGTCAAGTCTTAGATTTTTATAGTGCCTAAAAAAATATGTAATTTTGTGGCAATTTGTTCTATCCCATCAAATAACCCCCACCCAAGCAAGCTTCAGCTCTAAAATGTTGTTTTATCGTAACTTTTAAAATGCTTACGTAAATTTACTTAAACTTGATAGTCTGTATTAATTTTCTTCTAGTTAAATGCATGAATTTGGTAAATATCTGTCGCCTATAACTTACAATTGGAGTGCCTAATTTATCTAAAAATCTGGCAAATCATATTATTTAGTACGACTTAATCCCATTGTAGGATAGGTTATCCCAATCCTTCCATTACTCCCCAAATAAAGGACTGCATACCCTAATATATTGTACAGGGTGGGCCATAAGGGTGTTGGCGGTTTAAATATTCAATTAAAAAAAAACTACGAAACATAAAAAAAAATATATTTGTAGTTTTAAAAAGTAGAAGCATGGGAATTTTTAAGACTTAAAAATAATGTTGTCCAAATGGCTTCCCTCGGCTGCTTGACACTCTTGGAGCCGAAGTCGCAAATTTTGGAAAACTGGTAAATTTTTGGCTTTAATTAAGAATTCATAGTTCAGAGTAACCTACAATAGGCTGGTCTTAGTACTTTGTGCAGCATAATATAATTTGTGAAGCTAGGTTAATATTGTCTGAAGCTTATTATAACCTAACAAAGCCTAAACTAATTTTTCCATCGTAAGATAAGATAATGTAATTTTAAACATGTTTCCGTAACTGGAACTGAAAGTTAAATATTTAGTATTCCTTATCGTTACCTCAAATGAGAACACAAATCAGTTGAATTTTCTGCAAAGGATAGATATAAATCAGGCTAACTGACAAAAATTCCTGATTTTGTGAGCCCGAAATAATATTTGATATTTTCAATGTACCCAGAATAATAATTTCGTAGAACGTACTTTGATTTTGTTACAGTCAAGTGAATTATTCAACTATTTCGTCAGCCGTTATTATAAATATTTATATTAAATAAAATAATAAAAAAAATAATAAATATTTATATTAAAAAATAAATAAATATTATATTATAATTTTACTGTTGAAAAAATTGTCTACAGTTTTCTTCGAATATTATATAAATATTCATGTGCTAGATAAACTGTATTTTAGCCACTTTTGACAACATGTAATGATATATCAAATGATACGATTTGATAAAACTAAGTACGTACAACGCATACACTCTCAGTGAATCCTAACTACACAAAATTTATAATTAGCTGTACATGACAGCTTTCAGAACATATCTCATCGTATATTCTGAGAGAAACCTTTACAACCGCTGATGGACGAAAAAGGTTTGTTTCCAAGTTGACTTAAGTTGTTACACGCATGCAGTTTTGACATATGTCAGTCTAGTATTAAGAATCTGATAATAAATTACGATTAGATTTCAAAGTAATAAATATTTTAACACACGTTTTTCTCTGCCATCATTGGAGACTCCAAGATTCAAATATACAAATCAGATATTTTCAAGTACTCAATTTGAAAAAAAAGAATCAAAATTATATTATACAGCTAAAATTGTTCTTTGCCTAACATATCACATACTCTGCGCTTAGAATTTGGGCCATTCACTCTTCACTTGATTCAATCATTTACTCTTTCACTCTTTCGCTGTAGTCATGGTTGTCAGCGTCATCATCTTCTTTGTCGCCGTTTTGCAAGGACTGATGTTTATTTTCTGTGCACGCTGTGTAAATAACCCGATGTACGAATCGTTGGTTACCCTTTTGTCATTGTTGCTGAGGTTGACAAATGTGTCAGAATGCAAATCCGCAACAATTAAAAGAAAAATCAACAAAACTTGGGATAATATAACAAAAACAACTATACACGCCACGACGGCAGCAGCGACAAAAATAAAGTGGAACAATATGATGAAAGGAGCACAATAAGAAGCGAATGAAATGCAAATGAAAAATAATTGTTATATTTTTCACAAGGACCTGAACAATACCAGTCCATCAGCATCGCTTTGAAACCCTGGTCTCTCAAAGCTTAGCATGTGTCAACAAATGCCGTTTCAGTTGTATTCTGTGTTTTTCATTTTTCGTTCTGGCGCTCAAGAGTTTTTAGAACTTCCGGCGCAAAAAGCTAGTAGATGAATGATGAATTGAGAACGGTGAACAAGGGGTCACACGATAGCAAACCCGAGTCGGAGGGGGCAATTTGCGATTTGAAGAGAAAAAAGTGTTGTAAACGGAACCATTAAAATTGCTTTTAGGCCACACTTGTGACACTTGAATATTAAGACCAGAGTATAGCAAAGGAGTCGGTACGAGCCGTTGAGTATTACCACTTGATGACGATGCGTGTTTTTAGGTTATCTTTTAATTGGCCATAAATAAACATTTTGTGATAAATGTAGGTAGGTAAGAGGGAACATATGAAGCAAGCATGTATACAGGTAATCGCTCTGTTACGTTAAGCGAAACTGTCCCTGCAGTATGGCTGAATTTATGAATAAATCGGTATAGAAATTTCATGCAGATGAATTGACTTTACATTAGAGATAAGTTAAATGAATGTGTCCTTAAGGTGGGGTTATGATACAGTTTGTATAAATAAATAAAATATAAATAAATAAATCTAATTGTTCATTTCACATGAATATAAATTCTCCGAGTTATATAATTGAGATACAGCTGCAGAATTCTTAGCCGTTTGAACTTTCAAATCAGATAAAGAATGCCTCGTTAAAGAATTTAAATGACCGAGGTACAAAGATATGTCCACCAGATTCTGTTAATCATAAATATCTCAGGCACAGAGTTAAAGATCGCCTATAATTCAATTGCATTGCATTATGCATTTTCCTTTAAATAAAGTCAAAAATTCAAAAGTTGCTGCAATGGGGGGTGCCGCATTTCTCTCTGTGGATCATAAATGCGACCGAGTATCGATTCCATAACAGATTCGATATATTTCAAGTTAATTCAGTTGAATTTATACATCAATCAGTTAATATTACGACATTCTTGGATCAAAATAATCAACTTCACCGATTGAATAAGACCCGAAAAAGAAAAGGGGCATAAAATCCGCATATACAAATCAGATTTTCTAACATCATTTCCGGCGCCGGCAATTCGTACAACTTCGATACAAATTGCTCTTTTATACAGCCCCTGCAATTGTTTCTCATTTCTAAACGTAAAGAAATATTTGAAAGGAATGAGGTTACCACTAACCGGACAGATATATTTAGAAACTTATTGTAGTATAATATAATAGTAGTATCGTAAAATATTCAATAGTATGGATCAAATGTAAAAAAAATAAAAAGAGACTACTGCATAAATATGAATCAATCAATCTTCCTAACAACTCAATGAATTGCCCAAAAAATACGTTTTACATTCATCCATCATAATGTGATGACTAGAAGTATTGTAATTAATTCTGGAGGGTTTAACAATAGGCACGGATAGATACTACGATACTTTAAAACATATTTGTTGGAAATCTTTAATCTTTATCTTTCTAAATTCAATTCACTGTAAAAGACTAAGAAGCCGCAGGTACAAAAGCGGCTAATATGTGGGAAGTGAACGGTAGGTGTTACCCACATCTCTTTTCTTGCACGTGCCACATCACACAGCAAAGAATTTCCAACATTATCATCATCTCCGC
>JAHXMU010000014.1:6086557-6196550 GCA_019455685.1 Philornis downsi
CATCACAATCATCGTCCTCGTCATTGTAGTCCTTTGCATCACCGCCATCACCATGATAGCCATGTATTGGTATTGTTATTGAGGTGTAATACAATTTTTAAGCCATGATACCATTACAACAAGTATCTACCCCCTCCATCGACCACTCGAGCAGAGACAGTCGGGGGAAACGGCGGAAGGAAACGAATAGGGAAAAAGGTCAGTTTATTTCAAACAAATATTGATATGTACCAGCAGCAGTAGCAGCAGCCATAGCAGCAATTATTATTTTACTCTTGTGGATCGGTTGGCAAGGAATAATGGCTGCATAAGAGAGGATGGGATGATAGTCCATGATGCCTGTCCATCCGTTTGTCTGGGTGTGGACACGAATTGCTTTCGCATGTGTCCACAGTTGAACACATATGGTGGTAAAAGTTACGAACCATTCAACGTTCTTTTTTGTTTCGGTTTCATTACTCCTACTCCTGCCATAAATGACCGTACAGTACCTTCTTATTTTTTTTGCATATTTTTTTCATTTTGTGGACGACACTTTTTTCTCAACGAGTTTCCCTTCTCTGCCAGTCGTTGAGATGGTGCTTGAGGATGACCGCTTCAGGTTCACGTTCAGCCATTCGGTGCAAGTGTGAATGTTTGATAAAATTCCAATTGAGCCAATTTGTAAAATACGGAAAATCCTCAATTATAATAGTCGGGATCACAATTACTTTGCATAGATTTAAAAATGGCAACGACACTCGCAACTGGAAAGGAACCGAAGATGGTGAACTAAAAGGTTGTTGAAATGTTGAGAAGAAATCTGAATCAATTAAAATATATTTAATATATTTTTAAATTTACATTTCAAATTAGATATTTTTATGAGGTCTTCATGAAGAGAGTTTAAAAAAAAAGCATTTACATAAAGGAAATCACATGGGTTTTGAAACCGGCTAATGAAACAGAAATTTAACGTAGGTCTAAAATAAAAGGGAGCTTCTAAAATCCCTGTTCAATACTTTCTAATTGGAGTGCAAGGAGTGATGGAAGGTTAATTTTCGATGTTATCTGTGATAAATTATAATAATATGATAAAAAATTAATTATAACTTGTGAAAAATCCATTCTAGCGTCCTCTGAGAATGTTTGTCACATATTGAAATATAATGGCGTCTGTAACATTTGACTATTTCCAAAATTGCTTCGAAATACTGCTACACAAAATAGAACTAATATTAGACTAACTAATATAAAGCCCATAATTAGCATTTTAAATTCATTTGGCATAATATCTCTTTACTTAGGGAAGGAGGAATTCGAATGGAATGTTTGAACTCTTAAAACGATTACATTGCCGTCATGCAGTAGATGCAAAAACTAGTATGAGGACGCACAGAAAAGTTAAGCATTCGGATATAAACTTAGATGACTTTTTTTGCAGTTTGAACGTGTAAGCGATCGAACATAGCAACAATCCGAGCGTCAAGACGATGAGGCCAATAAAAGCAACACAACCGATATCCTTAAAATAATGACATATAGAGGTCACATGCAGAAGTCATGAAGTCTTCAATTAAGATAGGCAAAAATCTTAGCTATTTA
Source organism: Philornis downsi (assembly GCA_019455685.1). Taxonomy (NCBI): domain Eukaryota; kingdom Metazoa; phylum Arthropoda; class Insecta; order Diptera; family Muscidae; genus Philornis; species Philornis downsi. Next base: position 6,088,142 of record JAHXMU010000014.1, read on the forward strand.
GTTCCAAACGACGCTTTAGGGAGGGCGTTAGCATGTCGTACGATATTATCCTAAAGGACGATTATGAAAAACCGCAATAAAGATAACTGATACCATCTTCGGCAGAATCCTTTACTAACTTACGACGCACAAGGGTCATTTTCGTGTGGGTGATTTTATCTACACCGGCTCCGCTGTAAACAGTATCTTGTCAGTCTTGAGAATGGATAATTATGGCTTTCGTGTTAGATATTAAGCAACCGATTTAATAATGAAGCCTTCCCTTGACGGGTAAAAATCCAGTTGCGCACCTGTCTTGATGTATGGGGCAGAATCCTAAGTTATGGCGCCATCGGACGAATCAGCTTTGAAAGTCTTCAAGAAATATTTGGAACCATTAAAATTAGTAGGAATTTCAGAATCATATGAATCATCAGATGTGTACCAACACCGGATTACTCAATAGCAATAAAACACAGCAATTGCACAGGCCAGATCACTCTGTTCGGATGGATTCAAATGCCCCAGCATAAAAAGTCTTCGTCAATTAGTTCTATTATTGACGGTAGAGCTCACGGAGAAAATAATTGCAAGGATTTTTTCAAATTTCTCGCACAAATATTTTATTTCAGAAGTCTGGATTTCACATGGAAATTTGATGGCCATGCTCTGTACCGCAGACGGCGACGAAAATTCTTTTGGAAGGAGTAGATTTTTAAAATCTCGTCTAATAATTGATAAAAAGCAATAATGGATTTTATAAAACTGAAATATATCTTATTAAGAAGTAACTACAGCGTTTTTTTGTAGCTCAACACAAATTAGAGACTTTATTATGAAATCTTGCTCTATCGATACGGCATTTAACAGCCTTTCATCGAAACAATAGAAATAATGATTATTATATTCATCTGTCCGTCAAGCTCGCTTTAAGAGCGCTCATCATAGAATAATTAAAGTAACAAAAAAAACTCAAAATTTACTGAAATGTGTGATTTACTTCAGTGTTTCTAAGTAAATGAAGAACTAAACGGTACCAGTTCTCATTACCTTTGACTAGTCAACACTGTGCATAACAATTTTCAGCGTCTTGCTAAGGGAGAAGTGTAATGACTTCATACAATAAAAATTTCTTACCACTAAAATAGTCTTCCGTTCCAGGCTTAACACAAGTTGTGACCAATCGTCCCTTTGACCATACAAGGGTCAAGAATTAGTTTGGAGATTTTAGCAAAAATAGTTGAAATTTCAAAAGATGTGCCTTGCGTGAAATTGTCAAAAAAAAAAAAAAATATCTCAAAAATATTTAATACAAATATAAGCGAAATATTTTAATCTTTTTTGGGCCATTTTCAACAAAGTTCCCGCTGTTTGCCAATAGATGGCGCATTAAGTGCTAGTCGATGGTGCCACAACCTAAACGTCATGAGCCCAGCTTAGGCATATGGTAAACATACCGCCTCGACACAACAGTGATTTTCTTTTGACGTCATATTCTCTTGGTTGTGTGAATATGTATGATTTTGTGCCAAATAATCGTCACATGCGGGAAGTATTGATTTTCTTCTTTCAATCGAAGAAAACGGCGGCTAAAGCTTGTCGAGAGCTTTAAAACGTTTGCGGAGATGCTGCTTTAAGTGAAACAACGTGTCGAGATTGGTTCCATCGCTTTAAAGATGGTGGTTTCGATGTTGATTACCGTAAAGGAAGACGAAAAACCTTCGAAGACACTGAATTGACGGCATTGCTAGGTGGGGATCCGTATTAAACGCAGATTGGGCTTGCTTCAGTTACCCGCCAAGCCATTTCCAAGTGATTGCATGCGTTGAAAGTGATTCAAAAGCAAGGAACTTGGGTTCTTTATGAGTTGAAGCCAAGAGACGTTGAGCGTCGTTTTTTTTTTTGCCTATGAACAACTGCTTTGGCGACAAAATGGAAAGTTTTCTTCATCGTATTGTAACGGATGATGAAAAAAGGATTTATTACAGTAATCTAAAAAAAGAAAGGAAGACGAAGAAGCCCTTATCTTCGTCGTCGTCTTGGCCGATTACTCTCGCTGCTAAGGTTATGCTCTGCATTTGCTGAGGCCAGGTCGGTGTTATTTATTACGAGCTGTTGAAACCAAGCGAAACAATCACTGGGGATCGGTGTCGACTTTAATTAATGCGATTGAGCTGAGCTCTGCGCTAGAAATGCCCTCAATATGCGGAGAGGCACGAAAAAGTGATTCTTCAGCATGACAACGCTCGACCTTACGAGGCCAAGCATGTTAAAACCTACCTGGAAACGTTGAAATGGGAAGTCTTACCCCATCCACCATATTCTCCAGATGTAGTGCCGTTCGATTATCACTTGTTCCGTTCGATGGCATACGGTCTGGCTGATCAGCAGTTCTACTGATATGGCGGCATCAAGGAATGGCTAGATTCGTGGATAGCCTCAAAAGATGAACAGTTTTAGCGTGACGGAATTCGAGCTTTCCAGAAAGATGGGAAAAAGTAGTAGCTAGCGATGGGCAATACTTTCAATAAATCATTTGTAAACATGTTTTCATAATAAAGTTGCATTTTTATATAGAAAAAAGAGCGGGAACTTGGTTGCGCACCTAATAATTTATTTCTGGGCGTTACTACAAAATAAAAAAGTCAAAAAATATGGTAAAATAGGCCATTTTTCGGCGTAAAAAGTGATTATGAAAAATTTGGCCAACATTTTTTTATGACTTTTAACAAAAATTTTTCAATGTTACATTTGGTTGACAAATTATAAAAATTTCTTAATTATATATATATTATAATTATAATAATATATATATATATAATAATTAATGTTATATATATATATATATATATAATTATAATTTTTATTATTTTTCAACCTTGGCTCAGTCCACAAATTTTTCTGTATTCTCCGCGCCATTAACAGATTTAGACTGGTTGTTTATAAATCGATAAATTGGACATAAATAGATATTAGGTGATGGTTAGTGTTAAAAACTTCTCCAGTATCCGTTATCAACAATCTGTTGAGTAAATTATCTGGCTCGAAAACTAAAGGGAATGTGAAAATATAACACTGAAAAAATATAACACTGAAAAATTTTTGTTGAAAGTCGTAGAAAAAAATGTTGGCCAAATTTTTCATAATAACTTTTTACGCCGAAAAATGTTCTATTTAATTACATTTTTCGATTTTTTTATTTTGCAGTAACGCCCATAAATGGCACAAAACACTGTTTTCGATTTCATATCTAAAATTTTTTAGTGGTTCATACGGCTCTTTTTAATTTTCCCATTTTTCATATTTAGTTCGCAATTTTTTTTTTTTAAATTCCACAACTTTTTGATCCTTTTCTCATCTATTTGATGATACATTTTTTAGCGGTTTTTCACATTTTTTGAGCATTTTTCACTGGTATTCAATTTATTTTCCACTTTAAATATTCTGTCGAAAGAATATACAGAATATACATTTTCTTTGAACCTTTTCTGTTTTTTGAAATTTAAATACGTCGTGATAACTTCGGAGCTGTTTATTCTTGCATTTGTGAGCCTCGTGTTTAATAGATATAGAATAGATATTTACAAACTACAATTCGTTTCTCCATCTGTAAAGCGTATTTCAAGTCATCAATAGTCTTTTTCACCTTTTCTAACTGACATCAAACAAATTGCCAGAATTTTACATTTCTTATGTAATTTTTCACATGACTACAAGTAGCAAGGATCCTGTACAATCACCCCAACCACAGGATATAATTGATTTCCATACAACTCCCAAGAAAGTTAAACCCATTGAACCCCATCGGTAGTACATCAAGTGATAGAGTATTCAGTGGTATGAGTATTCAGTACACAGTGAGTATTCAGTGATATGACAACTTAACCCTTATATTGACCCCAATATCTCGACAACAGCAATACCACCACCTGATTATTTTCCACACATCAGTATTTGAATAAAGATGGAAACCTTTTGCTGAAACCCAAAAAGGATTTGTTACTTTCAACACTCGCACTCAGAACTCACAATTATGGAAATTTGCTGTGACCCCAATGGGAAGCATGTTGATGATGACGCCACTTCAATCAAAAGAAGGAAATTCAAATTATTTAAAATCCTTTTCAGCACCCAACATATCATTATATTGTTGTTAAGTGCAACTATATTTGTGTGCGGATGGAAAAGACGGCGCGGGATTTTGCAGATGGGAAAACAATACGAGGATATCCTTTTATCTTTTACGCACACATAAGGACACTCGGGCAAAGTATTTACTTTACTTGATAGCCGCTTTCAGCAAAGCACAACTTGCCATCACAATCACAGCCACATGCAAAGGAGCTGGGAAAAAGGACCCACATTAAAATTAAAACAAAGTTTCAACATGCATATGTATATGGATGGTGTCCCCCAACTCCTCGATCCGAATGCATTATAAACGAGTACATATAAGATTTCCTTGCCCACATATCCTTCCATTAGTTCATATGCAGGCAAATAATGATATGGATGGTCTGAAAATGCGAATACGAATTACGACCCACAAATAAATCTAAACTTTAAAACTTTTACACATTTCTACATTAGAAGACATCCGCAATGGTGTCTGATTGTGGATGTGGGGGTCAGGCGATGGCTGTGAATGCGACGGATTGAATAGATGAATTGTTGGTTGCAAGAGTGAGTTAGTAAGTGAGCGACGGGGCAGGCTAGTGAGCGAGTATTGTGAGCGAGACTGTGTTCGGTCATTGGCCAAAGTTTCGGTATCCGCTGCTTAAGAGATCCTTTTAAATATTTATTTGCTATATGTTGTAACTTATGTAAAGAGCAACACCAACGACAACGACTGCGAGGACACTGAGCAGTGTTGACTAAAATGGCGGCTTGGTAATGTTTTAAATAAAATAAATACATTTTTTCCAATTGCAACGTATTCATATTTTCAAAGTTTCTTCAATATGGTTTGCAAAATATTTTCGCACAAATTTGTGCAATTTTCAATTGATATCTACAAGGACCATAACCAGAATCGAAAAATAAAGTTTCATAAAATTGAATGTAGAGTGCCTTCAATCATTTTCCAGCGATCTTGAGTCCTGAATTCGGTAAAATATTACTTGGCTATTGTGAAGTTTTTCACATCTTGAGTCTTCATTTATCATCATCAGATCTTCCGGCAAATTACAAAATATAGAAAATTTGGCATTCAACTTTGTATCGCCAAGAAGACGGAAAACCACCGTAGTAAGCAAAATGACTCGAATGTTAAAAGTTCGACCAGTCAATCATGTCAACTCATCGTTGTATGAAAGCATCATCAGAACACCCACTTTCCGCAATATATTGGTTTATGTCCCAATACAGTAAAAGGTTACAAAAGTACAATTCTATTTTTTAACGATGATACCAGAAATTAGCGCTGTCCTTTATAAATATCGATGTCTATCAATGTATCTTTTATTTAACAAATAAATAGGATACATGATCTTTATAATCATTTTTTTCTCGTGAAACTTGTTATATAAATCATCAAGGATGATGTACCGAAATATATGCAAAATATCTACGTAGCCATTTTCCCTAGTGGAAATGTGAACTTTTAGAAAATTTCAATGGCTTTAGAAATCCATTAAAAAATATATTACATGGAATGATTTCTTCCCGTTTCTATTACATAAATTTTTGTTAAAAAACAACAAATACTGAAAGACGCCTAATTTCAGGAGGTAGTTCAGTCCTTCTATGGGCAAATTTTTTTCACACCAAACCCCTTTTTGCCCGATTGTCACGCTTGCATTCCATAGTCCACAATTTATTTATTATTGTAAAATATTGCTTTGAATAAATGATAAAACTGTAGAAATATTGGGCAATATTGTATATTGGGCAAGTATGTTCCTACTGTACCGATTTTGTAACCTGTAACTTGTACTGTAAACTGCTTGTTACTACGAAAATTTTTTTTCGAAAGTTCACCTTCTCGTATCAAGCGGTTCGGCTTCAAAGTTGCTTTTAGCAGGAGCACGGATGTATGCGCATACTTAAGCTGAAATAGATTTTTACGACCATCAGGCGATAAATAAAACCATCCGTCAATCCAAATTAAAATTGTCAACTTTCGTACCAACGACCAGACTCCTTGTCTGCCGAAATAAATAAATCGATTTTCTACTCATCGCTCTTTTAGACTACGTTTGCAGCAAAACGATTCAGGAACATCTGTTGCTGTGAATATCTAATTACACTCGATTTACCAAGCCTAAAGCTACACTACAGGGCCCAATTCGTTCATATAGAAAAAAGGCATTAATCGTTCAAGTAATGCACTCAGCAGGACTTTAAATATGATGGGTGAAAGGCTGATTCTATGATGTTGCAATTGCGAATATATGCCCGATGCATTCGTTGAGCCAAATCGTGTTAGGAATTTGATTCATATATTATATTGCGACCGACAGTGGCGCGATGGTTAGTACACGCGACTATCGTTCGCATGATCGTGGGTTCAATCCCGCGAATACTTTAAGTATACGAGTAATAGACAAGTCTGCTGAATGCTTCTCAGAGTATGACCTTCAGAATCACCGTTGAACTATAGGTCCTATTGAATGAGTCTAAAAACAGGATGTGTGTAAGATCTCTGGATGTGAGAAGTTCTCTCATATCTCATTAATGGGATGCAAGAGAGTTTGTTTTTATTGTTTGGTATCGTGGAACGTATTTCCACATCAACGTCAACTTTATTAATCTCTTTTGACGTACAAAGTTGCTCTATTTATACTAAAATGACTTATTGTAGAATATGCTACGATATTTCAGAGAGAGCACATATTTACATAATGGGTGCAACATATTTACAGAATAGTGTTGTATATCATAGACTTAATTATAGAATGTTCTTGTTTACATAACAAGTGAATAGGAGATAACAATAGACTATATAATGGAAGTGAGAGGAATAAACACAACTTACTGTCGTAAACGTAATTCTAGAAAAGTCCCAGCCACAGATAAAGAGGGAAAGAGATTACATATATCATACTTGAATGTTCTGGGAGCGATTTTGATGATCTTTCTAGAATATACACTTAGAGAAATTGCACTCACATACTACAATTGTTAGCTCACTACCGATCAAATATATCTCTTATGATGGTTCATCTGCCCCTGTAAGTAGAAACGTTTTGTCCGAGCACAAAAGTACTTCGTTAAAGAGTTACATTCAGTGTATTTGAAAATGTTTATCTCTCTCGATGGACTTAATCCGGACACAAAGTATTTTGTAAATTAAACAAATTAAACAAATCATATTTTTAGTCGATGACTGGGAATTGATTTCTTGTTTTAAAAGAAATCAATGAGTCCATGAAAATCATTAATGTAAATGCTACTTTATATGTAAATTGGAATAAGTTTTTTTTTATATATGCTTTCAAAAAGCTATACCTTAAAAATGAAGTCTTCTCCTTTGGACAGTACATTCTATTCTCTATGAAAACGTACATATTAGGAGATATTTATCTCACCCGGCCAAAATTTAACGATTCACATTAATTTATCTTAACAAAGAAAAATCGTCAATTTCGAGGCTGCGTCCTTTCGATATTTGGGTGAATGGTCTTTTAAAATTTTTGCAACTTTAAAATACATTAAATTTCAATATTACAAAAAATGTTAACTAAAACAAAAAAAAGGAAAAAGGTTTCAACTATTTTCACCGTGACATTCTGCCCCGTAGTTTATTAGGAGAGGAAATGCAACATTTTTGAGTTATTTGAAGGCGATATTTTCTGAAAAGGATATGAAACCCTATCAACACATTTCCCAAAAATGAACATAAAAGTCCATTTTTCTGTCAAAGAGTAGAAAAAATGTAACATATTTTACCAAAAAAAGAGAATGCCTTTAATAAAACCATATAGTTTACTTTCCAACTTTGCTCCACTCGTTGGTGGGGTACCACCAAACTGAAATTTTGAAAAAGATAATATTAACAATTATTAGAAAATTGGTTTTATGAATGTGGTATACTTATAAAATGTAGTAATGACTTCTCAGGCCTGTACTTAACAGCCGTACTGTACAATTATTTCTTTAATACTGTGTATATACATGTAATTAGGCTTTAACTGAACATACTCCTAAACATATAATTGCATATAATTAAATTAGCGTGTATGTACATAAGTATGTACGAATTGTATGGAAACTCGGCTACAACTTGGTAAATAAAAGTCATGGTAATAAAAGTCATAAAAAAAAGACATCACAATGAACAAATTAAATATTTAAATACTGTAGGGGCTACTCTCAGCTACAATGCAAAATTAAAATAAGACAATATTTCCCAGATCTTGTTAAAATGTATTTCTCAGAAATACAACAATATAACCTATGCCTTTGGATGTCGTCGGGAAGGTATACTACTTTGTTTTGTCGCCATTTTGGTAAACATTAGTCTTGACAGTTCAGATTTGGCAGTCGTGAAGTGGAGACGTGGCAAATTTATAATGGAAAAATATTCGATAAACCAACGTGTTTTAATCGTTAAAACATTTTATCAAAATCAATCATCGATTACTGTGACGATGAGAAAGTTACGTGACATTTTTGGAAGAAACCACGTGCCAACAAGACGCACTATTTATCGTGTAGTGAATGATTTCGAAGAAGGAGGGTCTGTAGCTGATAGGACCAAGCATGGACCCCAACGTACTGCAAGATCGGCTGAAAACATTACTGCTGCTCAAGAATGTGTTTAAAACAATCCACCAACATCAATTCGATGCCGTTCTCAGGAGCTTGGCCTTTAAAGAACGATTTTGGCACACACTGTTTTGCGCAAGGATTTGCATTTGTTTCCATTTAAGATTCAGTTGACACAAGAGCTTCTTCCACAAGACCCTTTACGCCGCCGTACATATGCCAATAGGATGTTACAGCTCGCCCATGACAACCCCGATTTTCATGAAAAAATCATAATGAGTGACGAGGCACATTTTCATTTGAATGGATATGTGAATAAACAGAATAGTCAGTTCCGGACAATGGAAAACCCTCAAATTGTTAATCAGTTACCTTTGCATCCATTAAAAGTGACAGTCTGGTGTGCAATTTGGTCAAGAGAGAATCATTGGACCTTATTTCTTTGAAACTGAAAACGGCGTAACGGTAACTGTCAATGGGGAGCGATATCGTTATATGACTGAAAACTTTTTAACGCCAGAACTACATGTTTTGGGCTTGATTAACATGTGGTATCAACGGCGGCTTATCGCATACAAGCAGGATTACAATGGAATTACTGCAAGACCTCTTTCCACAACAAGTTATTTCAAGAAATGGTGATGTTGATTGGCCTCCACGGCCTTCTGATTTGACTGTTCCGGACTCCTTTTTGTGGGGATATCTGAAAAGCAAGGTTTATGCAAACAAACCAGAAATGCTTGAGCAACTCAAACAAAATATGCCTGATGAAATTAATAAAATCCCGCGTGAAATGTGTGAGAATGCAATGAAAAATGTGCTCAACAGGGCTCGCATTTTTGAGGCTAACAAGTGGCGGACATTTATCTGATATTGTATTCCATACATAATTGCCGACATTAAATAAAACATTTATCAATGTATCCATTCTGTTTTATTTTATCAAAAATTATAAACAAACAAAGTAGTATACCTTCCCGACGAACACCCTGTATAAGATATTAAGCTTCACATGAAACTTAGAAACCTGCATCACACTACACTTTAAATACAAATTTATATTTTAATGAATAAAAACTGTACAGTACTTAAGTGCTGGTTTTTTTATGTAAAATCACTCCTCTATTCCCTTTAATTCTCTATTATTGCATAGAAAATTTAGAGAATTGTTAGTTCAGTTAGTTTTTATTCTTTGGAAAAGCTGATAACTACTAGAATATCTTTATTTAGTACTTCATTAGCCGTGTTTCTGATAACGAAAACACAAATTAGTTTTAGTATTTTATAATATAAAATAATATTTCGCTGTGAAATCGCTTAAAGATTTTCTCACGAAGTCCACGCGGGATTTACGTAATTCTCGCCGTGGAGGTCTTAACCACAGCGTGCTAATCTTACTAGGTATATTACAATGCTTGGCAATCGCATTGACCTCTAGAATAGCTAAGTAAATTTGGACTATCTATGTAGAATGAGAGCTAACAACATTAATACTGATCTTACAGCCAGAATATACCTGGTTGAGTATGTCAGTATTTGAAACACTCCTCAGAGCGGAGGTGATAGTTCTTACCAATTCATTGTGGAATGTGTAATTCCACATTCGAGCACAAAGACTCTACCAGCGGTTTCAGATTTCAAAAGCAACCCGCGTAATTCTCCCACTAGGAATCTTACAGGTCAAGTACCTGCAAAGCTCAACAGTTTATTATTTTTTACAATTCAAGTAAAATAACGTAAAATGTATAATAATTCACTAAAACCACTGTTTCACATTCATCAAACAACTGATTTAGCTTTTGGATGCAAAGCACCACAATTTCGTAAAAGGAAATCCTCCTTACCCTCATCCTTCTTGAGAAATTATCCTTTAACTGCAGTTTTTTGCGTCTACTGCATTTACATGAAATATCCAAAACGAAATTTGTCTTCATCTCCCTTTGGGGGGAGCGATGATCCATACCCTCTCAATTTTGCAACAACAACAACAAAAACAAAGGTATTCTTTTTTTTTGCTTTGTTAAATGTGTTGGCACTGTTGCTGTTTGTTGTGTTGTGATCCAAGGAAAAGGGATATTGTGAAGGATATAAATGCATTTACATTATAACAGAAAAAGTGCTCCTTTTTTTACTACTATTCACTTACTAGACATCACATGTATGTAATGTATTTTGTTAAGTTTGTGTGTGCGTCTTTTTGTCTGCCTTTTTGCTTGCCTGTTTATCCGTCTGTCCATTTTACTGGCTCTAGTAATTCATTTGCTTTTTTTTCTCTCGCAAATGCGAAATAATTTTCTTTTGTTTTTCCCCACATGAACATTTTGTTAGTTTACAATACAAATGTATTTTGTATTTATTTGTATCCCATCTTCATAATGGCCTTTGGGTTTGTTAGTGTCCTTTTCCGTATCCTTATTATAAAACGATTCCTGTGTCGCTTTCTTCGTTTCGATTTTATTGTTTTTCTTGCCACTAAAGTAAGCAGTCAGCACTTTGGGCATTTGAAAGTTTTCTTGGAGTTTTTGTTCGCAAAAATAAAAAGTTCTTTCTTATCCCTTTTTTCTTAGTAATAAAACAAAACTTCAAATTTACTATAAATAAAAAAGTTTTGTTTTCCAGATTTCGATTTTCTTTTAATTTAAATATTGCAGTTTAATCCACAGCAATGTATTCCTTACAGGGATAAACGGAATGGACAATAAATCTATTGATGGCTGTAAAGACATAAGTAGTGGCGGCATTCCTCGCTAAACTGTTTTGAAATTATTCGAAATCGGAAAATAAATAAACTAATTTAAAATATCACAAAAAAATATGTTTTGCCTTAGTGAAGCGATTGATATCTTTTGATCAAGTAATTTTTAAAAACCTGTTTTTCTAAGCAAGGAATCAACATAGGTTTTTTCCTACTGGGAAACGGTTTTTAGTATTTACAGCAATCAACCTTAGACTACATTATTGATCAGGTCGACGAAATTTATTCAGGCCTGGCTTGTGTTTCACCTGTATCGAAGAAGAGCTGTAAAATTTTGCCAGTGTTCATATTTGACACGCGCTCGATCTATATTAAGTGAAACAATCACAAAAGTATCACAGTATTTTTTGAGTGCGAAATCTTATCTTTCTATCGCCATCTAACGTAACTCGATCCCATTTATATGACGTGAGATACAGATTACTAAAGCCATCTATTCGAAAAATGATGGATTTCGTTTCACTGTATCTCATATACATGACTCTTTTGATATTTTTTACCCCATAATATTGGTGTGCAACTAACTTCACGCTGTTTTTTTTTCTATAAAAATGGAACTTTATTTTGAAAATATGTTTACAAATGATTCATTGAAAGTATTCCCCATCGTTAGCTACTACTTTTCCCCATCTTTATGGCAAAGCTCGAATTCCGCTACGGTAAAACTGTTAGTGCCTCTCCGCGTATTGTGGGCGTTTCTCGCGCAGAGCTCGACTCAATCGCATTAATTGAAGTCGACACCGATCCCCAGTGATGGTTTCGCTTGGTTTCAACAGCTCGTGATAAATAACACCGACCTGGTTCCGCCAAATACAACGCATAACCTTAGCAGTGTTAATATTAAGTAGAGGCAACAACGTAGAAGCATGACTGGGCAGCCCCCATGACTTTTTTTTCTTTGGATTACTGTAATGAATCCATTTTTCATCATCCGTTGCAATACGATGAAGAAACCTCTTCCTTTTTTGTCGCTGAAGCAGTTGTTCACAGGCGAAAAAACGACTCTCAACGTCCCTTGACTTCAACTCATAAAGAACCCAAGTTCCTTGCTTTTGAAACATTCCCAACGCATGCAATCGCTTGGAAATGGCTTGGCGGGTAACTCCTAATACTGGAGCAATTACGATGAATTACAATGAAAAATCGAAGAAAATTTATTTACCTAAAATTAATATAATTAACACAAAATTTTGTTGATTTGCGAATCGAAACTTCCTTAACTTCTTTAAATTCCCATTTTCTAATCTTCAATATATCACCGCCTTATACCTGCACAACTCCCACTTTTAAAGGAATTCAATTAGCGGGTTATCTATTTTTCAGTTTCAAAAGTAAAGTTAAATAAAATACATATAAGGCTAAGATTTCGATGAAACTTTTGTTTCATTGTAATGCTTGGGCTTAGCAATTATGTACAAAGTACAATGTCGTTTAAATGACTACCTCTGGATTGGCTGCAGCAGTGGATCCTTTTGAGGTAGTTTTCGACCACTTTTTCGCACATTTCGGGCGGTATCTCGGCAATAACTTGCCGAATGTTGGTTTTCAAATGCTCCAAAGCTTGGGGATTACTTCAAATCGCATGATCTTGGAAGCCAATTGACGTCACCAAAACGTGAAATTACGCTTTCTCGAAACTTCTCATGCAATACATATAAAGTCAAAATTGTGTGGCTCAGGGATCCTCTTGTTGAAACCACACCACCAATACATCGACCTTCTTTGTCCAGTTCATAATCTTCAATTGCAGGCCAAGAAAAGTCGGTTATCATACGGCCATAGCGCTCTGAATTGACGGTAACGGTTTCTTTAGTATAGTTTTCAAAAAAATACGACCCAATGACACCTCCAGACTATAATACACACCAAACAGTCACTTTTTCCGGATGCAATGGCTTTTTTACAATCACTTCTGGATTCTCTGAGTCTTGAATGCTGCAGTTTTGCTTGTTAACGTACCCACCGAGTGAGAAATGAGTTTCATCGCCAAAGAAAATTTTGTTCGAGAAATCAGCATTGAAAGCCTGTTGCTGTAGCATCCAGTCAGCATATCTGCGACGTTATGAAAGGGCAGTCGGCTTTAATTATTGCGCGAGTTGGACTCTATATGGGTGGAGGTGCAAATCCAAATGCAAAATACGCATAATGAGTCGTAAGATGGGCCCAATTGCTGAGAATGCCGTGTAATCGACAAATTCGGATTATTCGTCACACTAACAGAAGCGATAGCTTTGGCAGTGCATACCTTACGATGATGCACAGGCCTGACCACATCTGTAACGTTTCCAGTATATTTAAATTTCTTTATAATCTTGCCAATTCCTTGCACAGTAGATCGGTTATGAGAACCATAATCACCTCGTAACGCATGTAAAGTGCCCACGTTTGAATCAACATTTTTGCAGTAAGTTTTAACTATTTTTATGCGTTTTTTGGATGTTAAACGATTCACATTCGTAAATGACAAAACTTTCACTTAATAAATAACAATTCAGATGACAGGTAAATACCAGCTGACGACCTTGCCAGTTTGGCGGATTTGAAACCACTGAATGGATAACCCGTTATATTCTTAAGGAAGATACTAAACACACAATCTACATTTCGCAAACGTTTCATTATCTGGTTTAAAAAAACATTGATTCTCAATTACAAGCAAATTAATATTAATGCGAACATGATACAGGAAACCCTCCTCAATGAGAGCCAATGAACTTCTGAATACTATGTAGGAATCAGCACTTTAAACTCTGTCTAGAATAATATAAAAAAAATCATATTTCGTCAGACTATGCTATCATCCAACTTTCATCTATATTGTCACTAAGTGAATTAGTTTTAAGTCGAAAATCAAAATGTTGCATGCCTGTTATAGGTTTATACCACATAGGTTTATTACTACATATTAAGCATTCTATACAATCCAAATTAAAAATAGTCATATCAAAAGGTAGGTAAATCATCATCTACCCTCGATTTAGTATTTACAGAAATAATGGAGCGATAGTGCACAACCCTTAAAAATATCTTACGCTTTTAACTTACATTTTTGCTTACGATTTTAAACTTCTAAGCAGTTGTGTAGATTGAATTACACATTTTGTAGGGGAACGGACAATAATACCGTATCATTGATAATTTTCCATTTACTGATGACTAAAAATTACAAACATTTTTCTGCGTGATATAGTTTTTAAATTAATAACATCAGTAACGCCCTCTGCACTTGCGTGTCTATGGTCTACTTTAGCAAAGACACCAACCTTACAATTGTTTCCTTAATTCAATAATAGAGAGTGTTACCCAGTTGTATGCTAAAAATGACAACTTCTTTGATCCATTTTTTTCGATAGCGGAAAATCGCTGAATACGCAAAACACTTGTCTTACTTATGCCTCTCACAAACAAACTAAACACGCTATATGGATAAACCCGTCAACATATCTTCGAGACGAGTGTACCAACATAAAAAAAAATAATAATCGAAAGTCGAGTAGCCCGCGAAATATGAAAATGTACCTTATTTGTTGACCATACCTCGTACAGTTAATATACAGTCCCTAAACTGTATATCTGAACATAAGTATATGTATATGATTGAGATACACAGTTGAAATACAGTTCCGAAACAATTGAGAAATTCACAATGTGATCTAAATTATTGCATTCGTCATAACCATAACTTATTTTTATTCTTAGCACAAACTTACTTCATAACTGTCTAACTTTTGCAGGTAAGTTTTTTTTCAATCAACTTTTTTTTTTGTTCGCAATTTGAGTTCTCTGTTTTGTGTTAGAAAATATCACAGATTGCTCACACGCATGCTGTTTTTATTTTTCGAACAACACTTTCCGATCTATGGCTTTAACCAAGTCAAA
Organism: Philornis downsi; assembly: GCA_019455685.1. NCBI lineage: Eukaryota > Metazoa > Arthropoda > Insecta > Diptera > Muscidae > Philornis > Philornis downsi. The sequence goes on from JAHXMU010000014.1 coordinate 6,103,464, forward strand.
TTTCTAAATATTATGTGTTTTATTCAAAACTAGTTGACCCGGCAAATGTTGTTTTGCCTTCAAAATGTTAATGTGGTAAAAAAAATTAATTGCAAAAATCTCATCTCCAACGCCATCTATCACTTCAAATAAAACCTTTTAAACCTTCCGGAATACTCTACCAATAATTTAAGACTAAAATGAGCCAAATCGGTCCAACCGTTCTCGAGCTTTAGCGAGACTAACGCACAGCAATTGATTTTTATATATATAGATATAGATAACTTAAAATAGGTATAATAAGGTTGTACCCAAAAATTGTATTTGTAAACCAAAAAACGCCTCAATTAAACATTCAATTTATTAATTTTTTTAGCTTTCTTTCTATAAACCTACATATATTAGCCAAACTTTTATAAAAATGTTTGGAATTTTTCCAATTTTTTTCTGTTTTACTCTTACTGAAATTATTAGAATTTTACGCTCATTCTGGTAATCTCTCGCGACGTCCAAGATGAATTATATAAAATCGAGGGTTGGTTGACAAAATGGATAATATCTATAAATACCGAAAAATCAACACACATAACATTCACAATGAGGAGAAAAGATTGCCCTGCCGTATTTTTAAATGGCGCAGAAATTCTTAAAAGCACAAGCGTTAAGTACTTAGGTATGCACTTGGACAGGCGACTCACCTAGAAGTTCCACATAAAATCAAAACGGGAAAATTTGACAATAAAAACTAAACGGATGAATTGGTTATTGGGACCTAAATCCCAATTAAATTTAAATAATAAATTGATTCTTTATGAAGGAATTCTTAAACCTATTTGGACTTATGGAATTCAATTGTGGAGAACATCGAGTAATTCCAATATTGAGATACTTCAGCGCTACCAATCAAAAACTTTGCGATTGATTACAAATGCTCCTTGGTATTTGACAAATAAATCAATTCATAAGGATCTTAATATGTCAACGGATCGAGAAGAATTTTCTAAATTCAGTGAAAGATATCTAAATAGGCTTAGCTACCATGACAATGCATTAGCCATATCACTTCTAGATGATAGTAATGAGACGCGTAGACTAAAAAGATCCCATATTCTATATTTACCATACAGGCACTAGATTGTAATATTTTAATGTAAAGAAATGTAATGTAATATTATGTAATGTAACGATCTCAAATGAAATTTATAAACATGTTATTGTGATATGGGTATAGTTGTGTACATTGGGACACAACAACATGCTATTACTTGGTACTCCTTACAAAAATTTGCTTATTGTTAAAACAACAGATTGCAAATAAAGAAATTTGAAAAAAAAAATCTGGTAATCTAAGCGTCTGTGCAATAATTATTATCAAAATTTGTCAAAAATGTTCATCAAATCATTCGTTTGCTTACACAATGATAAGTGAAAAATTAAAACAACGTACATCATTATTCGGTTACCGAAGAATTGAAGACAATTTATTCGACATTATAAATCTTTTTTTTGTATTTTTAAGTTCCAGTTATTAGTTATTTCATTCCCGTATTGTTTGAAGTTTATTAGTAAGCTACATGAAAATTTTAATAATGTACTTCATGATTCGGTACATCAGTTCTTATTTACCTTGCACATCACTATCACTTAAATAGGTACAAATACAGCTATAAAATCTGTAATTAGTCCTAAAACTCCACCTTTTGAAGCTATTTTTTGTTTCTAGTTGGCTTATGCCAACTATAAACTTTAAGGAGGTGCGACGGGTATTAAATATTACTTTTTTAGGAACTTTCAAGAGAATACTTAACCCTTTGTTAATTTGCAAATGTAAAAATACCTAAATTTACTCATAACCTGCCAGTTTTATCTGCTGCTATAATATACGGAAAAATCTTGAAATGTAAGGGAAATAACCATTCAATTGAGTGCTATCGAAGGTAAAAAAATGGGCCAAATAGTGTGTTGATACGATTACTGATTTATGTAATAGGTAAAGAAGACTACTGAGCATAAATATAAGAATTGTACTCAATATCGAATTTATATGAACCAAATCTTACACGCGAACATTTTGTTATATCTAGTCCACTACTTTCTATATAAAAAGTAGCTCCAAGGTACTTTCTAATATGAAAAGAAGACCTTTTAAAAGGACGTCTTACTATACGAAAGAGTATCTTTCAACAGATTTTTTTTTTTTTATATACGAAGAATATCTTCCAAAATACATTTTTTTCCTTAGCAGTGTTTTCAGAAAGACATCCAAAATACTTTTCTTTCCGAAAAAGTTTCTTCTAAGAAACTTTTCTATTCGAAAATATTTCTTCCATGGTACTTTTCTAATCAAAAAAGTTTCTTCCAAGAAAATGTTTTATACGATAGTGTCTTTCAAGATATTTTCCATACGAAAGCTAAGTCATTTTCTATACGGAAATGTGTTTTCAATGTACTATTTTTGACGTACTAAAATCTGTATAAGTATGTTCCAGGATACTTCTATATACATATTTCCGTACAAACAGCCTCTTCCAAGATAGTTTTCTGTATAGTACCTTTCTGGAGACTTTTCTATGCGAAGGTGTCTTCTGGGATAGTTTCCCATACCTAAAGCATCTTCCAAGATAATTATTAATACAAAAAGTATATTTTGGAAGATACAATTTATTTAGTAAAGCACATGGCAAATGTTTTTAAATCAGATATCTATGGTTATTATATAGAAAATATTTTTATTATGGAAAAGTGTAGGAAAATGCCTTTCGTATGGGAAATGTCTTGGAAAGTGCTTTGTAGTGTAAAAATCGGCTTGGAAGACGTCTCATCTTCCATGATACTTTACCATACGAAAAATGTCTTGGAAGTCATCTTTACTATAAAAAAATATCTTGGAAGAAAAGATATCTTACAAAAGACATTTCCCACACAAAAAGAAATCATTCTTCCTGCACTTTTCTACAATTAAATTATATTCCAATACTCTTTCCAATATAACATACAAAAATATCTGCCAATGCCTGCTACAAGAAATGTCTGCTAGATGTTTTTCCAAACAAACCGTATCTTCCAAGATGCAACGCACGTTTTTAAACGAAAACAATCGTGTAATATATTTTCTGTGCGATAGAAATCTCTTCCAAGATGCATTTGAAGCAAAGATTTCTTCAGAAATACTCGACAAGGTCTTTTAAGCAAAAGTATCTTCTAAGAGAACTAAAAGTTTACAGTTGTGGGTGACTACGATAATTGATTTGAACTTATTCAAACATAACAGCTTTACGTATGGATATTTCCCCTATGCGCAGAGTTCTCTTAAAAACCTTTCAGAGACTCACATCCGCACTTAACCAATTATTGCATTTCTTACATTATGGCAGGAAATTACAAACAGTACCGGATTTATCTTTTATTCTACACAAACGTGGCGCCATCGGAAAATTCCATATAAAATTAAAAATTTCCCTTCTTGGGAAAAATTTGCTCCCAATAACCTTCAGATGGCAGTAGTGAGCAACTAAACGGCTGTTTTTGACAGTTCATCAGTTGACGAGTGGAACCTCTGCAGTCTCTTCCATTATCAGCAGAAAAAATTCCAAAAGAATTTTCCCCTTAAAAATCATAACAAATCTTTAACAAAAATAAGAAAACAAATATAAATCGAACAGAAAATCCAGCTGCGGTTCCCAATAATTATGTAATTGTGACAACAGACGACAAAGGAGACGAACAAACCTATGAACCTTCGGTGGTAATTGGGTGGAATACACAACAATACGCAGTAGGCTCGCGAAATAAATGAAAAGTAAACCATCTGTTCGTGGAGCAGAGGAGAGAAGGCGACTAGACAATATATAATCGGCGGAAGTGGAAAACCCCCCTCTACCACGACATAGACAAAGAGCCTGCGAGTGCAGTTGGAGAATCCACATTTGGCAAAACAAACAAATATGACCGATGAATATCCGGAACAACAGAATGCGGTCTCTGTATCGACACACACAACGACAGCGTCTACAGAAATTTCCAATACCACCGAAGGCGCCATGGGTTTGCCCCCATCGCCGATCAATTTAGGCATTTTTAGCAGTGGTACCTTTAGTCTTCTGTGTCCCAGTGTGGAGTTCTCGGAGATTTCATTCAAAGAGGTTCGATTTGGGCGGTTGATTGGCTGCCAAAGTTATATAATCTTATAAACATCCCTTTATTCCCATCTCCCTTCAACTTCTTGCAGAAAGTCGGCCATGGTTCGTATGGCGTAGTCTACAAGGCAGTCTGGCGCGACCGTTATGTTGCCGTCAAGGAATTTGGCCCCAAAGCCGAACAGAAAGCCATCGAAACAGAAGTAAAGCAGCTTTCCCGTGTCCAACATCGGAATATCATAGCTCTATATGGAATTGCCTCGAATCAAATGTCGACTTATTTGATCATGGAATATGCGGAGGGTGGATCTTTGTATGATTTCCTGCATGGCAAAGTCAAACCCTACTACGCCAAAGCACATGCTATGAGCTGGGCGCGACAATGTGCAGAGGTAAGTGCAGTAAACGATAGACAAGACGTGGAATATTTAGTATGGGTAGATAAGAGCATAATACAACTAGAAATGAGTTGAAATGCCCTCGTCTTAGGGGCAAGTTAGTGCTGCGATGGAAAGGGTATGGCAATTATTGATAAAAAGACAAATCAAACGCTTTATCTCGAGCGGGAAGTGCCCTTAACTAACATTCAAAAGATTAAAATTTGTTGTTATACTTTTATTAGGCCGTTCTACCGTAATCACTGTTAATTTCGATGGACGACCATCGATTGTAATCAATTTTTTTGTAATTTCTTATGGCAACTGATAGTATTCGTAAACATTTGTGAAATTTATAACAAATTGCATGTACACATTGCCAACGGACGAAATTTATGGCATAAGAGCATAAAACACTTCTTTAGTTCCCAAGCAGAAAAGTACTAGCAGACCAACGCTGGCAAAGTATAGCAGTTTGTATTGACGCAGTACTGCCTTTACATTTTTTGAGTGCTACCTCAGTATTGAAAAAATTACATCAGGTGGGAGCCTTGGTGTTTTTCGCTTTGCATACTGCAGAAGTACTCAGAAAACATGGTACTGCTGTAGTGCGCGAATCATTACTTAGTCACTTTTGAACTTCACCAATTTTGATCCTGTTAATCTTGCCCTTATTGATGAAAAGCATATTCTTTAATTTCTAAGAACTCACACTCACATGTTGCACTGGAGAAGAAGTCGTTTTTTATGCAGTATCTCCAAATGTGTAAAGTTATTATATTAGGGGATGACTCATATATTGAATTTATTAAACTGCAAAGTAATACAATGCATATTTGTTTTTGGATGTCAAGAGTATGTAATATATTAGCCAGTTAAATGCAAAACGGGCCTTTTTTCAATATCGTACATATTTAGTCATATCTGCAATCGTAAAAACTATCTACTGTAGAAGTTGAGTACATCGCCATATTTTTGTGACCGATTCAGTTTCAAACACAATTTTCTAATATTAGTTGACGAATACGTTAAATATAAATCGTTTTACAAATGTATATGAAAAATTTCACAATTATGCGTTTCTAAATTTATAGTCGATCTTCAATGTAATATCATAATATATAATAGCAGTTCCCAATCTGGTTCAAGATCGTTTTTTATTAGCAATTATATATTATTACTAATAGAACGAAATTGTTTATATTTACACAGCCGGCTGGACGGATAGCCACTTCAATTTTCGCCAAAGTACCATCTTCAGCGGCATAGCTGTTTGTGTTTTCTCGAAATTCATCCCCACCTTAAGAGTCTCTAAGTTCACAAAACGATTAAGAAGTTTCACCCACCGGTACAAAAATGTTCTCTTTGAAGAGCACAGGTCAAATATAACTCAATTATCGCAAGTTCTTGTTCACCCAGTTCACAATTTTCAATTTTTTGGGTAAAAGGTATCTCCACATTTTCAATAATAACGGAATAAATTGTTTAGGAATATATAAAAATTATTATTCTGACTACCAAAATGTAGTGGCGAACACAGCTTGAGTAAGCATTTCACATATACTTTTGAACCAAAATTCAATTTTAAAAGCTATACGTCTGCACACGCTGCATCTGCTTTAATATAATGAAAATTCACTTGCTGCAACATTATATACTGCTGGCGGTCTTGCTATTGCAATGTGGAATTATGTATAAGCAGGTAGTAGTTTCAGATTTTTAAAAAACATCGTAGCATTAAAGTTTAAATACGAAGTATTTTAAGAAATAAATATGCTTTGTCTCCAGCAAATTTTGATAATTTCGTAAAACTTCGTGAAAAAATTTAAAGTGCTCTAATTATGTTATGGACAATCAATTTTTTCCAAATGGTTGTACGCGGAAGTGCCTCAAAAGAAACGTACGTGGTGAGAGTCTGCGAGAACAAACTGGTACAACGTATATGGTTACTGAGATACAAACGATGGAAACGCAGTTTACTGGTTTAAATGAAAAAATTATTGCATAAAGTGAAGTTTTTTTTAAAGATATGGGTAACCAAATCTAAAATTGACGCAGAGAAATTAAAAAAATTTTCAACACTAGAAAGTGTTCCAGGATGTCACAAATTTGTTTACTGATTTCATCCGATCACATTCTCACAGATGTAGTGACAAATCGGTGTGCTACCAGGAATTGACTTGATCTCACAACCAATAAATTTACAAACTATTTATTAGGTACGCAACTAAGTTCCCGCTGTTTGCCAATAGATCGCGCCAGCTGTAAGACGGTGACACTGAATTGACGGCATTGCTTGATGGGGATCCGTGTCAAACGAAGATAGAACTTTCTTCAGTATTGGAAATTACCCGCGAATGATTCAAAAGCAAGGAACTTGGATTCCTTATGAGTTGAAACCAAGGGACGTTGAGCGTCGTTTTTTCACCTGCTAACAACTGCTTCATCGTATTGTAACGGATGATGAAAAATGGATTCAGTACAGCAATCCACAGAATAGAAAGTCATGGGGAATGCCCGGTCATGCTTCTACGTCGTCGCCTCGGCCGAATATTCTCGCTGCGAAGGTTATGCTTTGTATTTGGTGGGACTATGTCAGTGCTATTTATTAAGACCAAGCGAAACCGTTACTGGGGATTGGTATCGACTTTAATTAATGCGATTGAGTCGGGCTCTGCGCAAGAAACGCCCACAATCCGCGGAGGCAAAAAAAGTAATTCTTCAGCAAGACAACGCCCGGCCTCACGTGGCTAAGCCCGTTAAAACCCACCTGGAAACGCTGAAATGGGAGGTCTTACCTCATCCGCCATATTCTCTAGATATTAAGCCTATTGTCACTTTTTCCATTCGATGGTATACGGTCTGGCTGACCAGCAGCTCCGCTCATATGACGACATCAAGGAATGGCTAAATTCGTGGATAGCGTCAAAAGACGGACAATTTTACCGTGGCGGAAGGAAATGTAGTAGCTAGCGATGGTCAATACTTTCAATGAATCATTTGTAAACATGTTTTCAGAATAAAGTTGCATTCTTATGAAAAGAAAAACAGCGAGAACTTAATAAAATATAGACTATAGATAATTTACTTTCACTTAGTTCTAAGAATAATTAATTTTAAGGAATAGAAGCAGACTAAAAGAATTTTATCTGATTGTGATTTAATTTTGTAATTTAAATACTTCTGACAAACACAAATTAATTCCAGGTTTGTTAAATTATGCTCTTTGTACAGATGTACACATATGGTCGGAAAAAAAGTACACCTGCCTATTTTTACTTTATGTTTAATTTTAGTTACTTTGATGGAAAGTAAACATGGCAATTCTTTTTCATTTAAATAGCTTTAATATGGCAATGCCTTTAAAAGAAAAAGAAACCTGGGGCTTTCCGGTTGTTTTCATTGTGAATTAGTTTTGTTCAGGAGTGATTTCAGTACTTGGTCAAAATAATAAATACATTGCTCAATTCTTTAACATTTTCGCAGTCTGCTGTAGTCTTTTTGGAAAGGCTAGTTATCTTACTGCTGTTTATCTTTATTTATAACAAAATATTTTGTTAAGAAAATCAGCCATGGGTCGAAAAAGTCATTGTTCTCCGGAGGAGAGAATAATTGTTTCAAGACTAAAAGAAAGTGATCAAAGTCTTCGTTATAAAGCAGAAACTATGAATTGGCTGATATTTTTTGTACAAAATGCTTTAAAGACCAAAAATCCCGTCGAAATTTGCGAAAGACCCAAAAAAACTTCAAAAACAACAGATATCTATATTGTAACACTTGACTTTGTGTCTTCAAGAGCGATTTCAGTAGAAATTGGAAATGTAATTTCATTGCGAACGGTTCGTCGTAGACTACAAGATGCACGTTTACCAAGACGGATAGCCAGAATAGTTCCTTTCCTTAGACAAAAAAAATTTAAAGGCTAGATTGGCGTTTGCAAGAAGTCATTCCAATTGGTCCGGAGGAGACGGTGAAAAAAATGGCGAAACATTTTGTGGACCGATAAAACAAAAATTAATGTCTTTGGAGAAGACTGTGCCCGAAATGTTCGACGCCCTAAGGGTAAGGAATTCCTTGCTCGCTTTACAAAGAAGACGGTCAAGCACGGGGGCGGCAATATTATGGTCTGGTGTTGTTTCTCGTGGTATGGTGTCGATCCGGTACATCGAATTATCGACACTATGACCAGATTCCACTACAAAGATATCTTGGAAAATACGATGTTGAACTATGCTGTGGAAAGTATGCCTCTTAGATGGATATTCCAGCAGGATAACGATCCGAAGCATACTTCTAAGTTGGTAAAGGATTGGTTCCAAGATAATGATGTTGCCCTTCTTGACTGGCCAAGTCAATCCGGACTTAAATTCAGTCGAAAATCTTTGGGGAGAGTTGAAACAAAGAATTGGAAAGGAGGTTCTTAAAAATAAGGATCAGTTACGGAATTTTGTCCAAAAAAACTTGGTATGAAATACCAGTAGAAACCTGCAGGAAGCTTACTGCCAGCATGCCAAAAATTTGATGAGCAAATAGTACAATGTATAGCATATTCAGAATTTAAAATTCTGCCTGTGGCAAAACTTGCACCTAAATGAAGTGGTAGGCGCTCGAGTTGTTACCAATTTCATGTTAGTAACAACTCGAAATGACAGCAACTAAACAGCTAATGACAGTGGGCTCATTTTTTGACAAGTGTCAGTCTGTTATGCTGACAGACTGTGATCGCATTGTATTTGGCTATAAAATTGCAACCAGCAATCGCTAATGAGCTACAGCGTTTACGTGTAAACAACTGTGATGACGAAAATTCAACATAATCTACGATAGAACGCAGTTTTATTGGCCAAAAATTGCAATGTGTCTGCTTGTAGCATAAGGCGCATATTGAACTCATACAAAATATTAAAAGTGGACAAAAGTCTTAAAATACAGGCACGTTTATTAAACAGTCCGTAAAGGTAAATCGGCAAATCTACCGTGAGAAGATTTTAAACTACGCTTTGTCACCTTGGCCAAATAAACTATTCGGTAGAATCCATTTAATAGTATAAGTACCGTGAAGCAACGTTTTTCACAAGATAAAGTTTCCTACTTCATTTCTTCTCCACAATGTCCCAGTGAATTTTTCTGAACGATCCAGAAAACGCCAAGGCATTAACTAAAAAATATGAGGCTGTCTACACCTTTGCCGAAGACAAAATATCAGTAGGCCATATATCTGAGACGTGTCAAGCCTTCCCGCATAGACTAGTTGCTAATATCCGCGCTAATGGTGGCCGCATAGAACAGTAACATATTTTCTTAAAATTTGAAATATTTTTAGGACATATTAAAAGTCATTTTGTGTGAAAAGTGCAAATGATATTTAGTGGGCGTTTTAAAGAAGTCCCAAAAATAGAATTGCAGTGTAGCTAATGAAACTTGCCTAATTCAATAATATTGAAGTTGCAGTCATAACAATGACAATTTAAGGTAATTAGAAATAAATATTGTTCAGGTTATTTAAAAATTGTGATTAAATTGATCAGTACATTAGCCGACGGTTTAGAATTCTTATTGCCAAATATCGAATTCTTTTAAAATCATATTTTGAGGTGGGCAAAATATGCGAATCAGTCAATATATAGTTATTTTAATGAAGTATTTCTTTATTTTGTATACTAGTTCAGCATAAATTTTCAGACGCCAAATATTTTACATTAACGTCCAAATAGTGAGAGATGGTTGTATTGTATTAAAATTCATAATATACACAAAAATTTTGAAAAATGTGCCGAAAAATTTTGAAAAAAGTGCTATATAAATTTAATATTTTTTAAGTTTCTGATTCAAATTACTTGTTATATGCATTATCATCCAAATAAATATTTACAATATCAATGATTCTCCTCTGAACTCATGTTACCTCGCCAATATTTCTTTTTCAGGGTGTCGCCTACTTACATGACATGAAACCTAAACCTCTAATACATCGTGATTTAAAACCTCTTAACCTTTTGCTCACCAACAAAGGGCGGCATTTGAAGATATGTGATTTTGGCACCGTGGCTGATAAATCCACATTAATGACAAATAATAAAGGATCCGCAGCTTGGATGGCACCCGAAGTATTTGAGGGTTCCAAATACACTGAGAAATGTGATATATTTAGTTGGGGCATAGTATTGTGGGAAGTTTTATCACGTGAGAAGCCATTTAAAGATGTGGACAACACTTACTCGATTATGTGGAAAATACACAAGGGCGAACGTCCGCCCATTGTAACAGACTGGCCCCAGCCAATACAGAATCTGATGACCTCCTGTTGGGCCACCAAACCGGATATGCGACCTTCCATGCAGCATGTTGTAGAAGTAATGCATCAATTGGTGCAAGAATTTCCAGGTGCGGAAGAGCCTTTGGAATATGAATTTGTTAACCAGCAGGTTTGTTTATATCACTTGTATATCTTTCATGAAAAAATAAAAGCTTTACTTAACATTTTCCAATATATTTACAGATTGTTAGTCCAAACGCCAATGGATCTATGGGTGACAGCTTTGTTTTAGACTTTAGCGATTACAGTAATTCAAGTTACTGTACTTCTAATACACAAGTGACTCGTCAATCTGAGGGAACATCGGGCAGTGCTGGCACTCCCGCTTCCACATCCGCCACACCCACAAATCCGTTTCTGCAGGCGCATATTGATTCTGTACGTTGGGACGTTATACCAGAGGAATCAGAATCTTTGAGTAATCAGCCTGAAGAGCAGATAATTTCTGGAGATAACTTCAATCTATCTACCTCTGAGGAGTCAAAGAAACGTTTTGAAACGATACGCAGCAGTATGTTGGAGAAAGCCAATATGTCTATGGCTCCTTTGCAAATTGATGTTGATCCTGTAAGTTATTATTGAAAAATGCAGGTTGAAATCTAAATGTTGACGATTGTTCTGTTTTATATTCTTCCTCTTTAGAATGTCTGGGAACTGGGGATTAACAATGAAGATGTTGACAGCCATTTTTGTAAGTCAAAAGATATTTTTATTATTTTATATATTTTTATCTGTAATTATCGAAGTGAACTTAAAATTATCGATGATAATGTCGCAATTTCGGAAAGTCGAAAAACCTGATGTGTGGTTTTCGAAACTTCCATAATTTAATCTAGAACGTCATTGTTGATTTGTTTTTTATTAATGTCGCGCTGAAAGCGCTCACGGGCAGATATGTCGTAGCCAATATTTAAATATCTCACTAAAATAATTGCTGAAAAGGATGTAGAAAAATCGTCGTTATTTACCATTTTCCGAAATTTGCAACTTCTACGCACAATTGCGTCCAATCTACTAGTATGCGCAACTGAAAGAATGTCGTCGTTAGTGAGTTAGCTTCCTAAAACTGATGCTATAGTGTTGATATAAAAACACGGAAACTATAAGAAATATGAAACTTCATTAAACTGTAACACTAGGTTCCCAACAGTAACAATTTTTTGTAAATATTTGTGATTAAATAATTATTTCCTCTGTTCTCAGATCTAGAATCTGTTCTTCATGATACAATTTCGAACAAAAATTATTGATTTGTTGCCAAAATTAGTTCCGACCATGAGAAATCATACAAATATTCCCTATAAAATAACTGCTTCTAAAATCGGTTCTTTAGCCGCCATCAAAACACTCGACAAAATGATGTTCCAGTTGGCAATTTCAAATAAAACTCAATGATGTTGGCACAGATAGAATTTATGCTACTTAGAACATGAGGAACGTGTTGGAGATTAAATTTTGCTGGTATCAAATGCAATTAGTCCAAATGCAATTGGTTCAAAGGTAGAACTCTATATCCTCCACATAGTTCAGACTGGTTCATTATTGAGGTTAGCACTCAAACTGTCAGTCCGCATTTTACCTCCTAACTGAGAGTCGGATGAAAAGAGGCTTGAAATGGTAATCATTTGGAGAATCTTCATTCTCAGTAGCCATTAAATTTATTCATAACAAAGCAGAGAATAAACGTCCAATAAATAGTTTCCTACCGAGTCAGAGATGATTCAATTCTTGAAGGACATCTGTAATGCCTCTTCTATGAAGACGGCTTAATTGAATATGCTGTTCTAAATAAAACCCATATTTGATGTATGAGTGTTGAGTAAGAGTTACCCGAGATTAACGAGACTTTACTTTCTAACCTTCTCTATGAAGACTATGCATGCATTATTTCTACCCTCGGAGGATAATTTCATCATAAGATATGTTCTCTAAGTTCTTAGGAGATATGAAATAGGAATATCGCTACGTTCCTACGGCATAATCGACAAAGTTCCATCAGGAGCCGGTAACTTGAATGAACCAAACTTTGGGGTCGCGTCATCAACAACATAAGTATTCCAAGCATTTCGGCGTTCAGTCACACTTCATGATTAAGACTCTCCATTAACGATGATGGGTCCATGTATTTTACGCAAATTTCTTCCAGAATATATTTGTCCGGATGTTCCTGAAAGCATTAAAATGGTCGCAAGGAAATCGGAGGAAATATCTATAAATGAAATATTGGTAACTTTCAAGTTAATGAAACAACACAAAAGAAATTGCTTGGTTTTGTTCTCGTTCTCGTTTGCTGGCGAACCCACTTGCGGTGACTCCTTCTCAGTGATTGAGAAATCTATTATAACATCTCACAATGATGTTTATATCATCAGTTATATGATAAGTTTTGTTAAAGTTGGTATCAGTCGTGTTTATTGAAGCTTTCCTCATTATCATCTCCGTAAGTGTGTTAAAGCAATGAATTAAACTGTCACTTTGTTTAACGCCTGGTTTGACTTAAAATGACTCAGTGCGATCATTGTGTCCCTTCACTGAAAATATATTGTCGATCAGTGTCATTACACAAACACGTATCGACTTAGCATGGAAACCAAAGTCTGTCATTGTTTCAAATAATGTTTGCCATATACGGCAAAATGTTCTTCGGTCTTTCCCTTTGAATTTCACATGTACACTTTTGTTTTAGAGGTGTAAATCACAAATTGATTATTATTTTTATTATTATTAATTTCCTTTTCATTAATAGTGGCTCCTCGATATTTGGCCAGAAAAAAACAATAATAATCGTATACGCAATATGAAAATATACGATCAAATCGTCCCAAAAGTCCCGGAATCACACTTTTACATTTATCTATTATTATGAAAAACTTCGATTTTACTAGAAATCTTTAATCTAATAGATTTTCGAAAGCGGTTCCTGGTTTTGATGAATGCCGCCTAACTAATTGTTCTTCCAAAATTAGTTCTCAAAATCCGTTTAAAGTTCGTTTCCACAATCATCAAATTCGAGTTATATATTATATATAATAACTCAACTTAAAGTTAATATGTATGTCAGAATTTATTAATTTCATTTTCGTTCTCCTTTATATTCATTTACAAAATTTTAGCATATTCAGCAATCTTGATTCTACTTTTCGATATATGTTGAAAATCTTTTATTCAAAATTCAGTATACTTTTGTCTACCAATGCGTTGTATCTTCGTTTGGCTCCGTTAGTTTTTCTATGATCCTAAATAATGGATTTGTCGTAAAATGTAACAGAAATTTACCGATTTTCATAAAATTTTGAAAGAACATATATTTTTTTTTTCTATGAGATGGAAAGTGTTATGCCAACTTGCTATGTGATTCAAGGAAAATCGAAAAATAATCGAACTTATTAAGAACATCATTTTGAAATTATATCCCTCCCATTGCTAACCGCCCGATTGACTTTGTGTACAAAATATTAACAATCAGCAAACATTCCGCGAAAATGACGGAAATTCGTATATCATTCATTTTTTATAAGAATTTCCGGCCTCCAAGTATTTTTAAACCGAATTTGAAGAGGCAATTATTTATAATTAATTACCTTACCGTCAAGTATTTTGTATTAAAAACTTACAAATTTAACATCACGTTCTAAATATGCTAAACACGAGAATGTTTATTCCAATGTGCCAGAGCGCTTCGATATTTTTGTATTTCCCATTTTGACTAATTGGGAACGCGCTACAGCTTCTAGTGCCTTGTTCGAGTTATTGCCAAGAACTTAAGCCAAAAAAAAATATGATGTCGATGTCTGTAGTGGTTGCCGCTTCGCATAGAAATGATGACATTTTCAAATAGATAAATTTATTGTAATCTTCTGCAACAAAAAGACAAGCAGTCTGCAATAACTTCATTAGAAACAGAAATAAAATTTAAAACAGAGACAGAAATGCAAACAGATGAAATGCTAGCACTGCATACAATTCAATTGAATACAAATCATCAACAAATAGACAGCCTAACATGTTAACAGAAACTTTGAAATAAATATTATGTATACATTACAAAATTACACAAAATTTTGAAATCAATAAAAGCGTTTTCGAAATTATAAATGCCTAAAGTGAACCAAAACACCCACACATTTACAGTGTAACACTCTTAATCTGTTGTTATTCGATAATTAATGGGCATTTGTATCAAATCAAATCAAAATGAAAACAAAAACATACAAAATGAATCATCAGCATCATCCGAGTAATTCCGTGCCGGAATTGTGGGATGACGTGAGGTGGAAGAGTAAAGGGTTTGGCATTTTGGCGGCATAGTTCGTTTGAATTTGTCATTTAAGGGGAATGCCTTGTCTGACTCGCGCGCTGTCTCGCTCCTTCCCTCTTTTCCTTTCCCCCACGCAAGCAATTAAAATACAATTTCACTGCCCGTTTTATTAGTGCAATTAAATTTTATGCCAAGAATTTTATTTATTTACATATTTTGTATCAATTCGATTCAGTCGTATTTTTCTTATGGACACACGTCTAAACAGATACGTGATTGTATTGTAATTGATTCGTAATACGCATTCAGTGCAATGATTATTGTTGTAATTATAGCAACTAATCTTATCCATCTTATGCATCTAAATTACACGTCTGATCTATTTTACTTTCTACTTTGACCCGCATAATATGTTCAAACTTCAAACTTGAAGTAAGACAGAATGACTTCGCTAGGCTAGGAAATGGCTATGACACATCATAGCTTACAGTTGTTGATATGTCTAAAATACGGTACGGGAAATACGATCACATTATTTTCTGCTCAAGTTGGCGATAGTTGAAATATTCAGAAAATGCTCCGAGTTTACCTATTTAAGAGCGTATATTTTTCTGTAATACTTTTGGAGTGACAACAATTGATACCAATTAAGAACGATATAGTTATTTCATTATTATCGAGTAAAGTTGTCCAGTTTGGTCAATGCGTCAATGCAAAGTTTCTGAAAAAGATATAAGAAATTAAAAGGATAAAAAACAAGGGATAAACAACAATCAATATTTGTAAAAAAAACAATAATAATAATCGTATAAGCAATATGAAAATATATGAGGTGTGTTAAAAAAATAAGATGAATTTTCAAATTTCGATTATTGTTTTTACACTCGTCTCGAAAATACGTTGACGGTTTTATCCCTATAGCATATTTAGTTTGTTAGTGAGAGGCATAAATAAGAGAAGAGTTTTGTGTGTTCTGCTATCGATAAAAATGGATCAAAGAAGTTGCATCAAACTTTGCGTAAAAAATGTAATTAAGTACTCAAAAACACTTGAAATGTTGACAGTGGCACATGGTGAGAGTACTCTGAGTCAAAAAAATGTTTACAAGTGGTACAAGCTTTTCACAGAAGATCGAGAAGATGTTAATGACAATGCTCGCTCTGGACGCCCCAGCACATCAGCAACCGATGAAAATGTTGAGAAAGTAAAGAAAATTGTTATGGAGAATCGTCGAATCAGAATTAGAGAAGTAGCTGAGGACGTCGGCATATCGGTTGGCTCATGCCATGCAATGTTTTAGGAAATTTTGGGTAAGAAGCGTGTGGTAGCGAAGTTCGTTCCAAAATTGCTGAATTTTGACCAAAAACAATGTCGATGAGCGTCCCTCAGGAATTGTTGAATGACGTCAACGATGATCCAGATTTGCTTAAAAGGGTCATAACTGGCGGCGAATCATGGGTATATGGTTATGATATCGAAACCAAAGCCCAATCGTCCCAATGGAAGAGTCCAGGAGAGCCAAGACCAAAAAAAAAGCACGCAAAGTTCGATCAAATGTCAAGGTTTTGTTCACTGTTTTCTTCGATTGCCATAGCATAGTGCATCAGGAGTTCTTACCGTAAGGTTGTACGGTAAATAAGGAGCATTACCTTGAAGTTATGCGCCGCTTGCGTGAAGCAATACGAAAATAAAAACGCCCGGAATTGTGGAAAAAAAATTCATGGCATCATGATAATGCACCTGCTCGCTCATCTTTGCTTGTGAGAGATTATTTGGCCAAAAACAACACCGTTATCATGCCTCAGCCACCGTATTCACCAGATTTGATCCCCTGCGACTTTTTCCTGTTGCCAAGATTGAAGAGAGATTGAAGGACGGCGTTTTGCGACGGTTGAGGAGATAAAAACCGAAACGCTGAGAGTGCTCAAGGATATACCACACACAAGTATACGTTGGCACAAGTGTATTATATCTGAGGTGGTCTACTTTGAACGAGATAAAATAAAAATTGATGAATAAATATATATTTTTTGAGTAAAATGAAAATTCATCTTATTTTTTTAAACACATCGTACAATGAAATCGTTTAAAGTACCAGAAGCACAATAATATATTTATTTATTAAGAATCTAATAGAATTTGGAATCCGGTTCCCAGTTTAGATGGATGACGCCTACCAAATTATTTTTCCAGAGTCAGTTTCCAAAATCCGTTTAAAGTCCGTTTCCACAACCACTAAATTCGAGTTATACTGGAACTTTTTGTGTAGACAACTCACGTTTTTATCTCTTCTGTGTCAGTATTTAGAATTTAGCACCCAGAATAGACCCAGTTCCGTTCCACCACCTGTTACCTTCTGTTGTTATTGAAAGCATACAGACTTTCATTAAAAGCCATTTATTTTGAGTAAAACAAACTGTATTTCTTGTTTTTTCTAAAATTTCTCCTTTTTGTCGACTATTGAATTTGGGACTCGTGGAGTGTTTGATATTTTCACAAAATTTAACCACCATACAATGAGATAAAACTAGTCCGCGGGAAATGATGGATCTGGCTTATATAGAATACGCACAGAAATCGTTAGTTTTGGCCAGATTGCGCCACACATAAGTGTTATCCTATTTTCCCCCAATTTTATACATAGCGGTTTTAGACCAAGTAGCAAAATGTTGGATCCGCAGACATGGAAGGAAAAATACCGGCAAGTAGTAATAGCAATATTTTTTAAAGACAAAATTTGGCCGATTTTAAATTTTTATTTCACATCATATGTTTGCTCCACGTCTGTTATATGTATTAAACACCAATTGAATATACTCGTATTTTGTTGTAGGAAAAATTTTTTGAATTGTAATTCTACTAAGTATTCAACTATGTAATGAAGGTAATCAATTTTCATGTTAAAAGGCGCTACACATTTGTCAAACATGAGCACGACTGATAAAGTTACGCAGAAGTTTTTTAGTGCTCAAATTACCAAAATAATTTCCATGTGAAATAAATAGTGCTGGGGAAAATGTTAATTTTCACTGAATGCTAATGATAATCGAAACCCATGATTTTGTTTGACAAATATTATATTATATTATTTATTTATTTATTTATTTACATCTACTAAGCATTGCTCTTACAGATTACAAAAATAGGAAAAATTGAATAAAATAACATAACTATAGTTACAAGTATATAACTATACATATTTAATACGTAGTCTGTTGCAATAGATTACAACAATAAATTACAAATTTAGCAAAAATCTTCAAAATGAGGTATCAGCTAAAAGTCTAAGTACAGCTCGTCTAAATGAAAATCTATTGAGAGTTATATCAACAGTATTGGCCACCAAATTAAGTATTTACAAACATCGAGTAATTGGTTCATTCCTCCCATAATTAGTTCGATGGAATGGAACAGCGAACAAATGAGTTTCTCTTAAAGACCGTGTTGGTATGTGAAAGGGTAGAACGGATAGCAATTCGAGCGAATCAATGTTTGAATCTATAATATCCTTTATAAAAATGATGCCTAGAAGCTTTCTGCGGTTAGAAAGTTCCATAATTCCAAGAATATTGCAACGGCTTTCGTACGGTGGCATGTTATCAAAAGAAAAGTTCTTTCGAAGGGCAAATCTTGTGAAGCGCTTTTGAATTTTCTCAATCCAATTGATACCTACTTCATAAAAAGGACTCCAAACAAAGCTTACGTACTCTAAGTGAGATCTTACCAAAGACCCAAATAAAACAGTAATAGCTTCAAAATTCAAAAACATTTTGGTATTTCTATTTAAAAACCCAAGTTGTGAATTGGATTTAGAAACTATGTAATTTATATGATCTTTAAAAGTCAGTGCGCTATCAAAATATATACCCAGATCTTTTACGATGCTCACACGCGGAAATGTTTGATCATTTTCATATACGTAGCTGTACACAATTGGTAAGTTCTTACGAGTATAAGTCATAATATTACACTTAGAAAAATGTAAAAATAGATTGTTGACGCGGCACCATACTATTAGTGCTGCAATATCTTGTTGAAAGTGTACGCAGTCCTGGACAGATGTTATATTATAAAATAGTTTCAAGTCATCATTGACAATTGACACATTGACAATACTTTAATATATTAGGGATGTTATTGACAAACAAGAGGAAAAGCAATGGGCCCATATGGCTACCCTGTGGTATACCCGATTTCACGTAAATTGGATTAGATTCAGCTTTATGAATTTTAACAAATAAAACTCTTCCCGAGATATAAGAATGTAGCCAACTCAATAGTGACGAGTGAAACCCCATTTTGAAGAGTTTCCTTATCAAAATTTAATGATTAATTTTCTCAAAAGCTTTTTTAAAATCAGTGTAGAGGGCATCTACCTGGTTACCTTTTTCAATGGAATCATGACAAAAATGAGTGAATAAACAAAGATTAGTGGCAGTTGATCTTCCATGGAAAAATCCATGTTGTTGCGAACAAATGGTATTTTTTAGAGTTACAAATAATCTTCTATTATTTTATTATTATTATTATATTATCTATTATATAACTAAATATGATATCATAATATTTTATGAGCTATATGGATTTATAAATTTTCAAATATGAGAATATGAAAATGTTCTTATTATTCTTAGAAATAAATTTCATAAGATGATTCTGCTTTCAGCGATTTACTCAGAAAAGAAGACAACAATTTAATTTATGTGTCTTATGAAAATAAGATATGTGCGATAAATAAGTATAACGAGTATAACACATTTGGGAAAAGTGCGTTTGACGCACTTTTTATATGATTTCGGTATATATGTATATATATTGAATGCGTCGAATTTTTATATACATACATGTATATGTGCCAAAATATTAACGCTTTTCTTTTGAAATAATTTTATAAATAAAATATCTCACAATATCTTTGCAAACGGAAAGTTGCTTTAGAAACAGTTTTCTATTGAAGATGTTTCTCCGGTAACACTTTTCTGTAGAAATGGCAAATTTAGGAACTCCTGTCTGTACAGAATTGTATTTAGAAATTTGTTATGGAAACCCCTTATGTTTCCAACTCTTATCTCTGTAGCCAGCCGAAAATTCAGCTAAGATAACTTAATCGCGACGCCAATTGACAAATATTATTTTACGCCGCAATCTCCGTCTATGCCGGTGTCGGCTTTGCTAGAAAATTTAAAAAATCTGTTTCCCATAGCGTTAATTGCCACCCTAATGTGCATATAATCCCATTGCCTAGTGCATATTCGGTATAATTCCGAAGCCTGATCATTACCATCATCATTTTGATCATTATCTTGGTTAGCCATTTTCATGGCGAGGCATCATCATTCATTACTCATACGCTCAGTATGCCGGCTGCGCAATGAAAATGCATCGTGCATCGTAACTTATAAGTGCGGACGGAATGCAACAACAATTGTGCAACAATTAATAAATAAATTAAAACTCAACAATAACAACAACAAACCAAAAACTAATTCAAATTATATTACACAAGCTATGGCGCGGAGGAGGGGGAACGCAGGAGCATATTTCGCAATAAAGAAGTGTGTTGTGAGTCATCCATTTCATTTTTTTTTACACTCACACAAACGAGCATAACACATTTGGGAAAAGTGCGTTTGACGCACTTTTTTATGATTCGGTATTTTTTGTTTTTGGTTTGTTATATTGGGAAAATCGCTTAGTGCATCTGCATTCATGACAAACATTGTTGAGTTTAACCAACGTCTTCATGTCTGCGATTGTGTATTCTGTCAGGTGCACAGTGGGATTGAATTTATATGAATATTATGAAAAAGGATTGGATGAAGAAATTTGTTTTGCCAGTTGACTTTTTGATTGATTTTCATCCGATTAAGCAATTGGTAATATGAATTAATAAACATAAAACGAATTGCCTTCTACCCCCTTTTGTGGACGGGAGACTTCTACTGTGGTAGACTGCTCGAGGTGTTCATTTGCACGTTAAAATGATTGCCATCAAAAATATGGTCGGCATATATCGAGGCTACAAACCACAATAACAAAACGTTCAAAAGAACCAGTAAATGAAGTAGAAAAAATCAAACGAAAAGGACAAATTAGGAAATGAACTAAAGTGTTCAACTCTGCTAAACAGCATGTAATACAAAATAATTTCTAATAATTCAAATAAATAACAACAAGTGGTTGATTTTACCGGAAATTGAAAATGGAATCTTTATAAAGACTGAGCAGAGAATCAAACGCCGTGAACAAAAAACTAAACTAATTATCTGATAGGCGCACTTTATCGGCTTCTTAAATGATCCTACATAATCTATATTCGAATAATGAATACGATGCACTAACACACAAAATTTGTTTACATCTAAATTGTTTTTAGGTGTTAGACATTGCGAATTTATTTACACTTTTTTCTCTTTTTTTTTTGCCATATTATTGTATTCGATTTATTGATACTGAGTGCGAATATGTAAATTACTTGACTAACCGTGTAATGTTTTTGAAACTTGTTTTCGAAAAATCGACAAAATGGCATTTAGAATGTTTTCAGGATTATTAGACACTTAAACATTTTCCCAAAATGATTACAAAATTCCACCACTGTGCGATTCTGTATGTCTTATTTGTATGCGTCACCGTCATCCCGTGGCTGCAGTTGTAGTAAATAGTAGTGTCTACTGCCTGTGTCTGTCCATCCGTCCGTCCGAGTTTTCTTTGGGGTGTTTTCTCTCTGGGGTGTTGGTGCAAATGTTTCCGCCACATTTAAATGTTTGCGTTCAGTTCGAGACAATCACTGCACGAATTCGTATTGTTGCGACGTTTTTTCGTTCGTTTAGTTTTTCTTCACATTTCGTTATTATTTTGATTCCTGTTTTCTTCATATAATTTCGAATTTGATTATTTATTTATTTCTCTATAACGAACTCTCGTTCCTCGTTTAATAGTTTAATGTTGCGGTATCGATAGTGAGTTATTTTTGAATTTGAATTTGGATTCAACAAAAGTTGTATATTGCGCGAGCCACAGCGCACGACGACATCGATTGCCGTTTGTTTACATTTGGCGCCGGGCATTTTGTTCGATTCCGTTCCGAAAACTTCCATTATTTTTGTGCCGAAAAATAAATAAATAAATTACAATTTCGCATCAACAAATAATTATTGGAGAATAAAGGAAGAAGAAGGAATTAATGTTCATCACACTTTGTGTACATCAACGACAACAAAATTTTGCAATCGTCAAACTAAGTTTCAAACTGGCCGCTCAGGAATTACGATTCACATTAAATTGGAACAATATGGGTAAATGAAGTTTTGTGTAAATATACAAACAACTCTTAGACATTATTTATTTAAAATTTTAAGTACAAATATTTACAACAAAAATAAATATGGATCATCATGTATTGTTGTGGAAAAGTGGACAAAGCTAATATTGATCAGTAGTAAATAACTTGTATTCTCAATGAACGGATTATAAAATTCGCACAAATTCTTTATGCATATAGCAAACAATATATGCCCGTCGATACATCAACATGTTCCGATTATTGCGATAAATCTATGTATTCTTTAATCTTGCAAGCATTTTTAATCACTCTCGATTTATTTGCAAATTAATTGGAACTTGAGTTATCGCTTTGTCCGTGAATCCTGTATTATAAACATTGGCGCAAGTGAACCGTGAAACGTGATTCTCCAGAAAGTTGTATAAATGATTTAGTGCACTGTTCAACACAAACGTCTCGCTAACATTCTGTGATTAGAGTTCGGTTAACTGAGCTATGATAGTTCTTAAATTTGAAACCGAGATGACCAAGATATTTCTAGTTTTTCAATTTTTTCAATTGCAATGTTTGAAGACTCGATTTTGACGCATTTTGCAACATATAATAGTAACATTTTTGGCAGAGGAACTTAAGATGTTATAAGCTTTGTTATGTCTAATTTAATATTTCAAATATTTTACAATGAAATTTAGAAAATTGAATTTAGAGCTATACTTACGATTATTTTTCAATCGCCCTAATTTTGAAACGTAGATTTGATGTTTCCTTAAGGCAAAGATGTTTCGGTTTCATAACTACTCTTGTGAGTTATTACTATTTTCAAATATTCCACGAAAAGTCTCCTCAGATGTTCTACAAAATTTCATATTTTAAGTGATTTTAAGTTTTATGGGATATCTATTAAGCTATAGCCGTCTCAAGTAATCTACAATCCCTTTTAAAATCCCCAAATAAAAGTTTGTATTAGAATAGTATTCAAAATGTAAACTCAAATTGAATCTCAAATATTTGCATATTCCCCGTGTAAAGTGCGAATGCCGTTTTGGAACTTCCTTTGACGTTGGACATAACTTATGTTCTACCTTATAATTTATTAACATTGCTTAGCCAGATAGTTGGGGAGATGGAAGAAAGAAGGGAAATGAAGGCATTTTCGTTGCAGAAAAAGGCTGCGCTAGCGAAATTCTGCCCACGTGTGGCAATTTGCACTTAGCTTTAATGAATATATTAACATTTTCTAAAATTCATCGAGTCCTTTTTGGTGATGCTTTGTAGCGGTGGAGAGTTGATTACTTATATCTATCGCTGGCTAGCATCTTCTTCTTATGTGGCAACTGGAATAGACAGCCTTATCTATTATACGTCGCCCGTAGAAAATAATTCCAAGCGCTTCTATCTTCTGCGCTTCTCCTCCAATTCGTCACACCAAGCTTCGATAGTATTTCAGAAACCTGATCCTTCCAACAGAGTTTTGGTCGCCCTCTTCTGCGCCGTTCATCGAGTTCGTTGTCGAAAATTTTCCGTGCCGTGCCGGCTGGCGTCTTGGACTACGTTATTTCAAAAAGTTTAAAACCATCGCGTATAAAAATTATGGGGCCAATAGCAGTATCAGTTTTAACCCATCACCTATAAGATGTTTTCGATTGTATTAAATGAAAGAGTAGAAACTGATATATCTAATTTCATTAAAATTTATCACCGTGGTTTTAGACACGGTAAATCCGGAACTGAATAGATAATCTCATTTTGGAAAATCCAGGGAAATATTCAAAAAACAGTTCAACACGTATAATTTTTGATGGTTACAAAGCTGCCATCGACATTCTGATGAGGTAAAAATTTACCTCAATTTTTTAAATTTTTTAAATTTTTTTTTTTTTTTTTTGGTAATTTCTGGTATACCATCACAAGTCCGCGAATCACAAATTACAAATAGCAATGGGCAAGCTTATATTCGATGCAAAAAAAAAACATTTTCAATCCGAGTTTTTTTTTCTATGCCCTTTTTAGCAGAGAATGTCATGTTCATGGCGTCATACCCAACGTCAGCGTCACTTTCTTAAGGTGTTGGTATCACTTAAAATGAGTAAAATACAATGATATTTTAATTTTGGAAATGCCTTTTAACATATATATAAAACAACATTTCTCTTTATCACTATCGCATACAATACAACACAAATTTTTGGGTTAATCGGTTACTTTAAATTCAATTTAATGGCGTGTTTGAAATTTTAAGAGGTCTTTTTTATCCTGAAGAAATTGTTTTAAAATGGATATTTAATCTTTTTTAAGTGTTCTACAAATTTACTGCACAGCGAATCTTACAAAGTAGTATCGAAGAAAAATCGTCTCCCTTTAATTTTCATATATGCATATTCTATTAGTCCTTTTTATCAATGTAATATTTGTTATTCTGACACACATGTTTATTTTTGCTGTTAAAAATGATCGCTGCTTTAAAATTACCCCATTAGGCTGGATTAAAGGATGTATGGAAAATAAAAGTGAAAATTGTGGAGCCGGCACTTTCCCCATGCAACTGCTAATTTTAGAAAAATTTTATCACTGTTTTTCTTGAAAGAGGATGAACAAGAAGACCAGATATATCTACAGTGTCGAATTGAAAAAAATATTGTTGTGACATTATTATGGAAAAGAAGAACGAAAACGTATGAAAAGTGAGGACAGATGACTATATTCGACTGTATTATGGTAGTTCGGCGTGCAGAGAATTTGTAGAACACCGTCGCTCCAAAATCTTGTTGCAATTTGGACACATTATTCAAAACAAATAGAACTATTTGTGAGCAGAATATATGAAGCCACAAGCAAAACTTTGGCACTCCATAATTCATAAAATATACCAACTTTGTGATTATTATAATTTTCTTCTAGCAAACTATATATTATATATAAAAATCGTCCAAATTTGGAGGAGTTGACAACCGCATTGATTTTTTTTTTTGTTGATTTTGCCCAGCAATTAATCTTCAACTTTATCCGCACAAAAGGAGGAAGACCACAACCTTTTCCAAACATTGAGATATTCGGAAAGTTTGTTCAGTTAATTTGTTAGTCCACCATACGTCACTTCTCATGATGTAGAGTTACTTCAAACACTATCATACTTCCTCTCATCCTTTCTCTAAATTGTTTATTATTGTTTACTTATGTTCTCGATCTAGTCGTGAGTGGTTATAGCGTAAAAGTTTTAAAAAGTTGAAGAAATTAGCGAAAAAGAGCATTATAAGCATTTTATGCTGTGTTATTTTCGAAAAGGGGAAAACATCTGCTGAATCCAGCCGAAAAATAAGGTCTGTTTATAAAGAAAACGGACCGAATGAAAGAACTTGCCAGAAATGGTTGAAAAGATTGTCTACGGGCGACTTCTCCGCTCTCAGATCAGGAAATAGCTGAAATAATCAAAAAAATCAGTCTCAACCGTTCACGGGGTCATAAAAGAGTTCGAATTTGTGAGCAACCTCGATGTGTGGCTACCTCACTCTCTCACCAAGGACTCACACTCACACGTTTTACCTCACTCACCGTACTCCCCAGTCCTCGCCCCGTCCGACTATCACCTATTTCGCAGTCGGAGCAACCTCCCAAGGAGGTAGGAAAAAGTTATTAAAAAAAAGGGAGAGATTATATAATAGATTAAAATAATTGTGTTCTTGTATATACATTTTCTTTAAAACTGTACTTAGGCCATTAGACCATTTACCTATATAAATCTGATCTTATCAAACAAATTTACATTTCATTAATTTTGAACGTGGTCTGTGTGAAAACGTGCATTAAAAGTTCAACTTCCCAAGCAACTACAAACACCCTGATTTTTTTTTAAGGTTGATTTCTTGACAGCAAATTTTTCATAAAAACCTTTTCTTGCTTAGTGCAAAAAATCATGTGGAATTCATTAAAACGAAAAAAAAATTAAATTAAATGGCGCTTGGACCACCATCATAAATACTGGGAAAATAATATATTAAATACAAAGAAAACTAGTTCAACACGATATTAGTAATTGATTATTTAATTTATTTTATACAATATTGAATCAAAATTTTTGTCCATCTCTTTATTACTGATTTTTTCTTATATAGCTCTTGACGATGTCATTTGTCTGCTATAGTAATGGCGTTTTTTTAGTATTTGTCTATTCTTTATGTTATCACTTAATTTTCGATAATTTGATATTTGTGTTTCCTCCCTCGTGGCAAGTGGTTAATCTATTGCATTTGCAGTACACGTGTTGAGTCAATATTCTCGTTGACCGAATAAATCCTAAAATGATCTCTCTTCGTCCGAACGAGGGAGGGTCGCATCCAGCGACTGCCAACTGTGCCCTACTTTCTTGCCTTTGCAAAAAGATTCTAAAAGTGGCAACTTATTTTAGTCGTTATTAGACAATTATACCACCATAAATCATTCGACAAAATGGCAAATGTATAGAAAAAAGTAAATCCGAAAAATAGAAGCATTTAAAATATAATGTTGGAAACAAATGTTTTGAAAATCTACTCAAAGTGTCATTCAACATATGAAATAAATAAATAAATAAAAATCCGAAGAAAAATATATATCAAACGAAGATCTCATGTTGACACATTCACAAGCGCTCTCCAAACGGTGGTATCTGGAGGGGACCGTTCTCTACTCCCGGTGACCGACAGTCTTGATTGGTCATTAAAACACTGAGTCATTCGCCAGCCTTCTCTATCCATGTAGGCATATGTGTCGTATATAATATTTTGCTCCTGCCCATGAAGAAATCGGTGGGGCCAATGGGGAGCTACGCAAAATAAACAAAACTGCACGACGATGTGGCGACAGAGGCGAATTGAAAATCAATGGTTCGCAGTGTCTGACGCATAAACTTCGCAGAATCTTTAATTTACACAAACGTAAATTTCAGTTGCGAAAATCTAATCAAGAAACACATCATTAATTAGATGAACATTTCAGTGAGTTCATGATTTAGGCAGAGCTACAGAGAAAATGTACGTCTTTCGAGCAAAAACATTCAACACGAATTCTGTCAAGTGTTGTTCAGTGGAAAATATTATCGTAAATTTTTCTGAAGCGATGTTTTACAAAAGAAATGTACAGAAACTGGCAAATTATTTATTCGCCACTTAGAATAATCGAATAATTTATTGCTTCAATATTTCAGTAACATCAGTTTTAAACATTTCAACAAAAAAATATTTCAATAATTCAGTATTGTGATATTTAAATATTTTCCACATTTCAATTTTTCAGTAGTTCAATATTTCTTTATTTCAACAGTCCAATATTCAATACTTCACAATTTCGATATTTCAATATTCCAGTATTTATTAATTTCAATATTAAATACAATGTCACAATTTTTTTTACGCAACTCAGGGTACCATCACCCGCATTTGTAGTCCCAACATCATTCGAAATCTAAAACATTGAATTTATTTAAAGATTTGTAATTGTTGATGACCGTTGTTGGTCGATTTGTAGTTGGTCGCCTTTCTAATCTTTATTTAGGTTTGCGTGTTGTTATTTTCAGACGATGATGAAAACTTTTCTGTTTTCTCTCTTCTCAGAATTCATAAATTTAAATCAAATTGTTGCATTTCATAATTTTTCTTTGCAAATATTCAACAGATGTCTTTTTCATTTGCAAAAATACATGAAAATATATGAAAAATACATATAGAAATACAAAAACGTCGACACAAAATAGTGTTTCAATTTTACACTTTAGTTCATCACAATTTCGAACAGCTTTCATAGTCATGCTTTTTCGAGCGCAAACTATGGCAATGTGTTATTTTAACAATCGAATTATGTTTGACCAATGAATGGTGACATTTATGAAATGTTTAAAGTAAATTGAAATTTATTGAAATATTTGTTTCAAAGAGATATATCTTTCGGGAAAAAGTAATCAATCAATCATCAATGAACGATCGAAAGATCGTAATGTACAAATGTAACCAAATTCAGCTTGTCTTTACATTAACGCAACCACAGTAAATGATAGTCTGGTAATGGTTTTGAAAAGGTTCGTAAAAAGTTAAAGTTAAAGTTAATTGAAAATATCTGTTCGAAAAGTTCGTTCAGTTTTTAAAAGAAATTTATTTATAAATTGTATCGTCTAATCTCCCCCTTTTTAAATAATTTCTTCCCAACTCTCTGGGAACCTTTTAATTTCTCTCTCATACAACTCGCGTTGTGAGGGCGGGCGTTATCCTAATGGAAAATGACGTCTCCCCGATTGATGAGCCTCTGCCGTTTTTCTTCCTAATGTCGCCTTTAATTTATCTAATTGTGCGATATAGTAGTCCACATTAATAGTTTGATTTGTTGGGAGAAGCTACTCTTTTGACATCCCACCAAATCGACAATATTACCTTCTTGGGCCAAATATCCGCCTTGGTATATTGAGGGAGTTCGTTTGGTTTCTCCCATGATCTTTTCTGCGTTACATTGTTGTAGACTATCCATTTTCATCCCCTGTGATGAGATTCTACAGAAATAGTGTATTGTTATTTTTTATCCTGAGGTTGTCGCAGACGTCAACGCGATTCAGGCGGTTGGCCTCGGTGATGAGAGAGTGAGGTACCCACACATCGAGGTTGCTCACAAATCCAAGCTCTTTTCTGACCCCGTGATCGGTTGAGACTGATTTTTGACAGCTATTTCCCTAATTGTTCGATGGGGATTAACAATAATTAAATCTCTCACGTCCTCGGAAACAATTTCTTTTGGTAGTCCTGATCCGGGAGCATCCGTTACGGAGAAGTCAGCCGTAGACAATCTTTTCAAACATTTCTCGCAAGTTCTTTCATTCGGTCAGTTTTATTCATAAACAGACCTTATTTTTCGGCTGGATTCAGCAGCCGATTTTCCTTTTCGGAAATAATACAACAAAATACGCTTAAAGTGATCTTCTTAGCTCATTTTTTTTTCAACTTTTTAAAACTTTTAGGCTATTACCACTCACGACTAGAACGAGGACACAAGTAAACAATAGTAAACAGTTTAGAGAAGGGATGGGAAGAAGTTATGATAGTGTTTGAAGGAACTCTACGTCATGAGAAGTGATGTATGGTGAACTAACGAATTAACTGAACAAACTTTCCGAACATCTCAATGTTTGGAAAACGTCAACATATCTTCGAGACGAGTGTACCAACATAAAAAAAAAATAATCGAAACTCGAATATACGTAGCCCGCAAAATTTGAAAATTTCCCCTTATTCTTTGAACACACCTCGTATCACCAAAAAAATCACTAAAGTGCAATCGGCAAAGTAGAAAAATGAAATTTTATTGCCGGTACGAGGTCGAAGAACATCAGCTAATACATTCGCAGATTACTTTCTTAATCAGTAAGATCGATAAGAAAGAAAAAAAAAACTGTGACGTGATAAAAAAAAAGTCAAATTGAAATTGTCTTAGAAAACAGCAGAAAGCATTTTATATGCCAATACGGTAAACAGAGTAAATTGTAAATGACTGTAGTTGACCATTAATCTGTCACGTTTTTGGCCCTTTTCTACTTTATTGCAAACTAGTTAGGAGCTGAGCTTAAATTCATTTATTTAATATTTTTGTCTTCTTTTCTCAAACTCAGACTATTATTGTCTTTAGAATGCTAGTAAAAAGTGTTTGATAAGCAAATAAAACAAAATAAAATAAGTAAGTTTTTAGTCACTTCGTGACAACTTCAATTTTTTCATTTGGTAGGGACAGGGTAACTAGATATTTTTACATTCTTAATTCCGTTTCAAGGATAAAATTTTGTATTGGAAGTTATTTATTATTGCTAATAGAACTTATTGTTGAAAACATTTTGTAACATTTGCAGTTGTATGGAGAGGAAGATATATTTTTGCCGAAATATCATCAAGAGAGCCCTCATCATGACTTTAAGGGTCTACAGATTCACAAAACATATCTAAAGCTTTAACCACGCTTTAAAACGCAGAGTGGAACATACTTCAATCATGTGTCATGACATATCGATTGTAACTTATATGAGGATTACCTCTTACATTATGAGATGAACATATAAAAATAACTCTCTTCCAAAATGGGTTCAAAATACTCGCCATACAGATCAACTTCACTTTTGCTTACACCTGATTGTACATTCGAATCACTTTTTGCACTCCGAACGAGGTAAAGACGCTTCTTCAGGCATTAAAAACTCTGGACATGCAGTCTAGAAATAAGCCATTGGGAATCAAATCGGTGATGTGCGGCAGATGACGCATTAATTCGTTGTTTTGGGCGCCCAATTGACCAGAATTATTCATGTCCTGCTGTTGCTGTCCCTCCTTTTTTCAAAGATTCTTATGGTGTGGAATCCATTTCGTTTTTTTTTTTTTGAAGAAGCCGAATTAGTCTGTGGGCAAACAGCTTTCGTTGGATGGGGTTGCCTTGAAAGATCGATACAATGAATCGCTTTTAGTTTCGACATCATATCCAAAGTTCCATGAATTGTCTTCTGAAATACCGCGAGACGGGTCTTTTTGGAGCGGTTTTCCAACTGTGCTCTTCCAACGCAAAAAAATATTTTTGACTAGCACTTATTCATGCAATATGAATTGTGTGGTAGTGGGAATTATGAACAAGTAAGCCTCAGTTTAACATTAAATCATATGATGATTTTGCAAACTTACTTTCCGCACCGCATCGATGTTTTTTTGGTACAACAACCTATAAGTTCCTTATATTCCAGTTCCTTTTTCCACTCTGCTGTAAATTGCAATAATGGTTATATCTGTTGTTTTTTTATAATAATAATTTGAAATTCAAATTATGACTTGGGGCCTTCCTATATTAATGTAACGATTCATACATTTTAAACCCCAATCGTTCATCTTTGTAATTACGCAGTACTTACTTACCCTATATAGGGTATTACTTATGCATGACTGTTACTACTAATGGAAGAAAGACAAATATTTGTAATTATGAAAACAATGATCATTCATCGGAATCTAACAACAATAACAGAAAACAGCAGTCTCACGCTCAAGTTTTTGTGACATTTTGTGACAGATATCTTTCAATTCATTTGTTCATTGTCAACCCACATTGGTAATTATAATCAGAATTATTTTTTGTCTTCATTCGCTTCGAAATCAAAAAATAACAAACAATTTGAATATTTTTAAATAATACTCGATAGAAAGACACAACAAATCACAAAAGCTTTAAGAGGATTCTGTTGTAAATTGCATTCAGTAACATTTGTGAGAACGATTCGGTCATTCGGTGATGCTTCAGCAAACGCTGAAACAGTTCAGGCCGCCGCCAACATTTTGACAAATTGTTTAGACTAGCAGGCAACAGCACAGGTCCCCCCTACATGATCCACCTGTTGTTGAGACTTTAGGTTGTATCAATTTGGTATCGTTGAACACATCAGCTGAACACAGCCCACATAATATAGGTATGATGAGATCGTTTGGATACATGTGTCGGCCATATATAGTATAACTATGTGTATATGCGATCCTTTAGTGATTTGGCAAACAAATACATATGTACATACCTATATATTGAATTCAAAGAACATCTGTTGAACTGCACTGACTGCTATACATACATATACATATGTAGGTGATACAGTGCGGTCATTACAGCAGATATGAGCAAAGAAATTTTCAAAACGATTTTCGTTTCCAACAAATTTGACCTAAATCCCCACAAAACGTTTATATGAAGAAAGTGGGGAAATTTTTCGTATGCTTGGTTGATTTACGTTTTCTGTTTCTTCGAACTGTTAAAGATGTGAATGACACACGTGTTCTCATTCACTATTTGTTTGTTTTCTAATGTCAAACCAAATTAATCCCATATGATTCCCATTAACTCTTTTAGCCATATTTCAAAATGAACATCAAACTTTTTTAGTAAATAACGCAATATTTTATGCATTAAAATGTTTTCAAATTGTATCGCATGGAAAATAACATAAATTATAGATACAAATCAAAAGCCCAAAACAGTTTGTATTAAAATATGCCAGCGTTGCGTAATATCATAAGTATTAATACCATAAGTATTATAATTACATCTTTGGGCATATTCATTCTTTTAAAGCTCATTTATATGCTGATGATTTGCAATTCCTGGCTTATGAGGAAGATTTTTTTTCATAACTTCCAAAATCGTGTAAATAATAAGTTAAAAACTACAAGTTGCTGATGTGAAAATAATTTTATACATATAAACCCATCTATAAATCAAAAGCATTAACTTGTAAATTAATCCCTATCAGATCTGTTTCGTTTATATAAAATGGTTTAATTATTGATCATGTTAGCACCATAAAAATATTAGGATTTAGTATTGATGATACTCTCAAGTTTGAAAGCCATATCAGGCTGGTAGCTTCTAAAATTACGTTCTTGCTACGCAAGTTACGATTAACTATACGAGTATAACATAAATGTGTGTCTTTCGCTAAAATTACGAAAACATATCGCAAAGGCAATGTTGATGCCACACGTTATTTATGGGTTAGAAGTTTATTGTGGAACAAGTAGAGGTAGACTAGCGATTAAAAATATGCTTTAACCGTATAATTCATTTTGTGTATAAATTAAAACATTATGATCATGTTACACCATATACCATTGAGTTTTTGAGATGTACATTTCAAAACTTTATCGACCTTAGAACTATTTTATTTTTCTACAAAACTATGAAATTTGGCTCTGCCAAATACATAGTTTCCAAATTTGTATTTGGAAGATCTTCAAGAACCAATATTTTACAACTTCCGCTGGCACGAACACTAATAATGTACTATACGCTTATGGAATTCAATAATTCCATATGAATACAGAAGATTCTCACTATTATGCTTTCGATTTAGGAAGTTCTTAATGTCTTGTATGTAAAATTATTATATTTCACTGTAAATTGTTGATGCTACACGTTTTATATCGTATCTCTCTCCATATTCGTTGTTAATACTGTCATTACTCATTATTATAATAATCATTATTAAAACTTTTTAACAATTGACTTTTAAAATTTCAAGCTTGTTGTTCAAAATGTTGGTCTACGTAATCAATTTGGCCGTATGAAGCTTTGAATTGCGATATGAAAATAACATAAAAATAATAAATAATAATTCCAATTTCTGCTAAATAAGGACGTCATTTGTCCACTTACTTATTTTCATCAGGAGTTAACTTTTTGTTTGACAAAAACACTTTTTAATAGGCAGACTTTTCAAGAAAGCAGCACAAACGAACAGAAAATTAAAACAGTCAAAATAATTCTGTGGTTTTTTTATAAAAGCACATAATCAATCTATAAAGGATAGAATTTAGTTTAGTCAGCGTCATATAAACATATGAAAGTTCATTTGATTTGAGTCCAAGTCTAATCGTAAATCACATACTCGTAAGTGGTGCCTAACCATTTATTCCAGCAGTAAGTTTTGCAATAATTGCGATATCTTCAAATTATTCACTGAGTTTGTTTGTACAGGTATTGAATTTATATTCAATATTCTGAAAGGCACATTCGCTATTCTACGAGATTCCTCCTACTACAGCATGGGGGTATGCTAATTTTGCTATTCCTTTTATAGGGGCTAGAAAAACCTATGTCCGTCAAAAACATGAGAGAGGCCGAACCGCTTGACCAGCGAAGCTGACATTTTGCACGTATTTAAGATTTTCAAAAGGCAATTTCGAAAATGCTAATAATTGTTTTTTACCACCTCCAGTTCTTAAGTAGGATATAGAATAAATAGAATATATGTATATGAAATAGAGGCATCCCAATTCATATATTTCCTAAAGGAGCTGCTATATAAGTGTGGGCTTGTTTACTGAAATGTATTGAAAAATACGACTTCACTGGAAAAGCAGTACTAGTCGGTATTTTACTTATGAAACATCATTACTTTGGCACATTCACGTCTGATAAAAGTTTGTGTAGGGTGAAGTAAAAAGAAATCTATAATTTTTGCATGAAGTTGAAGACTTCATTTAGCGAAGTTAGACCAATTAGTGTTACGTCAAATACGCACCGTTTCATCTGATAATTTGTTGCCTTTTTAAAGGCAATTTCGTTATGCCTCCCTCGCAGGAAGCCTCATTTCTATTGACTAAAAAAACTTGTACAGGCGAGTTTTCCAAGCTTCTCCTGAATTGAATTTTTCACCAGCAAAATCATTCGTCATTGACAGAAATGAGAGGAAATCGTTTGGTGCCAGGTTCAGACTATAGATTGAGTGTTATCCTGATGAAACACAATACCTCTCATATTGGTCAAAGTTGGCCGCTTCTAGGCGAATGTTTCCTTCAGATTGTTAAGAGTACAGGTCAGAATTAAGAGCTTGGTCGTAGGGTAACAGCTCATAGTAAATGATTCTCTGCCAAAAACACACCAAAATCTTCCTGACTGTCAATCCTGCCATGGCACAGTTTGCGCTGGCTCATCACGAATCGACCACGACTTTTCTCGCTTAATATTTTCGTGACCAACTCATGGATTTCTTTTTACTATTCCTTATATAACACTCACGACACCGTGGATTGCAGGTGTCAACGCCAGACGCCAAAAACCATGATCTTTTTGTACTAAGCGCGCCACATTTAAGAGTTGCCTTTATATTCATATATATACATATATATATAAATATATGCCTTTATATTCATATATATGTAAATAAACATATATTTCAAACATTTGATTCCAAAACATTTTAAATGTTTTCTAGTGAGAGTGCACACTCTGGAATAGTATGGACTTGTTCGATCTAATGATAGTTTCCTCGAGGAGGGAAAATAATGATACTGAATACAATATGGTTGTATAAAAATTACTTACACAATTTTTATATAAAAAAGTAAATCCAATATTTGTGTTTTGTTGTAATACAAGTTTTGTTCAATCTGCCCGAAATTTGGAAAAGTGTGATCTTCTATCAGCTTTCACCACAGTTAGTAAATAATTAATCAAATTGTTAAACAATTCTGAAAAAAAATTTCTTTGTTTTAGATGTGGGTTCAGTTCTTGCGTTGCCAAGTTTTTACTACTGCAGGCAATTTCCAATTTAACGTGCCTACTACCATTAACTTGTCCAAAAAGTAAGATTAGCATAATACGCTTATGCCAACGTTTCTCTAATCCTCAAAGTGTGCCAAATAGGCAACTGACTTTCAGGAGGCTACTCTTAAGGCGGTGTCTCCGGGGCGGCATTTTGAGTTTAGGAAATAGCCAAAAGTAGAACGCTGGTTATTTGTTGTTATTTGTTTGTTTTTTTTTTATTTATTTTTTATTTTTTTTTTTTTTCTTTTGCGAAAAACTTACGGTATTTACCATATATCTAGCCTTTTTTGAAAATGACCGCACACACAGCAATCAAAAAATATTCCTTGGTTTGGCCCGGTTGAAAAAGCTCGTGCTGAAGAATGCTACAATCATCGTCATCATCATTCAGCTTTATAACACAGGGTGGGTTTTGTCCTTCTCCACAACTCTCCTCCATTCATCTCTATTTACTTCCATTGCTTGCGCGTCATCGTCGTCTCAGAATGCTACGATAATCGAAGAAAATTGTCAGGATACTTTTGATTTTTTCAGTCTTGCTTCACCTTTGGCACAATATTCACTCGATTGCTCGATTATTTCTGGATCATAAGTACAAAATCAAGTCTCACTACCCATAATAATACGTTTTTTAATGTGCTGGTAGTCAGAAATCATCTCTTCACAAATTTAATTTTTTTTTAAATAATGTATCTGCGTAATGTAAATTGAAAATTGGTACTATTCTTTGCACTCAATAGTATGACCATGAAATACTTTTGCATTGTAATCCAAACCTTTCACCTTCTAAGGTGCTTTCAACAGAAACGCAGGCGGATGAATGGAAGAGCATGCTTAAATCGACATGATAAAAAATAATGAACGAAAACTTACAATTAGCCATTCAAATCTATTCATTTGTTTTGTAGCAGCTGATTTTAGAAAAATCTAGGAGTTCGGTGGGAGCTGTTTAAATAATTTTTATTCCCTGTGTCCCAATCGCATTCTTGAAAATTATATGCAATTAAAGAAAATTGCTGATATAGAATGAACAAAAACGTTAGTTTGAAGGCAAAAGCAAAATCATAATTTGCTAATCGACTGGCCGTGGCATGATAGTTAAAACACGCGACTATCATGCATATCGCATCGTAGGTTCGTACCCCGATACAACCATCTGCCATTATTTAAACGACGGTCTCCTTGATGTTTCTGACAAGCACTTCGAACTGTCGAGTAATCAACATGTCTAGAAGATGCTTCTCAATCTGACTAAATATTCGTTAAAATGTAGGTCCAGTTAAGGAAATCAATAAGTATAGGTAGAATAAGCGTAAACTCACTGAATGTGCGAAGCTCTTCCATATCCCATTCATGGAAATTTTGTTTCTTACATTGGGAAAATGACATTTTATATGTGGTGATATCATATTTTTATTTCTTTTCCTGGGACTAAAATTGAACATTTTTCAAAAATTTAACTTGACTGATGTTTTTATCGACCAAGTGGGATGCCATGACATTTACACTTGACAATAATAGTATTTTTCTCGTCCTGCGTTATTCACCCTAACATTTCCCCATAGAATATTGTGAGGAGGCCAATCGCACTCATAATGTAATGTGCTAGAACTCATATTTTTTTATCAGATGTGCACATATTTTCATACCATCGTCAGCATCATTTCTTTTGCTCTGGCTCTCTACCATCCTTTATAATTATGAATCATATTAATTAATCATCCAAAAGAGGGAAAATTATTACATTGATATTTTTCTTGGCAATTCTTCTTCTGTATTTTTAACATTTATTTAAAAACAAGCAAAAAAACGATGAGCAAATTTTCATTTACATCGTTCTAGCGGTGTGAATTGAAATAAAACATGGATGGTATTAAAATCGGTGCTAAAACATGCAAACGCAAGAACACGCATTCGAAAAATTTCGAGTAATAAAAAATATTTATATTATTAGTTGCGAAAAATGAACAAGATTTTGTGAAAGGTCACGCTACATTAGATTGTAGTGGCATAAGGTCTAATTGATGCTACAAAACATGCCGAGTACTGGTGGTAACTAAACAACATTTAATAACGATTTTCGGTTACCGGAAATAACGAGGGATAACCCAAAATGAGAAAAGGGTTTACAAATTTTAAGACTTTATATAAAAAAACACGAAGTTGCTTAATGGCATGAAATCAATTGCGAATTTAGCCGCTATATAAACAAACAAAACTATCGTGTTTGGGATACAGAATCTTCGCGCGAGATTCGAGGGTTTCCAAACAATCAACAAGGTGCCCGTTTTGGCATCGCGATGTATTCTGTCAATTTACCTTCTTCAGAAAAGAAGACTATAAAGGTGGGTATATAAGTTTCGCCCCGACAAATCTTA
The DNA here is from genome assembly GCA_019455685.1 of Philornis downsi. Taxonomy (NCBI): domain Eukaryota; kingdom Metazoa; phylum Arthropoda; class Insecta; order Diptera; family Muscidae; genus Philornis; species Philornis downsi. The sequence goes on from JAHXMU010000014.1 coordinate 6,141,267, forward strand.
TGGTGCCTGTCCAGTTTTCTCTGTTTAACTCCCCAAAAATATGAGTTCTTCAATTCTTCCTCACTCCGTTGATAGCCGAATGTTATCCCCTAATATTATCATTTTATTTTAAGAAGTTTTTTCTATGCGATGCACTGAAGGCAAAACTAGCAATTTAGCGCGACGAAAGCATGTTTTGATTTTTCATACACCCAAATAACGTTTTGCCATATTGAAACAAAATATCCAATAAAAAATATTTTGCGAATTCTTGACAAATTTAAAACTACATTTAACTGGTTTGTACATTACTAACCATTTAGTCTTTAGGTTTCAAAACCGTCGGTCTGGCAAAGCTGTTAGCTGTTTAACACCTATCATCTGAAGTGTTATTTATTTAGTTAAAGGTTTGCCATTTATATATATGGATCGTTTAACAAACGAAGAACGCGTAAAAATATTTAAAACTTACTACAAAAATGGTGATTTAAACGTGGGCTTTCAATCCAAAGAAATTTTTTTCAGCAACGAAGCTAATTTCTCACTTACTGATTACGTCAACAAGCAAAATTGTCGCATATGGGGCTCTGTGAACACAGAAGTGATTGTAGAAAAGCCATTGCATCCGGAAAAGTCTGACTGTTTGGTACGCATTATAGACTAGAAAATTTTCGAAAATGACGGTGAAGGAACCTCAAAAGGATCCACTGTTTAGGCCAATCCAGAGGCGGCCATTTAAATAGCATTGTATTTCGTACATAAAGGCAAGGTCCAAGCATTATAATGATATAAAAGTTTCATCGAAATCATAGCTTTATGTGTGTTTTATTTAACTTTACTTTTGAAAGTGAAAAATGGATAACCCTTACATTTCTATGACTTTTTACGATTATATGAGTTAAATTTTCTAAATTGATGTTTAGTATTTTGTCAAACAGCTTCTTGATCCGGAAATTTGAGGATTTGCAATAATTTTCGATAGCAATGCCTACAGCAACAATCTCCGTTCGTTTTCTGTTCAAATATCATGATGTCTATAGATATTTGACGCATTCCGCTTTATTAAAGATATCACTAAGTCCGAAGCAAAAAATTTTGAAAAGTATATAAAGAGACACCCGTCTTGTTTATTCTTGAGACATCTTCCTTGCATTTAACTCTCCGTAGTATCAAAATATATTTTCGTTGATTCTATACCTATACATATGGCAGGATTATGTCAGGGATTTGTTCTTCATGTAGCCTAAAATTAATCATTTGCTATTATACTTCTTGGAACTCAATATTTCTACCAGTTGTTCTACTCACAGTATATTTGAAACAAAAAAATATTTGACTGCATCTCGCATCTGTGGTAGCGACTACATTCTTTTCGAAAGTATAATAAATGAAAAAAAACAAGTATTTACCGCTTTGGAGTAGGTTTTTAGCGGTAAATAATATGCAAAATTGCTAAATAAAATTACAAAATTTATCATAAAGGTTAAAAAAATTATATATAGCTCTACGATAACTCTGAACTACGCAAGTTAATAATAATATTGATGCTGAACAATATACTTCTATTAAGTAAAATAACATTCGAAGTTTGCAGAACCATTAGCCCGTCATGGTTGATGTGACTGAAAAACTTTGAATTTTCGAATTAAGAATTAATGAATTTAAGAATTAATCTAACCAAATGTGTGTTCAAAATTCCGCTGTAGGTCTTCTTCTTCTTATGTGGCGACTGGAATAGATAGCCTTATCTATTATACACCGCCCGTAGAAAATAATTTCAGGTGCTTCGATCTTTTGCGCTTATCCTCCAATTCGTCACACCAAACTTCGATAATGCTGTAGACGTAAATTGATTTTTCGACGTTCGCTGCTCTAGATTGGTATTTTCTTCCACAGTGCAATGTTACTATTTTTGGTTAATATCTTTATAATATTCTCAATACACGAATTTTCGAAAATGCCTTCCAATTTCGATAAAGTCCTTTTTATAAAACACTTATGCGGTGAGAGAAAGAGAAGCCCATACGGTTGCTGCAGGCGATGACATAATTTTTATCCTCTTGCTTCCCTGACTTACACTGAAAAATCGATGGTCGACAAAGTCATTTTTTATCGCACGTATAAGCGATTAGAAGAGTCTACATTTTTGATGGTTTCAGATTTGGGCCGTTTGCACCCACTTAAAGTTGAGATTTTTAAAAATGCTTGCGCTGATTGATGAATATACACATGGTTTTAACTTTATAATTTATTCAGGTAGTCATGAAATTGTACGATTTCCATCCAAACTGACTGGCAGAAACTCATTTGTCACACTACAGTTTATTGGTATGTGATAAATTTCGTTGGTTTTTGTTGCTTTGCAATAACATCACTTGTACTATTTGTTGGAAATTGTTAATTTTGTACTTAGGAATAATTATGAAAGAATAAAAGTGAAAAAAAATTACGAAATGTGATATTAATGTTGTTGTTGAATAGGTTTTAATGTTTTGGCTACCGAAATCTGCTATCAAAACCATTTGATTTTCAGTTCGGTTCGCATAATTGAGGAGAAATTGGAAAAGTGTTAACTGAGTGCTAACGATTTTGAGCAAAATCGTATTTACTATTTGAGTGGTCTGATAATATAGGTATATTTTTCATTTTACCTAAAAATCTATTCGATCAGTGTCATATTTTTAATTTATAGCATCAGCAAAATATACAAAATAATGTAAAAATCAAATACATCAATTGAATAGTAAAAAAGTGTTCCATAGAGAGATATATTCATTGCATTCGATTTTTTTAGTTAGTTAGAACAAATATACTGATTCCGAACACGTCAAAATGTGACAGTGCCAATTCTCCCAGGAAAAATAAATCGTCTTATTTCGATACTTGTGAATGAACTGAACTGTTTATTCTAGCGGAAATGACCTCTTTGCCTCCTTTTTTTATTTAATTTTAGAAATTTCAACTTCGATTACAATTTTATATTTATACAAACCAAAATGATGCGTGGGAGGAAACTTATTAAAAACTGTGTCAAGGTATACAAAAATAGTTTATAAAAGTTTTGCAAGTGTTCATATTTATCTTTTACTTTAATATATAACCCCATATACTTCATTATGTTCTACCATATGCGCATAGGCGTAGCAATGTGCGTTCTGGGGGGACTAAGCCCCCTTCCTCCTGAACTTTGTTAACACCCCCTCCCCAGTAGTGCAGTAAATGAATTTAATACATCTAGGTGGGGGTGGACTATAACCGCCCCTCGAGAGAATTTATTGCTACGACAATGTATATGCCTGACATTGGTTGCAAAATACAGGGTGGCGCAATAGAACGTGCATATTACATCATCCTTTTTGCGAGGTAGAAAAGGCGCGGGCGGGGAGGCGCCTACATCGTTGGGTTGGCGGGCTCATGGAGTTTTAGTCGCTATGAATCACTTCGACGGGAAGCGTCGCGCATTTTGCGTGCGCGCATTTTGTGAGAACTCTCGTTCATATATTGCTACTAGGCGACTATATTGTGCTAAATATGGACTACGGCGAATTAGTGAAGCTCCGAGTGCTAATTTAATTAAAACATGGGTAAAGCGTTTTGAAGAGACCGGTTAAACATTTAAACCACAAGTAAATGGTCGCCCAAGAACATCTAAGACCGAATACAATGTTGAGAGAGTTATGGAGTCAGTACGAGGAAATCCACAAATGTCGACTCGCAAGAGATCGCCTGTCTTACAATTATCGCGACGAAGTTTGCAACGAATTTTAGCATTGGATCTTAAACTGCATCCATAAAAGCTGCAATTAACACAAGAATTGAAAGTGTCTGACTTCATAGCAAGGCTCGCATTTGCTAATGAAATGCTTAATCGATTTTCCAATTTTGATAATATCCTTTTCTCTGACTAGGCTCATTTCCTTATGAATTGGTTCGTAAACCGTCAAAATTGTCGTTAATGGAACAGTGAAAATCCCAAAAACACCAGAAACCATTGCATAGTCCTAAAGTGACAGTATGGCAGCAATCTCTGGCAGAGGAATAATTGGTCCTTTTTTCTTCGAAAATGCGCGGGGCCAAAACGTCACAGTTAATACGGAACAGTATGTTGAGATGGTGGACGGATTTTTGGCTCCAGAAATTGAAAGTTCAAGAATAGTGAATTCCAGAACTTGGTTCCAACAAGATGGAGCTACCTGTCACATATCAAATGACTCCATGGCGGTGGTGAAGCACATGTTCCCTGGCAGACTGATTTCGAAAAGAGGTGATATTCCATGGCCCCCACGTAGTCCGGACTTGACGCCTCTTGACTTTTTTTTTTTGTGGGGATACCTCAAACACAAAGTCTACAGTAATAATCCAAGAAACATCGTTCAGCTCAAGGAGAATATCCGTGGTGAAATGGCAGCCATTACACCAGTATTACTGAAGAAAGTTTTCAATAATTTTCGTTTGTGGTTAGAGGAGTGCCGTCGTAGAGAGGGTCACCATTTAGATGATGTTATTTTTAAAAATAAACTTCATTTATTACTCTACAATGCCTTAGATTTATTTTAACCATACCTTTTGTATTTATTTTTTAATCTATTTTTTAAATATGCACGTTCTATTGCGCCATCCTGTACATGCTTATAAATTTTGGGCATTAGTAACAATTTCTTAAAAAGGGAAATCTGTACATTATATAGTTCTCATAAATTCGGTAGATAAGATTTAAACTCAATACTCAAATCACTCGAACTAATGAGAAATTTATAAATTTGATTTTTTCAGTTTTGTAATTTTTGAGCAACTATAGGTAGAATCTCATTTAACAGTATCTTAAAGCCTGTCTTTTCTTCGTCGTTAGTGTAGGTCATCCCTTGATTTCCTACCACAAACCAATTAAAAGTTTCCTCAACTGTTTTGGTTTCTTTCGTTTTGACCGACCACCATAAATTTTTATAAATTTAATTGCATCGTTAAACATTTTCTTGTTTCCCTGCCTCTTTTTTTTGAGTTTTCTTCCGTTTCTGTTGCAACAAAACCAATAATGTTGGCAAATATACAATGCGTATCGTGTAACCGAAATAGCAAAAATCAACGAGTCAACGCAAAATAAATATTATTGTTATTATTCAGAAATTGTTTATGTGATGTTTTTATTATAACACAGAATTCTTTTGAGGCAGCCGAGAAGAACAATAAATATTTTTCATATTTTCCGTTTCTTATTCACGGATGGGTAAACTCTTAACGATATGACTCACGGCGAAAGATCATAATTTTACGAAAGATACCATAAATATTTCCATTATTCAAAACAAATTTTACACTATAAATCAGATAGATATTTATGTTATGAAAGTGTTGAGTTGCTGCCATAAATTTCAATTAAAATATTGATAAATGATGTGGTTTAGTCTTTATGAGCGTAATCATTTTTCTTCAATAATATTAAAGAATTTATACACGGCGCGGTTTACAATTTGAAAATAAGTAGAAAAATTGAAAAAAATTTGTTTGCTATAAACACCTTTCGCTAATGAATTAATATTTATTGTCACAAATTCATTCCACTTGTGATGTTGTAATTTGGGGACGACACATTGTAATGGTTTTATGGTACTTAGCTTTACAACGTTATACTATTCCTTTGTATTTTTTGTTTGTTCCAATTCTAATTGTTGTTGTTGTTGTTGTTGATTTATGGCTATCAAGACCTATTTTGAAAAAAGTCCATTATTTTCAGCAATTATATTTGTTATATTGTGTGTTTTCTTCATTCAATGTGATGTTCAAATTTAAAAACAAACTCGTAAAATATTTACAACTGTTGCAAATTGCAATGCTTAATATATTCCTATTTTGGATAGGACATCATTCACATCTGTGAGATTTTGGTATTTGGTGCAGAATTTTCATGTCATCTATTTAAAAGCAGCTTATTCAGCTATAACTCAATGCACAAGAACTAATTTTAAACGCTGAAATAAAATGTTTCTTCTAATAAGTGAACAAGATTCATGAATTTTTTCTGATCACTTTGATGAAAAATTAATGCAATGAAAATGTTTTCAACTTGAAGATTGACATTCACTTCGCAAATTTCATATGTGATCTGAGAACAGCATATTTGATTTTTTATTTATTTGATCTCAAAATATCGAACTTAATAAAATCTCGTGCTTTTGCTTTTGTTAATCATCATATCTTGGAGAAAAGATATCCATTATTTTTTACAGATGGACCAGCAAAGTGGAAATACTCCATTTTTTATAGTTTTCCTTCAATAAAGGCGGAAACGCCAATCAGGCAGCTGAAAATGTGAATAGTGTTTGAGGCCCTGATAGTGCAACAACCAATTACGTAAAATTTTAGTTTCCTCAATTCCGTTCTTGTAATTTTGATGACAAAAATACACCACGTACTGGAAGGCCAATTGTCGAAAATGTCTCTCAGGGGCTAAATATTGCACAAAAAAAAACCGTTTGGAACCTGGAAAAGGTTGAACACGAAAAGAAGCTCGATGCATGGTTGCCATAAAAGTTAAAGTAAGAAACTTCTGCAAATCGCCGGTAAGGCTAAACAGCGTCGATCCATGTCTGAAGCAAATGGTGGCTGGTGATAAAAAGTGGGTCACTTCCGACGGCGAGCGGAAAGGTCTTGGTAGAATCATGATGAGCCGGCCGAAGCGGTAGCAAGCCATAAGATAGATGCTAAGGAAGGTTTTGCTGCGTCTTTGGTGGGGTTTACAGAGAATCATCTACTATGAGCTGGTCCCCTACTGCCAAACTCTTAACCGACCAACTGGAGGAAGCAATCGCCATTAGCCAATAGGAGAGAAGTTGTCTTCCAATACCAGACCACATACATCGATAGTGACTCGCCAGAGGCTCGTGAATCTAGGTTGGGAGATTGTTATGGATCCAGCTTATATTCCGGACCTTGCACCAAGTGATTACGGTCTCTTACCGTCTATGGCGAATAATTTCGGTGCTGAAAAATTCGCCTCTAGAGATGTTTGTGAAAATCGACTGTCCCAGTTTTTTGCCAATAGGGATGAAGTTTTCTGTAAGAAAGGCATAATGGAATTATTGCCTTTAAAATTTCAAACAAAGCCTACAATGTAATTGAAAAATAATGGACTTCTTTTTATTACATATATGCGACGATTGACCAATTTGGCGACGTCTGTGCAAATACTTTTTGTTATGAAAGTAGAAATCGCTTTTATGAACCGGTTTCAAAATCGTTATCATGGTATTTTATTTGTGCTAAAGACAGGCGAACTCTATTAAAAATGGGCAATATCGATAATATGGTTCTCAATGATAAACCAAATCAATCAAAATTGTGTCTGAAAGCCACATCTTCGGTAGGAACTTAACAAAATCTTTGGCAGTGATAGTCTCATATTAGCCGTTCAAGCCAATCAAAGAATGCTGCGGAGAAAAAATATTTGGATCTAATGATTAAGTCATTTCGAATCATTAAGTCATTTCGAAGACTTCTATCAAATTCCTCAAAAGAAAAATTCTCTTCGTTACTTACTTTTTACGTGGTGGCTACAATAAAAATAATTAGCTGTTATATGCCGAGGGTAATGAAGATTTCTAAGCGCTTCGATCTTTTACCCTTCTTTCTTAACTCATCATACCAAGTTCAGAAAGTCTTGTTGTTCCATTAGCATTTTATCTCAGTAATTGTCATAGAATTTATGCAGAGTTTTTGTCTTCATTTACACGATAAGATCTATCCAGCGTAGTATCTGTTTTTTGACGCGCTTAACATTGTCCATGTTGGTTTACAGCCCATACCTATGAAGTATAACTTATATTTTGTGTCTTAAACACACGAAGAAGAACAAAATGTCATAAACTCATTTATATATCCAAGAAGAATAGATGGTGTTTGAGAAGCATTTTATGTTAGCTATCAAAAATGTATGTAATTCAAAGTAGTAAAATCTCTTTTTGAATTTTTGTAGTGATCCTAAAAAGGCCCGAATGGTTTGTTTAAAATGTCCCGTCTCATAATCGAATCCTCAACTCTCCGACGTTGTCTACAATAATGTCTTACAGCGCACGAAGAGTTATCATAATGAAAGGGTTTGTCCTGTCATTTACGAATAAATATGAATCGTTTATGTCATTTTTCCAAACTCGCGTTAAACAGTGATTCATTGTGGATGCAACTCGCAGGGGTTTTCTTATCCCTTTCTTTCTTACATATATGAGGGCTGAGAGATATAGTCAGTAAGAAAACCCAGGTTACCGCCATAATCTTTTTATCAAACCCCTCATACTGTAGTTTTCTGCTGCATTCTACACAATTTTTCTGCCTTCGAGACATTTGTTCAAGTTTGGAAATATAAACCAGTTGCTGAGAAAATGGAAAATGTATCTAAGCAGTTCACATGAAATTTCCATAGTAATTTTAATATAAAGCAATAGATTTTGCGGTCTCCTTTGAAGACGGTCGGAAAAAACAACTTTAAAATACTTGTACGATCACGTTTATACTCAGCTGCCGAATATAATATACTGGAGGTATGGAACACTTACACAATTCTTTCATGATATTCTCTTCAGAAAAACCAAAAGGAGAAATTTTTATGGTAAAAAAAAATAAACCGGATTTATTTACATCCCATGGATGAGAAATGGGAGAGCTTTTCATATACAGAGAGCTTATACAGAGAGCATATACAGAGAGCTTAGGCATTCTATTTTTAGATTCCTTCAAAACGGAAAATCCAGTTTAACGACGATTTCGAGCGTCACGATTTGGGAAGCATTTATCAAACTTGTCGATTACTCGACTACCCAGGAGTGTCCCAACCAAGGTATAGTTATGAAATATGTTATTGATTTGATGTTACTGGAAGACTGAAGAATGCGGCAAAGTTGATTACTTTTCAGCAAACACGGCGGTAATTCATTTCATCCGACTAATACTTTTTCAATGAAAATACAACACAAACTTTATTCATATTCAAATTATGAGGGCGGTCCCAAAACTAGCTGGCCTGATGAATAAATTGTGCCAGTAGCTTTAAAAAAAAATATTTTGGTGGAAGGTGGCAACCTTATAAAACGTACGAAGTGTGACCAAAAACAGCACCGTTACCATGCCTCAACCACCGTATTCACCAGATTTGGCCTCCTGCGACTTTTTCCTGTTCCCAAGGTTGAGGAGACCCATGAAAGGACGGCGTTTTGCGACGATTGAGGAGATAAAAACCGAATCGCCGAAAACGCAAAACACTTGTCTTATTTATGCCTCTCGCAAACAAACTAAATATGCTATATGGATAAAACCATCAACATATCTTCGAGACGAGTGTACCAACATAAAAAAACATAATAATCGAAAGTCGAATGTACGTAGCCCGCGAAATTTGAAAAAATACCTCGTATGTTGTAAGTTTCAAGAGGCCACGACGTTTAATATTTTTATTTGAGCCATCAAAAGTAAATCGTCTCAGTGAATTTGTAAATATGGAAAAATTGGTCACCGTTATATAATTCAATATTTCCATTTGAAACTCTCAGGGAATCTGCTAATTCGTTTTTGACTGTAAAATATTGGGTAACACAGCTTAAACAAGGCCATACGAGCTGCCAAGAAGAACACCGCAATGGTCGACCGCTGAGATGTCCACGAAAGACACGGCTAAGAAAATCCACAAAATGGTATTGGATGATTGTCAGCTAAAATTGTGTAAGCTAGCTGTCATACATTTCAAAAAGTGCTATACGTCATAGAATGACCGAAGATTTGTAGATGAGGAAGACGTGCGCAAGATGGGTGCCACGCTTGCTTTCAATAGAGCAAAAACAGCGCCGTGAAGATGTTTCAGTAGAGTGTTTGGCGATGTTTCACCGCAATGAAGCCGAATTTTTGCGTCGATTTATAACCACGGATGAGGCACGGGTGCACCACTTCACATCTGAGACAAAGGAACATCGTCAGATTCAAAGCAATGGACTCGAATGGGAGAGTCGTGTCGAAAGAAGGCGAAGACTTTTCCATCTGCAGTCAAGGGCATGGCGCCTGTTTTTTTGGGATGCGCATGGGATTTTTTTTATTGATTATTTTCAAAAAGGGAAAACAATCAACGCAAATATTATGCCAATTTATTGAAGCGTTTAGGTGAGAAATTATGGAAAAATACCACATTTAGCGAAAAAGAAAGTGTTCTTTCATCAAGATAATACCCCAGTTCACACATCCACTATTGCGATGGCCAAAATGAATGAAATGAAATTCGGATTGCTTTATCACGCATCTTATTCGTCAGATTTAGGCCCCTCGGACTATATACTCGTATATATATTTCCTATTCCCAAACTTTTGTGGTAAAAGATTTACCTACAATGAACAGGTGGAGTCTGCGGTTGATGGCTATTTTAAGGAGTTAAATAATTCTTACTGTAAACAGGACATAGAAACTATTGGATATCGCTGAGAAAAGGTGTAGAATAAGGAATGTTTTTCCGAACTTTTTTGTGTCTTCTTTGTTAGGTCGACCAGTTCTGGGTCCGCCCTTGTATAGTGATAAAAATTCGAATGTAAAATTACAACCAAAATTTGTATTCGTGTTTATCAGTTTAAGAAATAAATAAATATTACATATACTATCCCATCAATCGGGTAACCACCATATTTTCATCATACCTAACTTTGTCGGTGACCCATATTTTATAATTTTTGTTAATGTTCACAATCATTTCCACAAACATTTTCCACAAACAAATTATGGCATATTCACTAATTAAATAAAAACGAACACACACACTTTGGAACTTGTTGAAGCGTCTCATTTCAGACTCATATCATCAGCACCACCACCATCAGCCGTTGCCGCCATTAGACATAAAAACATTCGACTAAAAAGAAAAACAAATACTTATGTATGACTCATGTTCACCACAATCATTTTCACTTTTATTTTGATTTGTTTTCGCCTGATTTTCCCTCTATAAAGAAAACAAAATCACATGAAAATTTCCCTCTTAACGATCGCTACTCTCACTCATATTCATGATTCGACGAAGTCGGACAGACAATCACCACCGTCTTTTATTGAGAACGGAAGACCAGAGCAGAAAGAGACCGCTGGCAGGCGAGCATCGAAAGAGTAGTGTTCGAAATTTTTGGCACCAGAAGTGAATACTTTCTACGACACGGGCCAAATTGTTGGACATCATGTCACGGACTGAAATTGTTGAGATTTTTATTTTAGCTTTACAAAAGTTTTTGCTCCAACGAAAGATCGACAAATAAATGTGTGCGAATGGATAGCAAGTGTGATTGTATATGTGTTGAGTTCGTCGCTGTTGTATCGGGGATATCCCCATGTTAGCAAACATTTATGCTGTTATGGTGGTGGTAACCATTTATACTGATAGCGACCTTTTGCCGGTAGCTGCCCGTCCAAATGTTTGCTATAGAAACATCCCGTTCGTTCCGCCTATATTAATCATTATTGATATCTTAAACATTGTTGTCTGGTTGCTGTTGTTCGCTATATTTCCCGGATTTTTGTTTGAGTTTTGTGAACTGCCGGCTTACCAGCCGCCCATTTGGCCAACATACTCAGTCTGATGGGAAATAAACAAATCGCGTCAATAGTCATTGTGACGCCGACAATAAAAAGCTTTAAATGCGATTTCATTATTTTGCTTACCACTCATCAAAATCTAGCTACCATATTACAAAGTATTTGGATAATATTTGAATTCGGGGAATAAAACGAGCATGTCAAAATGGATTTTGGGAAAAATACTGCTACAGATTCGAAGAACTTTAAATACACAAATTACAGTAATTTAATTGCCCAAATAAATTTCACATATCATATATGGCAGATGGGCGGGCATACTTAACCTTAAACAAAAGATCGTAATGTTTAAACAGCTCGAAGTCGTCGATATCATATAACTATAGAGCGACAAACATGAGCCATGTTTTTTATATCCAATTCCTCTTAAACAGATCTAGTTTGTAAGCCATAGAGAAAAGATATTTTGTAGAGAACGTTTTTAGATTTCATTTGATGCAGTAATTTCGGCACTATAGTTCTTGGTGTAAGAATGCAGGCACATAAGTTGTTGGAAAAATATTTTTTTTTTAAAATACGTTTGATTCCAAGACTCTTCAACTCCACCTGTGTTCAGTCGGTTATTTACTCTCTGTTGTTAGATCTCTCTCCACCCCATCACTTCTTTACATTTAAATATATCAGATAAGGAACCAATAATGTATTTTAAAAATGTTTTTTTGTTTTTTAAAAAGTTGTTGGAACGTCCATTAAAACTGTGTGGTGATCAGCACTGATTATTTCAGGGACTCCAAGAAACGATTTTATGAATCGATTTTAGCTTTTAAAAATCATTAGCTTGAAAACGCCAAACATATAAAATATTCGAATTTGTTTGTTTTGTAATGGACTTCATAAATATATCACAAACTTGTACTTTTGACTTTTATATATTTTACAATTTATTTTTGAGTTTTATGGCAAATGTTAAGAATAATAATTAAAAATTCCAAACAATAATTTTAATTGATTTTTGCTAAAAAGAAAAGACAAAAATACATAAAAAGCATTACTTTTTATTCTCTTAATCACGAGAATAAAATTCAACAATTACAAAATGTTGAATAAACTTCAAACGTATTAAAATTTGAGTTTTCGTTCACGGAAAGTAACGAAAAACACGTCAAACTTCATTAACATGTCAATAGAAAACTGGATAGTAATGATTTTAGTGTTTAGCGATTGACAAAAATACAAGTAGATATTTCAAATTGATTTTCCTACCATAGGATGGTTGATAAAATACTAATTTTGCCATTTCATTTGTAACAGCTCACCGGAGATCTTATACATTTTTGATCGCCGCGAAAATGTGTGTCGATTTAAGCATGTCCGAAGTACCAACCCTATATACATCGTAGATCGATATAGAAAGTTAGACTGAACTTCTACAAGAAAATATGTCACAACCATGACCAAGTTAAGTTAAATTCGAAAATTTGTCCTGTACACAAAATTTCCATTTACCCTAGCTAGACATTTTTTATGCTTTTTCCAGTAATTTTATCGTTTACAAATTTGCGATACAGTTAAGGGAAGCGTCAAAAACTATTCCAACTGATGTTTATAAGCTATCGCCTTAATTGTGGACGTTATCATTCGAAAATTATAAAATGTAAAACTTTCTGCTGCAAACCGAAATATATTATGTATGAGAAAATATAGTTTTGTCACGAGTCAAGTGGAAATATTCACCTTTTTCATTATTTTTTTAAACTTATTCTTTATTTAAAAACAATGTTCGGTAATAGACTGACAGGGACAGGAACTATGCACTATTTACATGTAAAGGGTGTCCCAACAAGAACGCAAGGTTTATATTTTAAATAGAACACAGATATTTAAAAAAAAAATAGTGATGAACAACAACAAAAATAGTATGGAACAACACAGCCTCTGCGGCTTTGCTGGCACGCACGCGATCTTTTAATTAAATTTTCAATGACCGTTTTGCATAAATGCTGCGGTGTATTAATGCAGCGTCCAATTTCCTCTTCTATGACTTGAGTCGTCGTCGGCTTATTCGCGTAAACCATCGACTTCAAAAAAAACCCCACAGAAAAAAGTCTAATGGTGTTAAATCGCACGATCTAGGCGGCCAATTCTGGTCCCAAAAACGCGAAATAACACGACGGGGAAATGACTGACGCAGCAATTGAATTGCTTCTCTGGCTGTATAACATGTCGCGCCGTCTTGTTGAAACCACATGCCCTCCACATTAATTTCTTCAATTCTTGGCACGAAAAAACTGGTTATCATTTCACGATACCGAACACCATTGACTGTCTTGCGTTCTTGTTGGGACACCCTTTATATTTATGAGGGGCAGCCTTATTGCCTTCGTGATTGTTGCAAAATATTACCCAAAAATTTTCAAAACAAACACAAAACAAGATAATACGTTATACGATATGTGAGAGGAGGGTTACACGCAGAAAACAGTTTCGTTCGGTCCACCAATTTTTTTTGCCAACTGAATTTCGACAGATCTGTTTGTGTACTATGTATTGTGAATCTCAATTAATGCATTCCCTAGTACTGAAAGTTGTGTCGCTCGACTGAATTTTGAATGTGAATGTATCACATCTATATTTTGGTTGACTTTTCAATTTCCTGCTCAGACTATTAAATATTCAGTTGCAGCTTCTGATTCTATCGGTTGAAGTAGCAAGGAACGAAGAAAATAACTGTTGTGACAACAAATATAGCAACATCTGAAGTTAACATATTTTGTATGTATGGTTATTATAACCAATTCTTAAGTGTGGTCTATGTAAAAAAAGTAGAAACATCAAAATCGGGGAATAATTATGATCATCAAGTTATCGAAAAATTCTAAAAATATGTTTATAAGTAGGGTGCTTTAGATTCATGCACTTATCTTATGAAAGATTCGATCCAGCTGAACTTTTGGCACCTATTCGCCTGTTTAATATAAATGTCTATTTCAATGTAATATTAAATAAGAATTTTCTTCGCATACATGCATTTTAAAAAATATTCATAGCATCTGGCAGAAATGAAAACACCGTTGCGATGTCGAAAAAACGAAATATGTTTCGGCGAACCGAGTCTGATCGATCGTGATCTTTTAACCAAAGTAGTGCAGTCGGTATTATCGTAATCGAAACCGTAACCATTGCAAGTTTCGATTTGATTACCTGTTTCAAACAATATAACATTGAACAAAATAATAAGTACATTTAGTAAAAATAAACAAAAAAAGTAAAAAAAAATCAAGTTTTTTTCTGCTTAATTGGTTGAGTATCGTTAAAAGCCGGTATATTCACCTTTATTTTCAATAATTTCGTTGACTCTTTTTGGCATGCTGGCAATAAGCTTCCTCCAGGCTTCTACTGAAATTTCATACCTAGTTTTTTGAACGCAATTCCATAACTGATCCTTATTTTTAAGAACCTCCTTCCAATTCTTTGTTTCAACTCTCCCCAAAGATTTTCAAAGAGATTTATGTCCGGATATTGACTTGGCTAGTCAAAAGGGACATTATTATCTTGGAACCAATCCTTTACCAACATAAAAGTATGCTTCGGGTCGTTATCGTGCTGAAATGTCCACCTAAGAGGCATACTATCCACAGCATAGTTCAACATCGTATTTTCCAATATATTTTTGTAATGGAATCTGGTCATAGTGTCGATAATTCGATGTATCGGACCGACACCATACCACGAGAAACAACCCCAGACCATAGTATTGCCGCCCTCGTGCTTGACCGTCTTCTTTGTAAAGCGAACATGGAATTCCTTACCCTTAGGGCGTCGAACATTTCGGGCACAGTCTTCTGCAAAGACATTAATTTTTGTTTTATCGGGCCACAAAATGTTTCGCCATTTTTTATTTTTTCACCGTCTCCTCCGGACCAATTGGAATGACTTCTTGCAAACGCCCACCTAGCCTTTAAATTTTTTTGTCTGAGCAAAGGAACTCTCCTTGGTATCCGTCCTGATAAATGTGCTTCTTGTAGTCTATGACGAACTGTTCGCGATGAAATTACATTTCCAATTTTTGGTGAAATCGCTCTTGAAGACACAAACGGGTCTTTCTTCGAAAGTGTTACAATACGGGTATCTGTTGGTTTTTGAAGTTTTTTTGGGTCTTCCGCGAGTTTCGACGGGCTTTTAAGGCTTTAAAGCATTTTGTACAAAAAATAGTGACCGATTCATAGTTTCTGCTATAGAACGACTTTCTCTTAGTCTTGAAACAATTTTTCTCTCCTCCGGAAAACAATGACTTTTTCGACAAATGGCTGATTTTTTTTTTACAAAATATTTTGTTATGAATAAAGGTAAACAACAGTACGATAACTAGCCTTTCCAAAAAGACTACAGAAGACCGCGAAAATATTAAAGAATTGAGCAATGTATTTATTATTTTGACCAAGTACTGAAATCACACCTAAACAAAACTAACTCACAATGAAAACAACGGGAAAGCCCCAGTTTTGTCTTTACTTTTAAAGGCATTACCATATTAAAGTTACTCAAATATAAGAGAATTGCCATGTTTATTTTCCGTTAAAGTAACTAAAATTAAACATAAAGCAAAAATAAGCAGGTATACTTATTTTTCCGACCATATGTGTTTATACCAATTGCTCGTAAAATAAATGGAGGAATCTATATCTGCCACATCCCCCATTGGTCAAATAGGTGGTCAACGTTACGACAAACAGTAAGCTTTATCATTCTCTGAGACGACAAAATGTTCCCAACTAAATAATATTCGGATTATGCAAAATCGATTCAATTTTTCAACCCTCTAATTATCTCTTTCATCAATCCTTCAAATCAATTACGGAAACTTATTCTTTAGAAATCACAGACACGTACATAAAGTTATTTCTTTCAAATTCCATAACTCACACTGCCACTGCCGGTGAATGCTATGGCCGATACCTTGTTGAGTCATACTCACCCCATCATTTCACCTGAATTTTATTTTCTCCGTTTCAGATTCTATGCATCAGCCCATAATATTACTTGTATAAATGCTTTTGTTTGATCTATTGTGGAATTTTAAAGTTATTTCTTTAAAATTTCACAATTTATTTTAAAGTTATTTCTTTAAAATTTCACAACTCACACTACCACTGCCAGTGTATGCTATGGCCGATACCTTGTTGAGTCATACTCACCCCATCATTTCACCTGAATTTTATTTTCTCCGCTTCAGATTCTGTGCATCAACCCATAATATCACTTTTATAAATGCTTTTGTTTGACCTATTGTGGAATTTTAAAGTTATTTCTTTAAAATTTCACAACTCACACTACCACTGCCAGTGTATGCTATGGCCGATACCTTGTTGAGTCATACTCACCCCATCAATTCACCTGAATTTTATTTTCTCCGCTTCAGATTCTGTGCATCAGCCCATAATATCACTTTTATAAATGCTTTTGTCTACATATTTTCTCATGAAATCATCGTCATCCTTAGTGATTTCACAGAATTCCCATACTAATAAAATAATTTTATATACATTTTAGAATTTACCTTATTCTAATTTGTTTCATTTCGTATCACAGTGATCGCGTTTATTAAAATCCATATATACAATAATTTGTTTTCCTTATAAAGGCCAGTTTTAGGAACGATGCCAAAAGAAATGCTTTTTTTGGTCATCAGCAAGATGCCCAAAACGATATTTAAATATGTAACTAAAAATGCATAATGGTGTAGGTTATGATCGCATTGAAACATCCGTGGCGAAGTCAAGCGAAAACGAAATATTAAGAAAAAAAAAACTGAGTGTAATACTTTTCCGTACGATATGGTCAGTCTCTCTTTTGCCAAGACATTTGTTGTCTCACAATAAATCACAGAGCTCAATAACAGTGTTGTCAATGCAACAATAAGGAGCTGGTGCAGTGACTGATAATATTTCAATATGGTTTCCATAGCATTATCTATCATAAGCTTGCCCTATGGATAAAATTGGGTTGATGAGACTATAGTGATGGAAACACCGTTAAATTTCGTTTATTTCGGATGCCGATTTTTACAGGTTTCGTTATTTATAATCTCATCTCTGCAGAGTTTACTATCAAATTTAGTTTAAAGAAGCGATTTAACTAAATAATGGACGGATGAGTTACGTCCTCTATTAAAAATCTGTTATTTGATTACAAATTTTAGATTTCGTATTGAATTTTTAAGGCATAACTTGAATCCTCTAAAGATCAATATTACATTTTTGTCGTTTACCAAAAGTTTGAATATATAGGTAGTTTCTAATAGACCTCAATAAGCAGATTTACAAACTTTTGAGAAATTTTAGATTGGTTCGCTATCGTAAAATATTTATAGGTACGGATGTAGTAAAATGTATATATAGAAAAGCATTATTAAATATATATTTATGACTTCACGCAAAAGAATTAAAATATACCGGGTTATCCATTTTTCGGTTTTAAAAGTAATGTTAAATAAAACACCCATAAAGCTATGATTTTGTTGAAACTTTTATTTCATTATAATGCTTGGACCTTGTCATTATGTATGAAATACAATAGATCATTTTGAGTAGTTTTTGACCACTTTTTCACACATTTCGGGCGGTATCTCGGCAATAACTTGACAAATCTTAGTTTTTAAATACTCCAGCGTTTGGGGATTATTCACGTAAACACTGTATTTGACATAGCCCAACAAAAAAAGTCTAACGGCGTCAAATCGCATTGCGTCACCAAAACGTGAAATTACTCTTTCTGGAAACTTCTCATGCAACAAAGCCAAAATCGGCCATGTTGTCGAAATCACATATCGTCCAGTTCATAAACTTCAATTGCAGGTGCAAAAGAGTTGGTTATCATACGGCCATAGCGTTTCGAAATGAAATTCCGAATATCCGCCACACTTTTACTAACAGAAGCTATATTTTCGGCAGTGAGTGCATTGCGATGACACACAAGCCTGATCAGCCCCTTAAAATTTCTTTATAATCTTGCCAATTCTTTGTCGATTATGACTACAATAAACACACCGTAATGCATGAAATGCGCTTACGTGAGTCACCACTTTTGCCGTACGTTTTAAATATTTTTACGCAATCTTCACTTGTAAAACGATTCATGTTCGGAAATGGCAAACCTTTCACTAAATAAAAAAACACTTCAGATGACAGGTATTTAACAGCTGACAGCTTTGCCAGACCAGGAGGTTTGAAACCAGTGAAACCAACAGGATGACCCTATATATCATTTGATTCAATAACACTCAAAAGATCACTCCAAATAAAAACTTCCAACAAGAATTGCTCAATGTTTTAATAATAAAACCAAAATCAAAATTTCTGATTTTTTCTCAAAATGGAACGTTTACGCAGTAGTATTAAAACATATTGCTTGACTTTAGTCGAATGTATAATCCCGGCATAGGCAGTATACAGTTTGCGACTGTAGAAAAGATTGCTACAATATCTTTATAAATCACCATTGATGGTCTTAAGATCTGTAGTGATTTAAGATGTGTTACTTAAAAGTTTGCTATCGAACCAAAATTTTGCGCACACCACATTTTGGGGGTGATTAGCAAATTTGGAGAATGGGAGCTACAGTTTCCAACAAATAAAATATAACCGGCGCGATAGATAGTATCTTTTACCAGCATTTTTAATTAGTTTTACAAAATCACTTTGGGATCTGAATGTGCACAATGCAGTAAATGTAATCAAAGCATAAACGATTTCAAAATTAATGTGGCTCAATAAATTTGAAATGTGACCCATATTTCGAATTGCCGAATTTTATTAAATTTCTTATCGAAATTTATGTAAGCGCTTATAATTTCAGCATTCTAACAAAATTATATTATCTGCATTATTTATCACTGCACCAGTTCTTATACCAAATGTTTTATTGACACATACAAGTTTTCATAATGAGTAAAAATAGAGCTTTTTCCGAGCTTTGCAACGTGATTTCTCGAAAACTAGATCCGAATTAGAAAAGTATAAAATAGTAGCTATAAATAAAAATAGTAGCTAATTTTTATAAAATAGTAATTTTTCAAATATTTTTAATTTGTCCTCGCAATTTGGGCCTTGCTATGCTTTGCTACGGAGAGATTATTGTTGTTACCATCAAATTCTCGAATGGACATTCTTAAATCAACATATATGTTTCAATGAGGTCGCAGATAAGTGCTTGTAAAATCGTTGAGTTAGTGATTTAACGTACATCACTTTAAGAATATACTGAAATTAATTAATATAAGACGGATAAATACTCTGTTGCTACATCTATAAAGATGCCAGAGGACATCTGGAACCTAAATTTCTCCAATTTGCAACAATTTTGCTGCGTTCAATCTTCTTATCTACACTACATTTATGTCATGCCTGGTTTGGTCATGACTATCCTTTATATTTGAATACCATAAAAATGGAACTTCGATTTTCTTTAGTTTTTTGTTCACATATAACACACAATGTTATCTTTAAATAGTACATAGAAAAGTTGGAAAGATGATTTCCATTGATTCGGTAAAAAAAAAACTAGTTTGTTTAACCCCTACACAAACGAAAAAAACTCCATTTATTTTATAATGGACCTTGTTTTGAAGGATCTTTGTCGAAATTTTTTGAAATTACTTTATGTCTTGTAATGGCTTTACAGTTATTTTTATTAATATAAGACAACTTTGAAGATAACAGTATATGGACAGACAATATCTAGCAATTTCCCTTAAACGCTTCATTCTCAATCGGTTATACACTTGTGAATATTTGTATAGAGAGGTCATCGCTTATATCTCTAAACACAATACCACTGAATTCCAAAATTGCCTATGATCAGTAAATTATCCGCAAAGGTTGTGTTGCCATAAATGTAAATACAGCATTTTAATTTTGTCCACCTCCATAATATTCAAAGTAATACTGATAATCGACAAACATACCGAACTTTACCTGCAGCAAAAAAAAAAGTCGCTACATTGTCATCACCTGATCTCAACAAATGCTTTCTCTCTCTTAGCACAAAAATCTTAAGCATCGTCATTGTTTTTCGGAGGAGGTTGGTTATTCATCCAAAATACATTCGCTGTTCTGGGAGTAGTGATGGCGACGTCGCTCTTCGAAATGCTTCGAATAGAATGTAAAATTCTCTAAATGTTCAGTATATATTGGTTTTTTGCCACGAGCGTATTATTTTTGTAAGACTCAACAAAGCGGAAACAGAAACGTTTCAATTGTAAACATTCAATGTGATAAACAAAAAACGCGCTAAAACTGCTATCGAATGGAAATTATTAGCATAACACTGTAGAAAATCCATGAGTGTGTCGAGACTTTAATAAAACTTGAAGTAAAATTAAATAAAAATTAATAACATTTAAAGCAAAATTAAACAAAAACAAAAATCAAAATCAATAATTGATTGAGGAGGTTATCGAGACTACAAGAAAGCTTAACATGTGCTAATTTATGGACCAAAATTCAAAATGCTTGTGATTGATTTGTACCACATAACAAAATATTTGGAAATTGTTAATGTTGTCATATCATAGACACTAAATGGAGAAGTGTATTTTGCATAAACTTAAACAAAGATCGCATGAAAATTCTAAGAAATTTTGTGGAGGAAATGTGTGATACGGCGGCTTTGATTACATCATCAATACAAACGGATTTACACAACTGCTGGATTATTTATAGTAAGGAAGAATGGAAGAAAACCTAATTACGTCAGGGATGATATTAAATCAAAAGTTTCAATGTAAATTGAAGTTGTATGGTTGTATCACTCTAACAAATCTGCGTTTTTTATATACGTGGAATTGAATAATGCAGTGCGTTATGTAAATGCCTTAATTAAAAATGAGTCTTAAAAAAATCGCATTTCATAAAAATCCGCAAAATGTCAGTGAACACCCCAACGAAGTCTCCGGTTGGAGAACAATAATGGAATATGAACATTTCAATTCATTTTTCATTTCATTTTTTGAACAGTATTGTAATTTAAAGCCTTTTGGCCAATATTAAACAAATTACAAAATGCATAACATAAATACTACTGGAATTGAAAAACAAAAACAAAATATAACTTAGAATATAACATTAAATCAACTAGTAACTACCTATAACGCTCAAATTAAAGTGCACCAAAAAGTAGGCGATATGTAGGGAAATATAAATGAGAAAAAATTAAATATTGAATGATATATATAGGTCAGCCCAAATTGCCAGTTTTTTTTTTTTCTTTTTTTTAACCAAGTTAACAATTTTACAGTCTCAAACTGGTTAGTAAATCACAATATGCATAAATTGAAATAAATACTACTCCATTTCCTAACTGTTGGTTTCACAAAACGTAACGCGGATTGTGCTTGAACTAAACTTGGAAAACTGCATTATGGGGCTATATTTAAGAATCACTCTAAGCCACTGTAATTATATAAAAATAGTAAACTTTAAATGGCGGATTCTCATTAAGATGTTTGGTTTTTATCTACAGTTTTTCTTTGTGCTCTGCTTAGTTTATAGCTATGAATATCTGCTTTATAAGCATTTAGTCTCTGAATTAGAGTCCCTCAGAATGTGCTTTCAAATAAAGCCACATATTTCAATTTCTTAATACTTTGTTCTCTGTTATTTCGACAATTACCTTCAATACTGACAGATGGTTTTTTGTAAGCATCTGTCACCTCGGCGTAACTGACATGTTAATAAATATTGACCTTCCAATATACAGAAATCTGATATTTTATAGGGGACGTTTTATAATAACGAGCTAGTCTGGACTGTTTAAAAATGGTGTCGAAATCTGCACATTAAGATCTATTTAAATATTCAAATTGTTAGAAATAAATATAAAAATAAATTTTATATCAACTTATTTAATAGCCAGTAATCGATGATTACTTATTTTTTGTTTTCAAATTTTGTAAGTAATTTGCAGAAACTTTGCATCCTTATAATAATGCTGATTCACGTCAAAATATTCCACCCTAAAAAGAAATATAAAAATTGAAAAATACAAAGAGAATAATAAGAAAATATTTTTTGATTATGTAATTTTCCAGTTTCAAAATTTCTCCAGACTAAAATGTTTTAATGTGGGTTCTCATTACGTTTTATACACAAAACTAAAATAAAAAAAATTTATATTTGGGAAGTCTTTCTTAGAAATGCAGGCAAAATATTCTTATGCGTACAGTAGTTTTGGCAGTTTTATTGTGCAAAACTGTTCAGACTGAAAATGTCCTTCAGTTCTCTTTTATTTGGTACTGACTGTGTAATACGAATTGAAAACGTTTATAAACAATTTCCACCAGGACACACACAATTCGTCGAATTGAACTCATTTTGCTGCGTTGCGTACCAATTTTTATTGTAATGTTCTTGTGTCGCACTTTCAATAGATTCTCTTAAGTGTTTCTTACCATACAGTTCAACATTTACTTTGGACGCAAAGAAATAATTGCTGTCAGGTTATAGTCCTCCAAGTATTGTCTTTCTATAACAAAACTCCATAATACAAACTGTTGCTAATTTTTTAATTTTTCTTTCTTCCTTTCCAGCTAAAAGTGATGGTAAAGAACGTATAATGGTCACCGAGGCAAAACCCATTATAAAATCTGTCGAACACATCAGTCCCAATCTTCCCATTGAAACCACCGACACAGAATTGGAAGAAGATGACGATAACGGACAACCATTGGAGGAGCTCTTAGATGCCGACCTCCAACCGGAACAACCCGTACCAGATAATGCAGAGTCACAAGAGATATACAAAGAACATCGGCGTTTGGCTATGGAATATCTGAGGGTCAACACGAATTTATGTTATGCTGAACATATAAAAGAGAATATATTAATACAAATGGATCCAGAGGAAAGACAACAGAAACAAGAGCTGCTAAAGAAAATCAGAGAGAAGGTAAGAACAAAGGCGAAAGCATTAATCGAGAACTGGGACTAATCGGAGTGTCGTTTTTGCAGGAAGAGTTACTGGAATTATACAACAACATTAAGCAACAGTGGGAAACAATGCACTCGTCACAACCAATGGATGATATTCCCGGCCGATCGGATCCTAATGCTAACGGAGAATTGCTGCCCGACGACAGCTGGGTAGTTATAAATCGCAATCAAAACTCATAGTATACGGATGAAGAAGAGTTCGTGGAAGACAATTTATATTTAGGCAATGAATGATAATTGATTGCGTGTGTTGGTCCATTTCCTGCACCTTCTCCACTTCATTTGTTTCCTGCATGAATGTAAGATGTATGACGTATGTGATCTCAGGTTTTAAGAAAGTTTTAGTTTGTAAGTTATCATTTCGAAAGTCTTTTCGTTCAGAAACAAAAAGAAATATTTTAAGTCAGAGCTGTGCAATAAAATCATCAGTGAAATAGATGATAGATGACAAAGAGAGTCAGTACATTTTATAATGTACAGCATAGTGTAATCTTGCATTGGATATTTCATTAATCTTGTAATATCGCAAATTGTCTGTTTGTAGTAAAATCGACCAATCAGCCATGACAATTGCATGACACAGACTAGTTAAATTCAGATTATGGTGGTTTAAGTGTTTGTTATAATGCCATGACATGTGAGAATTTACCATATTTTAAGCCACCCATATTGAGATTTTTTCGAAATACTCTTTATAAAGATCAGTACAGAAAGCCTCATACACAGTCAACTGCCTCGAGCCTTTTTAGAGCGATTCCCAAATTATGCAGTGTCTAACAAGAATAAATCGTTTTAATAACTACCAACTAATAATCATGTATGCAATTTCGGGATAAGTCACATTACGATCTTGTAAGATGACTTCCCGCTCAACTTCGGCGTTTTCTAGCTAGCCGATTCGTTCAGAACGGAAGCAAATGAGTGTGTTGATTGAATACGGGAAATCAGGGAAACACGGTGGTCTAGAACGGTGTTTTATCACCGAAGCGGATATTGAGTTAATCATGGTAAATCTTCGAAGGAAAATTATTTAGTTCCATTTTTGCCCGACATGAATTTGTCAAAACTTTGTAAAAATCTTTAATGCCATTCCAAAGACATTAAAAACGCAAAATTTTACGTTGCCAATGTCAGATTTGACGTATCTATGCCAGTATTATCATATGTCAGCACTTGAATGGCTATCTCCGTAGCGGCATCTATGAAAAGTAATGAACAGTTATTAAAATGCAATCTTATACGAAATAATTTTTTACATAATCATGATGACAATTTCATTTACAATACGAATTTACAATATTTGTGTATTCTTCTAAAGACTTCTCACATGACAACTTAAATGTTATTTTTATTCAATATCTACGTAAAAACGTTTCTGTGTAAAGCATTTCTGTTTGAACAAAATCGCAGAATCCTAAATGTTTATTGTATTGTCCAATTAGTGTAAAAATATTACATACATTAGGCGTCCTATCAGGAAAAGAATTCGAAATAGCTTTCAGAAAAATACATATCGATTAAAATTTATAAAAGGAATTCCTCAAAAGAATTTGTTCTGTAGTAAACTTAGTAAAGGGCAAATTCCAAAAAAAAATAATTATAATAATTTTGTACGCCCATATCGACCGAAATATGCCGATATGAAAATTTGCTCTGCAGGGTTAATGGGAGAGACAAGGCCGTAGCTAGACAGAGATGTCTATATTCTGAAGAAATGAATCAAGATTGTTGGCAGTACACGTTTTCAGATGGGATTACATTATAATAAAGAATAGAGGATCAGTAATTCATACGATTGGCCTATTTTTTGAGCAATTTATGAGACTTCAAGAAATTCTGACGCATGTAGTATTTCTATCATTTTTGTTACCAAAAAAAACCCCATATTTTCTTTTCCATAAGAAAAGTTCATATATATTTTTATGAAAAAATTTTATGTCTGGACCATTTTCTACATGCAAACTTCATATTGATCATCTGTAAAATAAGCTTTACAGAAAATGATTATTATAAAAAATTATCTTAGAAAAAATTCATTGGAGGATCTATCAATATATGCAAATGCCCCTATAGAACAACTTTTAGTGCAAAAACCATAACCATAACAATCAAAATTTCTACAGGAAAAGTATTAAAGTCCCTTAAAGCAAATTTTTGCGGGTGCTGTGTTGTGTGTTTCCTACTTGGTTTCGAGGACGCGTATCACCTCTGAAATGGTACCTGTTCGCATATTTTAACGAATGCGCGAGCTCGGTCACTTAAAACAGCGCTCTACGGCACTTATGGGGGGTTTGTGTTTCTTTAAGGAAAGAATTCATTCAACTCCAGAATGATTAAACGCATCTGGGCATTTTCTCCCTTCTGATCACCACTTGGTGTAGTACATTTATGTAACTAAAATCTTAACCTACCCTAAACTCTTATTTGGTTATGCCAAAAAGCAATTCTTGCCGATCAAGCGGAAGCTCAATCGGCAATTACTTAATGTGGCTGTGCATTCACAGTTTAATCACCCAGACTTGCTTTCGTCAATACTAAGCAAGAAAATCTGGATGAAGTAAAAAGTAGATTCCACATTAATCAGCATAAGAGCAGCTGCAACAATAACCAGCTCGTGTTGCACTTATTGCGAATTGCTGTAGGTCATCGAACGCCAATGGTGTCACCAATATTTATTGTTAACTTAAACAATACAAAACAATATAATTCTAAATCACAACAGGAATTTGCAACTAAATAACTATTTTGAAAGTAATACAAGCTAAAGAAATCCTTCAAAAAGTATTTAATTTTAAAATAGCTGATAGAAAGGAACATTTCTTCTTTGGCGATATTTTTAAGGCCAAACCATCAGAAAAGGGTTTTTCCTATAAGCTCAAAAATAATTGTTCTATAAGGAAATATACCTAAAATTAGGTCTTGTAAATAAACTCGTCAAAAATTAGCATTTCATATGGAAAATGCCCTACAAATGAAATTGTTGAAATGGTCAGAAAAATATAAGAAATGTTTCTGCAAAATTCATAAGTATGCAGGCAAAGATTTTTTAAAAGCTCCAGCTTTCCAGAGGAGGTAATTTTCTTAAAAATGTTCTGTACTGAGCTCACAGTTAACACGAAATAATTTAGGAAATCCTACAGAAATTTTAAGTTTTATACAAAAGTTTCTTAAATCTGAATTCTTCATTTAAAATAACCGAATCTTAAAAAATGTTTGCTACAGGCATTTTTCACCTTCATAGAAAATGTTGGTTTTACAAAAATTTATAAAAAAAAGAATATGCCAAAGGACTAACAAAGTCTGAGTATGGGGAAGACCTCCCAAATTAACATGTTTATTGTAAATACTACAATTAAAAAAATATTTAATAGGCAACTACGAGTATACAAAACCAACTTTTCCTACGAGTTTCTATTGAGTTCTTAAAGAAAATTTCTTAAGAAAATCGCTTTATAAAAAGCTTCTACAAATTTAATGTCGTATAATAAAATATGAAATTTTTATAAAGGAAAACGTTCTAATGCTTAAATTTTCACCTACAGTAAACGAAACATAGACCATTTTTGCTATAAGAATAATCCTCTTACACAGAAAAAGTTACCTTTATATAGAAATGTTAGTAAAATGGTGTCCACTTGAACAATTTGGCAATGATAATTTCTTAGTTTTTATGAATTTTTTAAAATATAAAAAAATTTCTTACAAAAAAATTAAATTTATGGGAAAGTGTACGAGTATAACTTATTGCGAACCGTTAAATAATATTTAGTTTAATTTTCTGTAAAGGATTTTAAGATGATTTTTTTTTATTATTTTAGAAGGCCTTACAAAAAAGAAAATCTTTGATACAACAAATTTCAAATAGGGAAGATATCAAAAGGAAATACATTCCATGAAGTTCAAGAAATGCAGGTTTTTAAAAACTTATTTCGATTACAACAAGGCACTTATAAAACAAATGTTCAGTAGGCGGACGACACGCACCTTTTAATCGTGTCTAAAGATGATATTAATGAAGATGATGATTTTGAGGATTAATTTGAGAATGGTGATGTAAAGGATGATAATTAATATGAACGAAGGACTAAATGTTTGCGTAGGAAAATCCAATGTTAGAAAAATAAGCGTTTTTTATAAGTTAAATAAACCACCATTAATGTTATCAATCTTATACAGAAATATAGGATCGCGAGTGGATGGAATGGCAAAAATTTGCTTACAATGTCCAAAATCAAAAAGAAATAAAAATCACGGTGATAAAATACAGTCCGATCGTAGCATTTCGAACTCCGGAAACACGGACACAATCATTTGCCAACAGAATGAGTTCATGACACCCAAAAATGGGTGGAAAGTTGAAAAATATTTTAGAATTTTATATAGTTCATGTGTATTAAAAAATATAGACCAACAAAGATATTGTAAGCGATAAATTTTATAAGATAAGAAAAAGTAAATCGATTTCGGAAAAGTGAAAGCATTAAAACACTAATTTTGCATATGGTGAAGAGACGAACGTTTGCGCGCTTTTAGAAATATTATAAACGCATATACTCACTGCTGATGATGCGATTAAAGTGTTTCCTGACAGTGACGATCGAATTTGCGGCAAACGGTGTTGCAAAAGACACTTCTTTCTCGAGTGTATAGCTATCGAATCACATTATATATTTACATCATTTAAATATTGAGTTGTTTGGAAAGTTCGTTCGGTTAATTCGTTAGTTCACCATACGTCACTTTTCATTACGTAGAGTTCCTTCAGACACTATCATAACTTCCTTCCACGCCCTCTCTAAACTAAGTGGTTATAGCGTTTCAAAAAATGGAAAAAAATGAACGAAAAAGGGCATTTTAGGCATATTATGCTGTATTATTTCCGAAAAGGAAAAAACGGCTGCTGAAGCCAGCCGAAAACTAAAAGTCTCTTTATGAGGGAAACGGACCAAAGGAAAGAACTTGCCAGAAATGGTTTAAAAGATTTTCTACAAACGACTTTTCCGCAATTGACGCTCTCATTTCAGGAGGAGAGAGATTTAATTATTGTTAATCCCCGTGCAACAGTTTGGGAAATATTTGAAATAGTCAAAACAAATCAGTCCCAACCGTTCACGGGGTCATAAAAGAGCTCGGATTTGTGAGCAATCTCGATGCGTGTATACCTCTCTCTCTCACCGAGGCCGCACACTGTCTTGCGGACCCGTGAGAAACTATCAGAGCTTGAGTGGGAAGTTTTACCTCACCCACTTCGCCCCAGACCTCGCCCCGTCCGACTATCACCTATTTCGCAGTCTAAGCAAACACTTGAAGTAGTTAAATTTCCATAACGACGAGGAAGTGGAAAATCGAACTGAACCCTTCTTTTCAAGAAAAACTACACGAGTTTAATGAGAGAGGAATTAAAAAGCTCCCAGAGAGGTGGGAAGAAATTATTATAAAAGGTGGAGATTATATAATAGATTAAAATAATTGTTTTCTTGCAAAGGGTGGCGCATAAGTAATGTTAACGGCGATTATATTGAGTGCAAAGACCACCTAGACATCTCTAACAGCTGAGAACGTCGCCTGGTGGAAGTTTCGGGGTTTTCCCCAATACTTGCTTGCACTCGAGCAATGGTCACTTCATTTCGAACTGCACGAGGTCTTCCAGCACGCGGAAGATCACAGACAGCCCCTTGTTGCCCTGAAAAAAAAAAACGCTGAACCAATCGGTAAATTGTTAGAGCGCTAGGAGCACTTCGAACATAAAAGAAATTTCGATATGATCTAAATAATCGAATGCTGCCTTGCAAAGTAAAATTAAACAACTTTGGTTCTTTGTTCTGTGCTGAGCCTTTCCATCATAAATTTCCCAAGTATTACTTAGTTAATTCTGCAAAGAGACGAAAAACAAGACAAACAAAAAATCTATTCAACTGATCAAATCTTAACGTTGCTTGTGCGCCACCCTATATATACATTTGTAAATAAGTTCCTTTTAAAAAACAAACCAACTTTCTGAACCACCCGATATATACGTACCTTCTAATCTTAGCTGAAGATGATATTGATGAGTATAATGAATTTGGAAATGTCGATGATGATGATATTGGTTAGTATGGTAGCACATGAAACTCTTTCTTGAGAGGGTAAGGTAGGACGTTAAAAATCACTGGCATCTCATAAAGAGGAATCAGCAAAATGGTACTGAAAAACTAGTAACATATTTTCCCATCGTGATTTCAACGAACGCAGTCTTAGAGGCTAATTGTACTGTTAAAAAGAAATTATTTCCGGATTATTATGCGTTAAAAGTAAAGTTATAGGAAAAGGTAAATAATAGTCATGTGGTTCTGACTGACAAATAAAAACACTACAACTGCTCGTACGTAATTGATCAGAATAGGTATTACAAAAATATTATATCGGTGGCTTGTATCCAGAAAGGACTATTTCACTTTTTACAAGAAAAATATAAAGCTCTATAAAATGAATAGTTCAGAGATGGGATCATCAGTAACTTACTGGAGCTAATTATATTCAACGAGAAACAAAAGCATACAATTTTACCACTTTCGATTATTAAGCAAAATACACAGTAACGTTAATTGAATGCGAAAACAGCTATCTTCCTCGCGAAAAAAAAAAAAAACAATATATTATTGGCTTTTATGTGATGCATAAAACATATTTATATCTTCCAGAAATATGCATGTCTTGTTTGTGAAATAGTCCTTTAAAAGTCCTCGATATTACCTATTGACCGAAATAACCATTTTTATGAGAAATATTTATATATCTACATATTGAAACACCATTTCTTGGCGGACGTTAAATCCAATAGGTTATTACAATCATACAATATTAACGAAAATCTTTCTTGTCCCTGAATTCAAATATAACCGAAATGCATTACAATTAACCAATAATTTTATTGCACACCACTCTAATTTGTTGTAGATATTTAGTAGCAACTTCTTTTGTTTAGTTCATAAGGATACTGACATTTGTTAAAGCTGCAAACGGTTAATTATAAGCAATAAAGTTATACAAAGATAATGTATATTTATAGAGATATACCAAAGTGTACATAGGCATGTATACCCATAAAATGTTTGTAAATAAAAGACTTGAAACAATACAATAAAATTATTACATATTGCATACATAACATGTATTTTTATATTTTATTGTTATTTGTTATCAACTTTTTGTAAAACGGTAGGTATTATTTAAAAATAATAAATGCATCATTGGTATTTTTATTAATTATATCATTACATAATATAAACATCTACAAAAATACATATTATTTCGTTAGTTTCGTTTACTATTGCAACAACAACAAAATTGTAGAATTTGTCTAGATTTCAACTATTTCGTACTTACAATCTAAAATGGTCTTATTTATGTGCTTACTGTAGTAGTTCTATCACAACAAGGAAGAGGTGAAAATTTGTTTCAAAATTTGTGGCAAAGTCGTCACATCCATACAAACGTAGCTATGACCCGCTGGCATTTGGGAATTGATGCTGGAAACGATAGGAGAAAATTTAATAATTGTAATATATGAAAAATACATTGGTTCATTATATAACACCTCTATGTCTTTGACAACGATTTGAGATAGCATTTTGAATAAGTTGTAATTTAAAGTTATGTTGATCTTTGAACTGGAAACAGTTTTCATTTCTGAAGATATCAGTTTTCAATAGCTGTTGGCTGTTTTTAACGAGAACAAATGCAATGGTGACTACCCCAGCATGTAATGCCATAAAATTTCAAAATTAGCAATATGACACAATGTATAAGACTCCATCAGACCTGATTTTGAAACTATACGTTAAATGATATACTCGTGTCACCAAAGACTTAAATATTTTAAAAATAACTCATTTACCTCTAGTTTTAGAAGAATCACGCAAATCGTTTAAATTTTTTCCAAATGGAATATATACTCGTATATATCGAATTATTGACTACGATTAATACCGAATAATGGATTTTTATAATTACAGTCATCGACAAAGAAGAAATATTTTAATTTATTTCAAACTATTGTGCCATGTAGGATTTCGCCTTTACCTAATATAACCATGTCAATTTTAAGGGAATGGTTGTTAAGAAACTTGTCCATATTATAACCTTATAAATAAGAAATGGCACATTCATGACTTTTGGATCATTCCACCACTTTGATTCCATCACTATTTTATGAATCTATATAAGATGTATCTTAGCGCCTTTCTCTAAACATATTTCCAAATTTAACGCATATTTCACAACCTGTATTCTAATTTTTAAAACCTTTTTGGTCCCTTTTGTCATTTAAAAAAAAATAATGTCAATGACAACAGTTGCGGAATCTGCACGTTACGACATATCAGAAGCAATGGCGCACAGAATATAGTTTACCCTTTTTTCCTCTGTCACATTTTTTAAGGAAGTTTTAACGTGGGCGAGAAAGTGCCAAGAGTGGTCTGATAATCGCATCAATTCTAAACAATTTGGACATGGAAAATTCAAAAGTTGTATTCGGTTTTTCGAGTCTCCTTTGGTATACGAGATATCACGAAAAAAAATGCATAAATGAGCAATGTCGCCCCAATATGCTCGTACTGTAAATCCTCCCCAAACTAATTTTGATGCAATATATAATATATGTATAGTTTACGACACAAAATGTCATACATTTCTTTAAATGCATTTATTTATCATCATGTTTGATCCAGAGAGAATAGTCTTCGTTTCAAACAAGTCGAACAAGGTGTCTTTCTTGCCACTATTCTCTATATACTTGGCATATGGACATCACTCTCAACTTTGGCAAGAACATGTTAGAATACTGGACGAAAATAACTAATTTTTTTAATTTTTCGTTTTGTGATATCTTGATCAATGGATATTCGTAAATCAAATACAATTTTTGAATTCCCCAATTCCAATTTAACCCAAATTTTACCGACTTCACCAATGTTCTGTTGTAAACAACTCTGTAAACGTACAAAAATTCCTAAAATAGTGTCTTTTTGAGACTTAAATCACAATATTTCTTAAAAATGTGGTCTGCTAGCAGAATTTGAACCAAAATTCTGTTACTGAGGCATAAAAGAAGCATATGTACTCCATATGCTTTAAATTAGAAAAGAACCATTTTCA
The DNA here is from genome assembly GCA_019455685.1 of Philornis downsi. Taxonomy (NCBI): domain Eukaryota; kingdom Metazoa; phylum Arthropoda; class Insecta; order Diptera; family Muscidae; genus Philornis; species Philornis downsi. The sequence continues at coordinate 6,173,919 of JAHXMU010000014.1, forward strand.
AGTTTGTTCATCAGTGTAAGGAAAAATATTACAAAAGTAGTGTTTTGCCACTCTATGGAGGAAAGTATTTCAAAAATCAAAATCAATCATCTTGCTTTGCAATACTTACATGTCAGCCTCCTCTGCTAAACTGCCAATGAATATAACGTGGCCCTTCACCTTTGGTTCGCCATTCATCAAAGCCTTCGCAAAATCTCTCGGTTGTATACCGTAACGTGACAAATTGGCATCACTTAACACCACTACAATTGAATTATCATAGTCCTCGTCAGCCAACGTATTCACAGCCTCCTTGGTTGCCTTCACTGTACTATCACCTGACCAGCAGAATTGTGAGTGGGCATGCATCATACGAATTGTCTCAAAACGTTCCTTATCTGTCTTCGGGGGACTGCCGGCATTTACAAAAGGTATTTCCCATCCCTCGCCACTGTGACCGACAATATCGTAGACGACTTTCTTCTCATAGCCTTCCAGAGCTTCCATTACCATAACGACTGCTTCCAATTCGCGGTCTAAGCGGCCGTCGTAACCATTAAAGCGATACATAGATCCCGAGACATCGACTACAAGTTTTAGGCGATTTGGTTTCTCCTGGACATGGTCGGCCCAGGGATTAGCTTCAGCTCTTCGTCTGTAGATGTTCTTTTCCCCCGTAATACCTTCTATGAGACGAGTGTCGTCCAGTTCTCCATGCGTTTGATATTTTTGCCATTGACGTTCTTTACTTTTCGTCTGCATAGCATCTAAAATCGCCTTGAGTTGCTGCACTTGCTTGTGGATAGGCTCACTGAACTGAGCATACAATTTGTGATCGTGGGCCGACATGCGGATTTCTTTTAATTTTTCCTCAAATGCCTTACGATTCATTTCACGGGCTGCCTTCTTTACCTCCTCAGGTATGGCATCCTTCTCCTCGTCAGAGAGCTGATGCACCTTGTGGCCGGCATCTAAACGAAAAGGACCACCTTTACCGCCTAAACCAGCTGTGTCACGACCTCCACTTCCTCCTGCCCAGGTGTTACCGCCGACATGAGGTTCATTTTTAGGATCTACTTTGCCATATTTGGGCCCCGACACCCCCAAGCCGCTCTTACGGTTGACAGTGAGTTGCACTTCTTTTTTCTTTCTCAAAGCGAATAATTCATTGCGAGCATAAGCTTCAATAGGAAGACCATGTTTGGCCAATACGCCAGTAACTTGCTCCAAAGCTTCGGGCTGGTATTTATCGAAATCCAATACATTGCCGATCAACTCAGACATATTCTCATTGGGATACTTTTCCAAATGTTTCACAATATTCACAACTTCTCGGGTTGAATAAGGATAGTTAAGTAGACCTTCGTCGGCCATTTGTCTGAGTTCACCAAACGCATTGACCAGAGTGGCTAACGTTTTCTTAGGAACTGAAGGGCCGTACTGTTGTAACAGGAATATTTCTGAATCTGGTGAAGGATTGTCCACAGCATGACAACTGAAGACGTCCCCAAGCGAAGCAAAGAAGTCATTACCCAAGAAGGGGAAACCAGGACGATTGGCTAATACTATACAACGGAAATTGGGATGAGTTTCAATTATCTCCTGAGCAGGATTGTTCTCTAAGGCGGCCTCTTTGTCTCCCGGCGCAACAATTTTGCGACCATCCGATAACATCATTTCCCCGCTCTCCACAAGAGTGCGCAAAATGCAGGTAACATTAACAGGAGCCTTATCAGACTCATCAATAACTAAAATGTGACCATTCTTCACAGCCTTAACCAAAGGACTGTCTTCGTAGACAACCTGCCCATCCCGCAAAGTTGACTGTACCGTCAAGCTATGAACAGTTGTATCACGATGCAATTGGAGATATTCGCGAGGTTTGTTCATCAATTGCAAAAGTTTATCGATTAGCTTATTTTTGCCCACGCCTTGATTGCCCACCAACAGCAAATGGTCGCCTATTAAGAAATCTTGCAGGAGACGCTCCAATAAAGCCACGTGCTGTGGCATCTCATAGAATAATGTACTTGGCACTTTAGATTCCTCCGAAGCCTTTTCTAGTTTCATTTCTGTTTCACCAATTCGCAAAATATTATTTTCCACTGATATTTTGCGTCTCTCTCCTGTTTTATAGGTTTCCGGCTCAATACCTGCCTGCCTAATGGCGTCCTCCAACGCGGCTCTGGGAAGAGCCGGCATGAATTTAGTTAGGAAGGTATTATGTATCACTTCATAGGCATCTGTGGGATACGAAGCCATTCGTCGTGCAATTTTCTGTAACTGACGTGTGGATAGAGTGCCAGATAAATTTTGCAAAGTGGCGTCGGACGAATTTCTTAGAATATGAGATAAGTTTATAACTTTATGGATGCTGTCATCGATATTGTCATACAATTTCCTTATAATTTCATACTCTTCTGATTGCTGCAAAGGTCTGACCTCCAAAAAAAGAAAGAGGCTTAGCATTTCTGGGGTCAGCCAGTTTTGCGTAGTGGAATTGGGGTTAGGTGGCTCAGCTAAAGCAATAATCCTAAAACTGTCATGGATCTTCAGAATCCCTTTCTCAGCCAGTTGCAGTTTTGTGAAACCTTGCTGCAACAAAGCCTCATATCGCTCACCATTTAAGAGCGTGGTGCCATCGCACAGCTGCAGCTCACGATCGTGTATTAAACGCTGCAATACAGTGGCTGTACTTTTATGCAAACGATGGATACCATTAAGCAAAGCTACCGAACCCGTTTTGGCGGCTCTTACCAAAGGGGAGTCGCGCCAAATCGTATCACCCTCCTGTGTAGTGATGCGTTGTTGCACCAAATCTCGGGAAGTCATATCTTCGTACAGCACCATGGGCTCCAACGACTGTTGGAGGAGACTCACTAAATGTTGGGTGAGCGTATACTTGCCCACACCCTTTTGCCCCATTAAACAAATGTCACCCACAGCAATGGACTGGATCATTTGCGCTAAAATATTACGTTGATGATCCAAATCGACAAATTCCTTCTGTTTTTGTGTTAGAGTAATATGATGGCCACCAGGCACATTCACCGAAATGTTATCAATTTGGAACTGAACTACTCCAGCAACAGAATTTTCTAATTTTTGGATGGATATTTTATTGATGGGTTTCGTAGGAACTCTTTGGATTTTAAAAGATTTCAAAAGATTTTTAATGCGTTCTTGTTGTTCCTTCTTCAAGGATGTCTGGTAAGGGTAAAGACGGTTGAGAGCATCATGAAGACTGAGGTTGGAATTGGAATTCTGTAAAATATTGGATGCATCATGAAGGAATTATTTTTCACAATAATGAAATGGACTGAACTTACCATCATTTTTGCTACCAAATGCAGATTATCTAATGGGAAATCAGGTAAATTAGCAGATGAGTCCGCCGATTGCACGGCTAAACCAAAGGACAGCAAAGACTTCAAATTATCAACGGGTACGTTGGGTGCTTGGGAACGCAAATCGACCATCATTTCCTGGAGATGAAAATATGAAAACCTCAATATTATAATATAAGCTGCATTAAGGATAACGATTTTTTTGGACCGGCATCATAAACGTTTTTGGGTATATTTTTTGTGTTCCATCTAAGACCATTTAAGAAAATCAAACTTTTCAAATAAAATAATGCGTAATAATAATAATAATAAATAATGATAATAATAATATATAATAAATAACATATAATAAATAATATATTATAAATAATAAATAATAATACTAATAACAATAATAATAATGCATAGTTTTTTTGACTGCTAATCTGAATTTTCAAAATCCTCACTTTTTGCAACACTTTTTTTAGGTCAAATTCGAACAACCGTATTTCTGGTGGTCTACCTACAGATCTGCAAAGTGCTCTTTCCATAAACAAATCAACATTTTTTGCAGTTTTTTTTTTGCGAAAGTTTAATTCAGAAATACATCGTAATTCAATTTTGATTTGATTGCCGGAACAACACACCAAAACTATTTTCAGATCCGCTAAGACGCTGCAGTTTCAAGAAAATCCAAAAAATTTGTAGAAGTCTTGTTCCGTATGGCTTCTTGGCTAAATTTAGATAATGAACACCCCAGATCGCGGAAGAAACACATAAAGAGTATGATTTACTCCCTCAAATTGAATAATTTCGATCCGAAGCAAACATAGGCTTCTGGAGAGGCATTAGAAATTGCTTCAGTTATCACTGCCATAGCTATTCCGCGTTACTGGAGCACAGCAATGCTCGCTGACCTAACTAATATTAAATATTAAATTTTATTTAGATGATAAAATTTAATAAGATTTAAATTTTCTTTAAATATTTAAAAGTTATTGGAGTCGTATTTATTTTATGTATTTTGTAATTTACTTAGTATTGACCATAAGGCTTTAAATTACAAGGTTGTTAAATAAACAAACATAAAATAAAGAACACATTTTTAATTTATTATTTTGCGGGGGCATGAAATTTGTTACCATATAAGATTAAAGCGATTAAAAGAAAGTTCGTCTTATTCGAACATCGAATAAACCGATTGTTTCTAAATTGCACGTACTTCTAAGTTAACCGAAAACCGTTGGCTATTCCGCAGCAAAGATGACATTTTCAAGGATAGTTGTTAATAAAAAACTATTCCAAACTAGCATTTACATATACTCAGACTTTTAACTGCGGAGTTCTGTACTTATTTATCTACTTAATTATCTCATAATTAAAATGTTCTTACCTCAAATGAGAAATGTGATACATTACGAGACTGGAAACGTGACCTAAATGGAGGATCCAAAGGTGTACCCTTATATTTCTGCGTAGGGCAACCCAAAGCCACTACACGAAAATCTTCGGAAACTCTTAGTAAACCCCAGGACTCCAACTCTTCTTTAGTGTAAGTCTGCAAAATGAAAACTCTAAATGAAAATATTGCATTCAAACTGCTCTCAAACCCACCTCCAACAACTTATCATAACGCTCGGGAGCCATTAAAAATTTGCCATTTTCCAAATGCATTTCTCTATTCTCCAACAAATTATTCAAAATAGGTAACACATTACGCTCAGCATGTTCGACGCCATCCAAAATCAAAATACGTCCATTAACGGCAGCCCGTACAGCGCACTTTAAGTAAATCGCAATACAAATTAGAATGATGTTGAAAGTACAAAGGTCATACACTCACTTGGTCGTAGTAAATGGCGGCTTTATTTTTAATTTCTCGCCTTTGCTTCAGATCACTCTCTGTAGTGTCGCGGCTTAATGCTATATATTCCATTTCTCTTTGGGTTAGTTCCAAAAACTGTGCGGTCAACTGGCGTCTTAAAGGGCCGGGTTGGCCCAGCAGAAACATGTCTTGCTTCAGTATATCTTTTTGCAACATCCACCGCAGATGATGCAGAGCAGATTGTGTGAACTCCATGGAACCATCTTCAGCATATTGCACTGCAAACATCAAATGAAGAAAACTCTGGCTCTAGCTGTAACCTCAATCGATCTGCTTACCATATTTCTGTGGGACCAATTCAGGATATTTTGGTGCCTTTATAGGCTTCGTTACATCACCAATCGTTATACTGTCCTCATTCGCATTTTCATTAATTTTTGTCGTATAAAATTTGTGAAATACAGGTACGAATTGCGGAACTCGGAAATGAACTCCATTACTCACTAACGATTTCGTACTTCTAGTCAATAATCTCAATGGTACTAACATGATCCCGAGAGGCGGAGAAGGAAAAATGAACTAGCGAAGTATTCACTAAAAACACGAACACATGGGGGAAACAAACTGTTCGCAACAACAATGCCGCACAAGGCACGCGGAAACATACACAGCAGCAACAACAATACTAAAGTAATTTCGCATTTTTGAATGGGAATCAGCTGTGTTTACATCAATTGGCGAACAGCTGTTTGCACACCGCACTTGGTTGCATTTAAGGGCAGTTTTAGTACCTTAAGCATGGTGCTTAGTTCTTCCCGAAGACAATGTATACGCATAAATAATTTATTTCGCTCTAGAGTGAATTTCGCTGCTTCCAACGTTCACTCAAAAGCGTAATTTTATTCTCTCTCGTTCCATTCCCCAACGTGAAACTTTAATAGTTTAACATTTTTTAACGTCATATGTAAAGGTATTCATATATATTAAGTCAACTTACTGTAATCTGCAAAAATAATATTCAACATACATATGTAAAGTTATAGAGTTGTTGTGAAAAGTGAGTAACGAAGAGAATGGAATCATTTTATTCTTTCTTTGGTCACAGAGCTTTTTTGTCCGAAACAAAATGACACAGATACGAATTAAACCTTTTTTTTTTTTTGAATAAATTGTTTATTACAGTTTAATAACATAACTACAATTTTTTATAATATTGCTTCAGTGTCATATTGGCTTTATAGAGGCTAATAGGCAACTAAAACCATTTATGTAATACCAACAACAAATATTAACATTAAAATATTTAATAATGGGAAAGAAAAAAAAATTATGTTAGAAGCATTTCCAAATTATCTATCAAATATTTTTTTAATTGGGTTTTAAAAGCTGATAAAAGTGAAGTTTATAAAGTTTATATTTATATTATATTATATTATATTCATATATTTAGATGTCACTTTTTTCGAATTTCATTTTTAAAGAAATTTCAAATCATTTGTTCCCAAAACTATAATTTAAACTATAATGTTATCTGGCAAATATTTTATTAATTTATTAGGGTCCAAAACACAGCACTGTGAGATGCAATCGAAGAATGAATCTGTTGAAAATTTGGGGAAAGGGAGTAAATTAATAAGAAATGGTCCATTAGCGTAACATTTGCAAAGACGTCATAACGCTTAATTTGGTATGGGATAGGGATGGTAACTAACATGTCTTTATTAGAGAAAATGTAAATCATATTTTTCAAACGTTTTCGAACAAATTTATTGCTTATGTTGCAACTTCGATTACAAGCAATATAAAGTTTGGGATACTGGCTAAGTTTCGATTGTTCAATCGCCAGACCTTATATGTGAGATTTTACATTACAATTCATGCAAGATGCATTTGTGAATTGCCGTCTTCTAAACTGTAGCCAAGACAAGTACCTAAACAAGTTCAAGTTAGTAGTTTATGAACTAGAACTAACGCTTTTACTGCTTTTCCGAAATAAATTAAATCCGAATAACTTTGGAAAGAAATCGATTGGAATTTAGAATTTTCTTATAATGTTGGGAAAAGAACAAGTAAAACTGAGTAATTCTACTTAATTCTGAGAAAGTATAGGTTAAGATTTCATATTTTATATAATTTTATGTTGACAAAGGAGCTGTTTAAGTTTGTATTTGTATTGTATTTGAATATAGTTTGTTTTATATTAAGAATATCAATTTGAGATTGAAAAAGGAAAAGTTGTAAATGTGATTTGATTTAATGTTTCAAAAATTATAAATGGACTTCAAAATTTCTAATCTAATAATTTGAATTTGCGAAATTAACTAAAGAAATATCACTTTTTTGTTTATAGAAAGAAAGCTCTCAAAATATAGATTTCCATTTTCAGTTTGCCTTTTAGCAATACTAAATAAAAATTTTCACTTGCAGTTAATCTTTCCTTAGTGTGAAATAAAAAACCTAACTTTCAATTGATATTTTCTCATTTATTATTAGAAAACAGTGTATCTTCACCCAAAGGGACTTGGTATTACAAAAACAGCCCTAAAGGAAGCATTTACAGTTCTAAACACCTTTTGACCGAAAGCGTTTTTAATCATTTGAGGATGCATTTACTACATATTTTGCGGTTGTTGGAAAATACTATATTTATTTCAATATTAGTTGCTCACTTACTTGGATGGCGACTAGTATATTTATTTGTTTATTAAGTGTTGCAAGTAAATAAATCGCCCCAAGTTGTGAGCTTTCAGAATCCTAGGTTTTGCCATGGAGTTTTGAGCTCTCTATAGAAGACTTTTCGATTTCATTCATTCGCGTGTTCACCAAAACCATCTGCATTAATATTTTGGACATCCATAGACGTTGTTCGTCGCTCTCCGTCGTATCAGGAGTTGTCTGTGATTTTTCATTCCCCAGTAATAGACATCTTGGATTTTTGTTGGCCAATCAGGTGGTGTGTAGTAGTGCAAAGTATTGTTATATCTGTGTTTGATTAACCAGCCAGTAAAACAAGAGCATCCGGGGAAGTTAAAAAGATCCGGTGATCGTGGTCTAGAAGTGGTAAAAATATTAACAACCATCGACGAATTTAACATGAGCTTGTTATAAGAGGAATGCTATGATTTTTGACACCTTCTCATTGCCCTTTCACTAGATCCTCTTTTGCAATGAAAACCCTTTAGATCATTTTTATGACAATTTTCACAATTTGTACATCTAATTATTTTAAGTTATTAATGGTCATGCATTTCAAACACGTGTTAACAACTTTTACATTTTTGCAACGGAATCCAAAAAAATACCAGAAATGTTCTTTATTCTTATAAAGAAATTGGAAATCTACTAAAATTGCAAATTAATTTATTTAAAAAAGAACATTGGACAAAAGAGATGCTTTCCAACCTTAAATAACAAACATCATGGATTGCGATTTACAGTGGGGTGTGTCGAACATATCTTATTCCCGTAGATAATCGAAGTTTTCACATAACCGCACCCAAATCTATTGCGTTTCCTTGCAAATGTTTAATTGAAGTTGGTTCTAACGTAATGCTATTAGTTGAAAGTTTGATTCAGTTTTTGTAAGAATTAGTTTTTGATTTTCCCGGCATTGGTCCCGCTGCATCTCGAAATAAGTGTGCTTGCCACAAACCCCTTCTTCTCATATATCGATTTAGCCCGTTTTTTTAGGGAGAATTAGTATTTTTTAGGGCACGGCTGAGGCGGTCTCTAGAACCGGATCTTTCTAGTACATAACTTTCAATTAACAAATAAATGGTAAAAACAGTGTAAATTCATTATTCATATATTGAATTACCCAATATTCCGTGTGAAAATGAGTTTTTTTCAATAAGCATATCCACATTTCTCGAAGGGAAATTAAAACGTATCTCGGCGATAACTTGAAGAATGTTGATGTTCAAAAGCTCCAGCGTAAACACGGTCTTTGGCGTAGTCCCACAAAAAAACGAACGGTGTAAAGTCGCATAATCTAATAATAGAAGTGAAATTACGTTTTCTGCCAAAATTGGTCGTGCTGTGTGGCTCGGAGCACCGTCTAATTGAAACCACATAGCGTCCAGTTCATAATCTTCATTTGCAGGCCAAAAAGTCGGTTATCATACGACCATATCGATCTGAACTGACGGTAACGGTTCCTAAAGCATCATTTTCGAAAAAAAACACGTCTCAATGACACCTCCAGATCATAATGCGCACCAAACGGCCACTTTTCCGGACACAATGGCTTGCGACAATTTTACTTGTTGGCGTAACCACCGAGTGAGAAATGAATTACATCGCTGAAGAAAATTTTCTTCATAAAATCAGCATTGAAAGCCTATTGCTGTAGCACTCAATCAGCATATCTACGGCATTGTGCCAGCCGGCTATAAATGTTGCGTGAGGATGGGGGTGCAAATCCAAATGCGAAATGAGTCGTATGATAGGCTTAATTGCTGAGAATGCCGTGGAATCGATAAATCGATAATAGAAGCGATATTTTCGGCAGCGCGTATTTTACGATGATGCACAGATCTTTATAATTTTCCCAATTCTTTGCACAGTAAGTCGTTTATGATGACCATAATCACCCCGTAATGCACGCAAAGTGCCCGTATTTGAATCCTACCACTTTTGTAGTTAGTTTTAGCTATTTTTATGCGTTCTTCGGTTGTTAAATGATCTATATTCGTAAATGGCAAACCTTTTACTGAATAAATAACACCTCAGATGACGAGTATTCAATAGCTGACAGCCTTGCAAGACCGGCGATTTAAAACCACTAAATGGGTAACCCTTTACAACCTTATTGTTATTATTCAATAGCCACAATGATAAACTAAAGATTATAATTTGAAAAATAGATTTGGTCCTCCCGCGCTGTTATCAGTGTTTCTTTTCTTAAATTTTATTACGTCGGTGCAAACCAAAAATTTCATTTCTCATGTATTACAAATACCTTTAAAACCGCACTTCCCCGATTTATCTTCTATATGACTATTGGGTGGTCTCCCACTTCCTCCCTCTGTAGGCTGTTCTATGTCTCCAATTGTACAGCATGATTATCCATCCAGAGGCGAATGTATGTACGAGTACATATGTCGGAAAATATTTTGTCCACGCATCACAACTATGTCTGGACATATGTCGTACGCGAGCATTGGTATGTTAGTATGTTATTCTTAAGATTACAAATTCATTTGAAATAATAATGAGGCTTCTTATCACAAGGAAAGAAAACTTTTCATATGTCGTGGGAACTGGCGCACCGAAAATAAAACGACCTAAAACAACATGTTGCATATTCTGGTTAGTTGGTTGGCTGGAGTTCTCCTTTGAGAGAAAACTAAAACAAAACTTCTTATCAATTTACATTTTTTTTTTTTTTTAATTCAAATTTCCAAACCTGACCTCTAAATAAAAAAAAAGGCAGAGCAGAAATCAAAGCACCAACACCAAAAATGTTGGTAGGTATTTGTTACTTACAAACACTCGAATAAAATTGTGCGTAAATAGTTTCTGAATTTAAATTTATACCAACAGTAGTTAAGAGTTGGCCGTTTCTATACCGAGCCTTAAATAACCCTTTAACTAGAATGCGTAAAAATAGTCAAAACTTACTACAAAAGTGGTGATTCAAACATGGGCTTTCAATCGAACAAAATTATCTTCAGCGATGAAGCTCATTTCATACTCGGTGGTTACGCCAACAAGCAAAATTTTCGCATATGCGACTTGGACAACCCGGAAGTGATTGTGGAAAGACCATTACCTCCTTAAACAGTGACTATTTGCTGTGCATTAGGGTCTCGAGATGTAATTTTTTCGAAAATGATGCTGGAGGAATCTTAGAAAAGATCTATTGCTGCAACTAATCCAAAGGCGGTCATTTAAATGACATTGTATTTCGTACATAATGGCAAAGTCGAAGTATTATAGTGAACTAAAAGTTTCATCGAAATCATAGCTTTATTTGTGTTTTATTTAACCTTACTTTTGAAACCGAAAAATGGAGAACCCTATATAACGTATGGCATTTTTTTCATCAATTATTAAAGATTCTATAGTTTTGATTCTTACCCTCATGCATGTTTCGAAATGTTTTCTTTTTGAAGGTGTTTGGAGGTCTTGTTTGCTTGTAATTTGATCCACGAATGCATTTTTTTCCAATTCAAAAAATTGATTTCATCATAAATTAATTTAAATTATTACACAATATAATACAATGTATCACAAAAATTGTTCGCCACAATTTTTTACGGCAGTATATGGACGCATATAACGGCTCGTTCTACATCAAAACATCATAATAAAAATATATTTTTTTTTAATTCAGAATATGGTAGACTGATTTATAATTTGAAAATATTTCATATCTACTCAAAACAGCAAAAAATCACTTTTTTAATTTCTAAAAACTGTTCTATTCTTTAAAACCGTTCTGTTCTTTAATTTTAAAAATTGTTCTAAACGTGATAAAGTGGAGAGATTCATGATAGTTTTTAGCACAAAATATTGAAAACTAAGCTTTCAGAAAAATGATTTTTGCATAGCCTGGCACTGGCTGACTGACTATGCCGTTTGCTAAGAAAATTCCCCAGCAAATGATAATCGATTTTGTAGACATTTAAGCTTTAGAATCTATTCGATGAGATGACATGGAAAAAAGACATGTTTTCAGTACTCAGTTATTTGCCATGCAAATCCGTTTAGCTTTAAAATTTTAAATTTGAATTTTTCTTTTTTTTTTATGATTTGGTAAAGATAATGAAAATTGACATTATCACTTACAAGACGAAAGATATTTATTTATCTCTAAACATTCACGGTAATTTTCGAAAAATCAAATTTTCGAAATTTTCTAAAAAGATGTACCCATTCTTTCCTTTCCTTCTGGAAGTTTTATTAATGAAACTGCATACGTGTTTCCCAAAATTCGAAAAAGATTTCATTTTGACCCGCACAAAATACTCGTAAATCTAAGCCAGCACACTCCACATTGCATAAAATAAAAAGTCTAAAGCTTCCGGATGTTGGTAAAAAATAAATACTACAATAAATATCCTGATACCTGATACGTTCTTAACGACTCTGCCAAGCCGATTTCTCGCAAACATGTAAACCTTCTCCTGAAAGAAGTTGTTCTATAAACTGTCATATTTTAGTAAAAATTTTTTATCTGGGGATAACCTATATTGCAGATAAGATATATGTAAGACAAGATATTAATACTGAGTGTTTAAAATTTCAATTAGATTGATTGTAATGTTACTGAGATATAGGAGTTGAAAATTAACAATTCTATTTACAAAAATCTTACATATTATCATATTTTTTTGCTCTTTTTTACCTAAACTTCAAAGAAAATTTTGGAGAAAAGAAAGTATTTTGTTGAAGTAGAAATAAATACCCAGAAGAAGAATGCATATGTGCAGATAGAGCATTAGTATACTAAAACTAAACTATAGTTTATTTAGTTAGAACCGTGGAGTGTCTAAGAATAGTTCACGTATTTTGCTAAATTCTTTGTAGCAGCATACTTGACCGCTGCGCCACTTAATTGTAGTTATACGAGCTGTGTTCAAAAAAATAAGGTGAATTTTCATTTTTCTCAAAAAATATTTATTTATTCATCAATTTCAATTTTATCTCCTTCAAAGTAGTCCCCCTCAGATATAATAACATGTACCAGCGTTTTTTCCAATCCTCGAAGCAGTTCTGATATGCACTTTTAAGTATATCCTTGAGCTCTCTCAGCGATTCGGTTTTTATCTCCTCAATCGTTGCAAAACGCCGTCCTTTCATGGGTCTTTTCAATCTTGGGGACAGAAAAAAGTTGCAGGGCATGATTACGGTGTTGTTTTTTTGCCAAATAATCTTTCACAAGCAAAGATGAGTGAGCAGGTGCATTATCATGATGCAAAAGCCATGACTTTTTTTCCACAATTCCGGGCGTTTTTTTCGTATTGCTTCACACAAACGGCGCATAACAAGGTAATACTCCTTATTTACCGTACGACCGACATCCTCAGCAACTTCTCCAATTGTGATTCGACGATTCCCCATAACAATTTTCTTCACTTTCTCAACATTTTTATCGGTTGCTGATGTGCTGGGACGTCCAGAGCGAGCGTTGTCATTAACGTCTTCTCGATCTTCTGTGAAAAACTTGTACCACTTGTAAACATTTTTTTGACTCGGAGTACTCTCTCCATATGCCACTGTCAACATTTCAAGCGTTTTTGAGTACTTAATTCCATTTTTTACACATAGTTTGATGCAACTTCTTTGATCCATTTTTTTCAATAGCAGAAAATCGCCGAACACGCAAAAAACTTGTCTTATTTATGCCTTTCACAAACAAACTAAATATACTATATGGATAAAACCGTCAACATATCTTCGAGTCGAGTGTACTAACATAAAAAAAAATAATAATCGAATACGAAATTTCAAGGATTTTTTTTTTTTTTTTTTGCACCACTTGGTTGACATTTGGTTTCATCAGGACGATGCAACATGCGGCACTGCTCGTGAAACAATGAATATGTTTAGGGATGATTTTGGTGAGCAGCTTATCTCTCGATTTGACCTTGTGACTTGGCCCCCAAGATCTTGCGATTTAACGCCTCTTGATTATTTCTTGTGAGTTTATGTCAAGTCGTTAGTCTGTGGACAAGCCGAACACTATTGAAGTCTTACAGGATAACATAACACGCGTTATTCGTGGCGGTGTTGTGCGCTCGGAATTCTTGCCAGAAACTCAGATGTAATTAAAGAAAATTATTTGAAAGTTGGTTCACGATAACGCAAAATTTCACAAAACTGTTGTTGTGAACAAATTTCTGATCAAACACTCCACAAAAATCATCGAACAACCACAATATTCATTCTGGATGACTGTTATTTTCTCTTCTCAGAACTCAGTTTATCACTTTGAGGCACCCGTGTTTAGTCGGTGTTTTTCGGAAAATGCATCTGAAAAATGTTAAGATGATTGAATTATTCGTTGCCCTAGCGTATTATTTATTTATTGACCGATTTACTTTACTTTTTTTGACAGAATATAAATATTAGAATTCTTGAAAAAATCCATAAAATATACGAATTTGCAAGTCTTTCCCCATTGCGCCCAGTGTGTCCAGTTTTGAATTTCGTCTACCTAAAGCTGTCAGATAGATATTTTTGTGCAAAATTTCATCGCTTTAGCTCAATCCGTTTTTCTTCTATAGTGCATCTGTACCCTAAATCTCATTGTAATGAAGCTTTGAAAAATTTTGTTCTAGGTCGGGGGCGATTTCTGGAGCGGTTGGAGCACAAGTTGTTTCAATAAAAGTGCTATTCGTAGTGATACAGGAACACAGGCTACAAGAACACAAATATTGCTTACATATTTTACTGCGAGTATGTGGATTGATATGCTGCTTAAGAGCTTCTACAACATATTGCGATGATTTATAAAACGAGGGTAATTTCAATAAATTTGTTTTAGTTCTGCAAACTAAAATATGCGGCTTAGGAATAAGTGAGGACTGCCTGTTCCCATACACAGTGTGGCACACGATTCGAGCTACTGTTAACTGTCAATGGGGGCCGTAATTTAAAGATGTTGAAGAAGTTGTTTTTTATTCAGAACTACGCCGAAAACATATTCGTTTCAACAACTTTTGGTTCCAGAAGCTGCATACACAGCTAGACCGGCTGTGGCAGAGCTCCAACGAAAATTAATATCCAGAAAATTAATTTCCAGAAACTCCTCTAGGCCCCAAGATCACCTGATCAGATAGCAAAAGACTTCTTTTCCATGGGGTATGTCAAGGAAGAGGTGCACAAAACGAAAACAAGGAATTTGACTAAATTGAAGCGGTCCAATGAAACAATAATTGAGGCGATCCCGCAATGAATAATTATCCGATCAGATGCCGCATATACGTGAATGAGCATGGAGGTCATTTACGGTCTATCATCTTCAATTGAATTTTATATACAATAAAAAAAATACATGAAATACATTGATTAAAAAAAGTTATTAAAATTTCTTATTGTAGTGAAATTGGTACGCTACCCTGTATAAAGTGTAGTAAGAAGAAATTAATAATTTTTTCCAATAAATGGCTTTAATCATCTGTATCTTTCGTTTTATAAGTGAGATTTCGTACTCAAAAAACTATTAAAACAGTTTTGTGACTGCTTGAGTTAGTACTATTAAACGCGTGTCAAATACAGATCCTATGAAAAGTGTCTGAAAATATAAAAGTGTTTATGGCCGTGATGCTGTAACAGCCAATCATGATCAATTTCGATTTCGTCGATTCTGTTCAGGCAAATTTCTTATCAAAGATGCACTGCGCTTTAATATGTCAATCGTAAAAAGTGGCGATAAAATAATGAAAATCATCAAGTCAGATCATCATGTACTCAATTTCCAATCTCAATTTCTCAGGAACTAAACAATAGACATAATTCATGCCGATATGTATAAAAGGCACGTAAGACTCATAACACCTTTTTTCGCTTAACATATTTCTTCGAGTGCACTCACATTAGAGTTACACTCGCATTAGAGTCTACTCTTTTATTTTTTATTATTTTTTTCATATTATTTATTTATTTGGTTTGTGGGATTTTTTAATATTTCTTCTTATCAACATGTATATATATCAACTCCAGTTGTATTTTGCATGATCGCAGAGTTTATGCATAACCTGAATAAATGTGCCATATACTCGTTTGTATAGGATCAAGTTAGGATTTGTTTAATAATATATAATTTTGCAATATTTTTTTTTTCATTTTGTCACACAAAAACAATATGAGGTGATAAGATTTGTGTTCCTCCATATTGCTTTCAATTAATTGCAAAGAACACTAAATTTTTCTCACGATCACTTTGGATATGAATTGGAACGCTAAGCGTGCATGAATTACTGTTAATGTTATCAAATCGGAATTGTATTATTAATTGTACAATAAGCCGTCATAATAAGTTTATCATGCAATTGGTAACTGAGCCCAATTTAGTTTATTAAGGGGGGATATTTTGCATAAAAGAAAATTGTTATAAATTGTTTTTCCGAAATTGTCTTGGTACATCTCTTGCATCAAAATCAAATCAATAGTTTATAGCAATTATTTAAATACAAAACTAACTGTCGAAACAACACCGAATTAATAGAAGTCTATGTGTCAACAACATAATCTTGAGTAGTTGAATTTAAGCGCTATTGCACATGCGTTTGCGAAAAACAGCCAGAATGGTCGAAAGTAAGTGATGAAATTTAAGGCCTGTTAGAGATCTGTTCCATCTCTTGTAAACAAATTAGTAAATTGATTCGAATAAGTGAAGTTATGTATCGCTTTTCACGGCCAAAAAAGTTACATAACTTCTGGAACGAAGCGTTTAAAGTATCAACTATTTGTTGACATTTTGCGTGACTTTTTAAGTCCAGCTCATTCGATTATTTTGTCTGTTTAGATGACAGACATGATAACTTTTTTTCAGACCATTCCTTCTTTCAAGTATTCAAAGGCATTCAAAGCATTCAAAGTATTGCACTAAGCTAAGTCATATATGATACACATTATGCGCTTCATGAACTTAGGTCAAAAAATGCAAATGGATTACATTAGTAAGGTCCTTTGGAATCTTCCATATGAATTGATTGATGATAACAATAATGTGATAATCTTGAGCAAAGCTGATAATAATTGGACGAATCACTACACCTCTCCGACACTCAAATATGCTTGCGCCAACATAAAAGTTAAAACATTGCCTGAATTTTGTAAATAGATATGGTGTATGTGATCATAGGTGAAATGTCTGAATTCTTTATAAAGAAGCTACACGTCCGATTGTCGGGTGAGAGAGCATCAATGGGCTGGTCAATGTCGGGCACGATATAAAAACTGTGATAATTTACTACAGCTGCCATGCAGATTTATAGCTGACAAAAGAGTTAGACACCTTGTCTCAAAGAAGATGAGGATGTCCATAGACGTAGCAAAGGGTCTTAGCTCCCCCAGAACTTTTTTAGCATCTCCCAGAGTTTTCAGATTAGGTACATTGAATGAATTCAGTATTAAATGAATTTATCCCGCCCCAGAGAGAATTTATTAGTACGACAATGAGGAGGTCAAATATATGTTTTATGAGTCCCTTGAAGAATTGTACGATCACGGCAACAACAATTTTAAAATTATTCTGATAATGCGACGCAACGATTCTATTGAATTTGAATTTCATACACAGGTTTTCAAATTAAGGTACGATATCCTAAATTGCTTCCCACAAAGAAAATATATTACGATTTTACTGTAAAGTAGTTTCTAAATTCTATGGTGGCTAATAATCGCTTTATATAGTTATATACCCAACGTGGTTGTTAAATTCTAAATTTGAGCCGAAAATGAGCATAAGAATGAATAACTGTAAGTCACTAACAAGTGGTTCTGTTCACCAGGAGGTACAAGATTCCAACTGTGGATTTTATCTCCCTGGCAGGTACTGAAATTCCTTTCACGGATTGTGAAAAATACCTTGGTGTAATATTGGATAAGAAGCTGCATTTCAAGCTCAAGATTCTGGGCAGGGCGAAGAAGGTCACAGTGGCACTATATGCCTGAAAGAGGGCAATAGGGAAACAATGGGGATTAAAGCCTCGCATTGTTCACTGGTAGTATACAACAGTTGCAAGACCGATAATGTTGTACGGAGTTATCGTCTGCTGGAAGACTCTGCAGAACTCCACTTAGTGTAGTATACTGGGCAAGGTCCAAAGGATGGTTAGTCTGTCCATCACTGGTGCTCTCCACACCATCTCATCCCATGCACTGAATGTAATTTTGCATTTACCACCTCTGGACATAATTAGTATGCAGACTGCCGCAACTACGGCAGTAGGGCTAAGGGAGCTTTCACAGTGGTAAAACAGTGGTTATGGTCACAGTGTGATCCTTAACATGACGCCTGACATAATAGGCATCATAGACTGCACTCTAGCTGACCCACTGTTCGAAAAGAAGTACCGTATACTTATACCAGATAGAGATACGTGGAAATGTGGAACTCCTGGTGCAATACTGTATATCGACACTGACGGATCAAGTTTAAATAATCAGGTAGCCCAACGAGCTAGGGCTAAGTACAGCAAGAAGACTACCTGATCACTGTAGTGTTTATCAGGCCGAAATTTTGGTCATTAAGGAAGTGGCACAATGACTGAAATATAACGTTCTCACTACAGTGGGGATTAACATATTCTCTGACAGTCAAGCTGTCATTAAATTCCTGGATTCTGTCTTCTTGAACTCCACATCTACCCTGAAATGCCGCAGTTTTCTTAACCGGATGGCTCAGCATTTCAACATTCACCTTATGTGGGTGTCGGGCTACAGGGACATACCATTGAACTGCAGAGCAGACAAGATGGCAAGACTAGGAACAACCTTACAGACTGCAGCGGAGTTGGAGTTCGTGGGCATGCCTCTAGCTACTTGCAAGCTCCTGCCGCGAGATGTAGCATACTTAGCAGCAAATGATAGGTGGGCGTCTGTCCGAGTCTGTAATCAATTCAGACAGATGTGGCCTCGCCCAGATCTGAAGCCTTCACACACTCTAGTATTGCTACTACTGTTGCTATCAAGACTCGATGTCTCATTACTTGTATCCATCGTGACGAGACACTATCTGATTGGAAGACATCCAGTGAGACTGAAGGTTGCGACTAGTGACTTCTGCAGGAGTTGTGGGGATGAAGAAGAGGAAGAGTTCAGGAGATCTGGACAATATAGATATGGTCCGACTTAAGAGCTTCTTGAGACACTCAGGATGGTTCTACGGGGGAAACTCGGCACAACGGACTATACAGTGTGAGTGAGTCTTCTGTTATGACTACATACAATATTTGTAGAATAATCGTGGAACCAAATTAGCAAGTACGCATTAAGAGCTGTTTTTAGGTCTAAAATTTAATATTTAACATCTTCTTCGAAAATTTATCCACTTAGACTAAGGAAACTGATGTACAAAATTGAAAAGGGCAGCAAATGTTGATTGAAACTCTATGCTGTTTTTCAAAGAACCATTATTATAAAACGTGCATAATCATCAGTTTTTCTTTTATTAATTATTTAATTAGATAACATGCAGATGCAATTTCTTTCCACGACTAGTAAACATAGGTAGGGAATATATTATATTCGTTATTGTTAAATGTAACTTTAGTATACGAGAGCGGTCCTAAAAGTAGCCAACATGATGCATAGATGCTGCCAGTAGTTTCAAAAGAATTATTTTGGTGACAAGATGCAATCTTATAAAACATACGATTTAAGTTTACATAAGTATTTTTATTTGGGCCATCAAAAGTGAATTTATAAACATGGAAAAAATTGATCACCGTTATAAAGTTCAATATTTTCATTTGAAAAGTCTTAGTCCAATCAATATTAAATCCGATCTTGATTCTATTCTGGGGGAGTCTGCTTCTTCGTTTACGACTGTAAAATATTGGGTAGCAGAGTTTAAACGAGGCTGTATGAGCTGCATAAGGAGTCCACGCCACACGCGGTTAAGAAAATCCAAAAAATTTTATGAATGATCGTCGGCTGAATATGCGGGAGCTGAAATTAAAGGCATTTTAAAAAGTGCTATACGTCGTATATTGACCGAATATTTAAAAATGAGAAAGATGGTTTCAGCAAAAACAGCGTCGTGAAGATGATTCAGTAGAGTGTTTGGCGATGTTTCACCGCAAGAAAGCCGATTTTTTGCGTCCATTTATAACCATGGATGAGACATGGATTCACCACTTCACACCTGAGGCAATGGAACGGTCAGAGCAGTGGATTGGAATGAGAGAATCATGTCCAAAGAAAGCGAAGCGGTTCCATCTGCAGGCAAGATCGTGGCGTCTTCGAAAGCGAAAAACCATCAACGGCGAATATTATGTTAATTTATTGCAATGCTTAGGTGATGAAATTATAGAAAAAAGACCGCATTCAGCGAAGAAGAAAGTGTTGTTTCATCAAGAAAATGCTCCAGTTCACACATCCACTATTGCGATGACCAAAATTATTGAATTCAAGTTCGAAATGCTTCATCACACACTCTATTTGCCTAATTTAGCTTCCTCGGATTATTTTCTATTTCCAAACTTGAAGAAATGGCTGGAAGGTAAAAGATTTGCCAACAATGAAAAGATGGAGTCTGGGGTTGATTACCGTTTTAAGGATTTTGCCAGTTCTTACTCTAAACAGGGTAAAGAAGCTATCGAATATCGCTGGAAAAAGTGTATCGAGCCAAAAGGAGATTATGTTGAAATATAAAGAAAAATTTTTCCAACTTTTTTCAGTTTCCTTTGTTAGGTGGGCTAGTTTTAGAACCGCCCTCGTATGTGCCCATCCATTGCATTTTTCTGTATATCAAGTATTTTCCTTGTGGCATTTCTTTCTATTATTCGCCATCCATATTTTTATGCGAGAAACGTAAATACAGATTTCTGAGAATTTTATTACGTGTTAAATAATATGGTTTCGATTGTTATATCTAGCCACGATGGCGCTGTCTGCTCCGATATGCAGAATACTGTAAAATTACCCCATTCGTAAGTAAGTAATCGTTTCTGCCAACACCAACATCTTGTTGTGTTGGAGTGCAAATACAGTGACAGATATTATTCTGTTCATACATTCAATTCATATTCTGCATAGAACTTTACGCTTGCATTGTAAGATTATAGTTTTGAAAATAAAACGCAAGTAGTATTTTAGAACGTAATTATGAATTCTTATCAAATGTGCTAATTGGGTCGGGTAATAGCAATAAAAAATGACTGAAATATTCAAATGATTCCTATCAGTTTCAGGTATGACGCCCTCATCTTCATGCCAATAAACAACAGTGATTTTGTATCCTACTCTTTATATAATAAATTGTATTTCCACGGGCTTCTTTTCCCAAAAAGCAATTTGACTAACCAGCTATAAAGTTTTCCAATAAAAACGAGAAAATGTTAAAATTTAATCTAATAAGATGTGTCTAAGTTGTCAACGAATATTCTATTTTATTTGGAAAGCCCATTGATGACGTTATATATGGAATATTTAGTTTATTTAATTTATTTACAACTTGTTATTAGAAGCCTATGAAATATGCAATTACAATAAACAACTAAAATGGCTTAACGTACATATTTCAAGCTTATAAAACCTTTGAACAAAGGAGGAATATAAACATAAATAATATTAAAATGAAAAGATAAAAAAAAAAATTTAAAAAAAAGTTAAATATTAGTATCAATTTCAATTAGAGAGAATATAAAAAAATAACATCGATATATGTAAAAGTCATATTAAGTTCCCAATATATAAAGGTATAAAAAAGTAATATTATGTGTCTAGATTGTCGGATGAAAATATTGATGCTGTTGCTTTCGAAAATTTGAATACAACAGATTAAAGTCCTTCATGCTGCTTGCAAGAAATGATTTATCCATCAAATATGTTATTTGAGAGATAATCAAGTTTCTACAACATCTGAGATGTGTAAAATCGAATGATTGTGCAAGGAAGTGCGGACATTTGAATTTATACATTTTGTAAAATAAAAGCAGTGGTCTAAATCCTGCGTAATCATAGAATGTACAGCCAAGGAATAAGTACAACATCATTAAATGAACAACGCGGCTTCGCTGCACATGAAAGAAATTCGGTTTTTGATGACTCCTTCGCCTAGATCAACCTGCATTTGCCATGAGTCATGTTCACCGTTTGTGTCTGATTGGTACAGGCCTGTGATTTAAGTATGTAAATCCTACTAGGAAAAACGTAAAGCCATCAACATCGCATGGTTTCCATGGCAAGTTCACGTCATTTCTGCTCGAGATAACCATGCCCTTAAATCGACCATTGTGACATCTGTTGTGTGGTACGTGGCATCACCCCATTGGAACCACTTGTTCCATCAATCGGTAGTGTTCTCCATTAACGGTCATAGCAATGGCATCATAGCTTTCGAAGAAGTGCGGACCGATGATAACGCCAGCCTGCAATTTTCATCAAACAGTGACTTTCTGCGTATACGAGTACATTGTCACATGATGGACCTCGTGTGGAGTGGTGCCGTCTCAAATTTAACATTTTTTCTTGGCGTCATCGCTGAAGATGATTTTTCTCTTGCTGAATGTCGACTTTCAATTGCTCCAGGACCCAATCATCAAACACAAAGCATTATTGACGATCGTTTTCTTTTAGATCGTGGGTTAGTTGGACTTTGTGCGGATGTAGGCGAAAGTTCCGCCATAAAGTTCGACAAGTTGATGTCTGCGAGAGGCCAAATGAGCTGCGAGAAATCAACTGCCTAGATTTCTCCTTCACACTCTCAGAGACAATGGCCTGTTTTCCTCTCTGGTTGACGTACGGATAATGGCTGACTATTCACTAAACCAGCCTACATCAATTTGGCCTCCAAACGTTGAGTAGTGGACCATGTAAGTCATG
>JAHXMU010000014.1:6211130-6221624 GCA_019455685.1 Philornis downsi
TTGTTTCGATACCTGAAGAAGCTCCTGATGTGTCTAAAATTCATATTTTGAAATCACATCGTTTGGGGAGGAAACACTGTTTAAAAAATTTGGTTTAAAAATTGTACGAATGCGGTCCCAAAACTAGCCGACCTAACAAAGGAGACACAAAAAAGTTGAGAAAAATTACCTTTATCGATACACTTTCAAATTCAATAGCTTCTATATAGTAATAGAAGAACTGTCAAACTCCTTAAAATATCCATCAACAGCAGACTCTACCTCTTCATTGTTTGCAAATCTTATACCGCCGAGCCATTTCTTCAAGTTCGGAAATAGAAAATTGTCCGAAGGAGCCAAATCTGGCGAATAAGGGACGTGATGAAGCAATTCGAACTTTAATTCATTAATGTTGGCCATAGCTATAGGGGATGTATGAACAGCAGGATTGTCTTGATGAAACAACACTTTCATTTTCGCCATAATTTCATCATTGACGGTTGCTTTCTGAAGATAATGGATAAAAATTATCCCATGCGTTTCTCAAAAAACAGACCCCATGACCTTGCCTGCAGATGTAACCGTCCTCGCTTTCTTTGGACACGATTCTCCCATTCCAATCCACTGCTTTGACTATTCCGTTATGTCAGGTGTGAAGTGGTAAAACATCACCAAACACTCTATTGAAACATCTTCACGATGCTCTATTGAAAGCAAGCGCGGCAACCATCTTGCGCACAGCTTTCTCATCTTCAAATCTTCGGTCAATATACGATGAATAGCACTTTTTGAAATGCCTATCATTTCAGCTGACTCACGGACCTCCAACCGACGGTCGTCCAATAGCATTTTGTGAATTTTCTTAACAGAGTCTGGTGTGGACGCTTCAATTGGTCGACCACTACGGTGTTTGCTTTGGCAGCTCGTACGGCCTCGTTTAAACTATGTTACCCAATATTTTACTGACGTAAATGAAGGAGCAGACTCCCCCAGAGTAGAATCTAACTCGAATTTAATATTGGTTAAACTGAGTCCTTTCAACTGGGAATATTGAATTACATAATGGTGACCAATTTTTCCTATGTTTACAAATTCACTAAGATCGTTTAGTTTTGATAGCTCAAACAAAAATACTAAACAACGTGACGCCTTGAAACTTAAAACATACATACGTTTTGTAAGGTTGCCATTTTTCACCAAAATATTTTTTTTCAAACTACTGCCACTATCTATACGTCGGTTGTTCTAGTTTTAGGGCCGCCCTCGTCCTGATCTTAATGGAGAGAATTTTGTAGAACAATAGTGATAAATATATTTGTATTTCATTTCATTCAATTAATCATTTGCAACATTCTGTGCATTAACCACCATTAGTTCAGCCATATTGGGCCGAAACCGAGCCTTAGTGGGCTGTCCGCAGTGCTATCAAAATATTTTTCTTCTCTGAGTTTTGCAAACCAGATCGCATTCGATCTGATTGAAATTTAACATTCAATGTAAAGAAGCAAATGTAAGTTACTGGTGAAAAGAGTACTATGAAATCTCTGTCATTTCCTCTAGCGAGGTTTCCTCTAAGTTCTTTTCAACCACGATCCTACTTAATTAAAGATTTGAGAGAATGAAACTTCTCAAACGCACTACTCTGTTCTAACATAACGAAAAAACGTTTGACATTCCCGCAATCAGCTCTTTAAAAAGCTGCTGCTGTCGTTAAAGTGTCTATTTACAGTATAACCACTTGTAAACATGTCTTGACCTACCTATACATTTTATTACCATATCTCTTGGACTTCATTAAATGTGCTAATTTAGTGTTGGCCTAGTTACAACTATAACCTAATAAGTTAAAACTTAGTTATAATTATCTGTCTATATCACATGTAAAGAATCTTATTAAAACTGTCAAGGAATCGTTTCGCGTTCCGATGGCTCGTCGTCTAATTGACAACACTTTGCATATTTTAAAATCATAACAATCATTTTTTCCATCAGGTACTTTACAAAACCAACTTGTCCGGGATATAAAAGAGAAATACCCACAATTTATATTTAAGAGAAGTTTTACGTCAGCAACAGTTGAATACGCAAAGAGTACACTCAGAGAAAAGCGAGAGAGCGAGAGTGTGTGTACCGTAACAGCTCTATACAAAACATATGAATAGATGGATGGATTAAACAAATTCCTTCTTATCAGCAACTCTAACTTTGGCTATTTTCTGTTTTTTTTTTGTTTTTTTTTGCTGAACAACAACAAATTGTGCCGTGCATTGCTGTTGCTCATGAGTTCTGGGTAAATTTTGCATTTCAATGAAACAACAAAAAACAGCAACATGTAACGATTTTGTTCGTGTTCGCCGTATTGTGTGTTTTTGCTCGAGACTGAGACGAATGAACAGTCGGTGTGTGGCTTTGCTGACTGCCTCTATGGTTAAACCGATGCTGGTGGCCACGTTAAGTGCCAGTAACACTTTGATGCGGCGCGCGTGAGCACTTGTTTTCATATACGACCGATGGACAGAACACGCAGATCAACTCCGTGATAGAGTTTTGGTTCTTGGAAATTAGTAAAATATATATAAAAATGTTTTAAAAATATGATATGAATAAGATATAAATAGAAAAAAAGAAAATCGATAAGAAAAATCTGTTAGCGTTCTACAAAAGTGTTTCATGAGTTTGAAGGTATTTCCTGTTGTTGCCGTTTAATTAACATCCTAGAGGGGATTTTTTACGAAATTGATAAAAGTGTGTGTATTGTTTTCAAGAAATAAAGTGCACAATACTACCAAACTCTACTCAAAACAAAAAACAAAAAAAAAAAACAACAAAAAAAAGAAGAAGAAAAAGGGCAAGGTGTACAATTTTTGCAAACATCAGAATTGATGCAACAATGAAGTGAATGTGAATGTAAGCGGAAGTGCAGTTAAACAGATTCTACAGAATATAAAAGTAGATTTTTGACACTTAACTTTTGGAATATTATTCAATTAGCATCTTCGCCAACCGACGCTTTCTCGGTCATTGAAATGTTCGCACAAATTATAAATTAATCCTAAATGATTCTCCGTAAACTTACTCATAGTTCATGCCTTCAGTCACTTCCCTGTAGTCTTTATTCATTGATTAAGAGAAATAATCCGGCCGTTAATAGTAGTGTCCAAACAAAATACAACAACAAACATCATATGTTTTTGGAATGGTCAACAAAATAAAAATAACAACAAAATCAATAACTTTGTGGCGATACAACAACGTGCGCCTTGGATTCTCCCGAAAATTGAACCGGTCTGTTGACGCGCTTTCCTCCTCTTTCATCAACACTGCACAAGATCACAAAATCTTTCTGCGAACTCATTAAAATACACGCTCCACAACCAAAACACTGCTCGCATATAGCGTTTTTTTTTTCTACTGCTTTAAAGCGTTCAGCATTAACAGAAACTCTTTTTCCGTTCGAATACTACTTATTGCCCAAGCAGGGCCCACTAAATCGAAAGTGATTTCGGAACTAAATACGATCGTATGAGTCACTCATAAGTATTGTGAAGCATTTGCACGCACACAAAAAAAAAAACAACAAAAAAAAAAATACAAAAGCAAAAAAACATACAGCAAAATCAACAAAGTGTCAAAAAAGTGACGTGTCGCAGCGTTAATTAAACCATAAAATTTAAATATTTAAAATTTCGTGACATATTACACGAATATTTGGAGGCGAAAAGGTCAATGAGATTACAGTTTAATAATTAACAAAGTTCAGAAATATAAAAATGGTTAGATTTATAATTTCTTATGTATTTAAAATGTGAGAGTGACGAAAATGTATCTTGAACAAATTTTGCAAAATCCCACCCTCTAAAAGCCGACAATGAGGAGTAAAAACTGCGTCTGTAACGAAATTTATACATCCGAAAAGCCGTTATATTAAAAGTTTTTTTTTTAAGCAAAAACGTATTTTTTGATTTTGTTAACAATTTATAGACAACCATAAGAATGGCGCATTTCCGACTCCGTATCAAGTACAGATAGGAAGATATCCTTTTGATACTGAATTGATGTTATGGGTACATATATCATTGATTGCAGATATCATGTAAAAACTGGCAATATATAGGTATATGTATGTGAAGTGAATACAAACCGAGAATATCCAATGATCCTTTCCTGGTTTCACCGTTATATCAACAATTTGAATACAAATAACCGAAAGGAAATCAAACAGAAAAATAATTTTTATTTGTTTCTGTTTTTGATATCCGAATCAAAAATATATCTAGAATTTAGATACTTATTCAAGATTTGACCGCATTTTACTTGTTTCATGCATTTGAAATCAAACTGCATATAATTTCAGTTCGGATTCGTATATCTGCAACTAAAATGTAACAATTTTGATTTGGATTCAGTATATGAAACTTTTATATGAAACTTACATTTGGAAATTTTTAATTCCAATAATTAACATTTCCGAAAGTCTAGTATCTAAAAACGATTATGTAAACATAAGGATGTCTATGGCTTCAGAACTTTTTTTTAATCAAGAAACGAAAAATACTTCAGATTTCAATTCTGATTCAGATTAGAAAATACCAAATTATATGTTTATGTGTCAAATAAAAATAGCTATTTTGATAGACAGTCTATATTCATGTAAGTTCAACTCGGCATCAGACTTTCGGAGTACTTTTAAATAAGATTACGAAATCTACAAGAAATAAGATGTTCATGAAAGTCCCTAGAAAAATTGATTTCTTTAAAAGCTCCTTTTCACCTCATGGGAATTGGCATAACTTCTAATCCTTTCGCAGTTATTTATGTTTTATACAGGGTGGCGCGCAAATGGCACTACAATAGGAAATTCAAATAACTTTTTTTTAAAGTTTTTAATTTATTTATTGTATAAAAAATGTGACTTTATTTTATATAACAAATTGGTTTTGAAGATGATAGACCGTAAATGACCTCCATGTTCATTCACGCATATGTGACCTGATCATTAATGGACTGCTTCAATTCACTCAAATTCCTTGGTCTCGTTTTGTACATACGCAAGAGATGGCTAATCCCAGGTGACCTTGATAGCCAGCGGAAAGTGGAGTTTCTAAATATTAATTTCCGACATAATCGGTCTAGCTATGTGTGCAGTTGATTCATCTTGCTGGAACGAAATGCTGTTGAAACGAAAATGTCTTCGGCGCAGTTCTGGATAAAAAAACTCCAACATTTTTAAATAACGGTCCCCATTAACAGTTGCTGTGACACCGTAGCACGATTAGTGTGCCACCCTGTACTATCAGCGCCAACTTATTCTATCACATCCATTTAAAAGCAGAGCAGACTTTCGTACTTAAACGTTGACTAAACTAAACCATCCGTAGAAATTTTCAAGCGCTTTCGCTCTCGTTACATCAGGTTTTGATATAATCGCTGAAATGTGAACTTTCCAACAAGGTGTTGATTGCCATCTTCTGCGCGGCCATCAAATTCATTGCCGATGACTTTCCGTGGGTCGTTTTGCTCATCCGCACATGGTGACTCACTCAGCCAGTGCAACCGCTGTGTATTGATGCGCTCGGTCACATCGATATCCGTATTCCGCTTATGTTTAATGATTCATACGACACCGATACTCTCCGTTAAAGATGGGTCAATATATTTTACGGAATACTTTTTTTCTCGAAAACCCTCCGCTTCTATCATAAGTCAGATTTCTGCGCTGTATGAGAAGCCGGGTAAAACTAGTAAGCGGTACAGTTGAATTTTTAGGAAAAACTATTTGGTTTGCTAAATTCATAGTTCATATTACCTTTTTGCAGGAACATTTTTTTCCTAATTTCCAACTTGAAATTAATTGTCTTACTGATGACAAAGTCGAAGTAGATGAACTCAGTAAAATCATTGGTTCCGATTATTTCCACTGAAGTTTTCGTACCAGTCAGTCTCATTCTAGTAATTTTCGCTTGTCGTGCTGTTGAATGCAACTTTATAGGCAACGCACAGATGAGAAATGTCGAACAGTTTTTCTTGCTTCTTCTTCAGGATTTGTCACAGTGTGAATTTCTGGTCATTTACCAAAGTTTAAAGCCACGTTAATGAAGTCAAGTTTAAGCCTTTCACATAACATAATCGGCAGGACCTCATGTGTGATGGATAAAAAACCAATTTCGCGATCAAACGATATTTTTCACTTGTGCTTTCTTCCGAAACTAGCAGTCATTGACAGTGTTTTCTCGTTATCTGCGTATCCATGATCAGATTCCCACCATTGCCCTTGAAGGGGGAGCCTCTTACAAAAACGTTTATCTTTCTGGTAGGGCTACAGGGTATCACTTTCAATCCTGTATCTTTCTATACAACTTCTCTCCCGATCTAGCCATAACCTTTCGTATAAAAAGACCGCCCGTTTCTGTATCCGTCTGTATCCTCTCCCTATAGCTTTCTCTCATATAACGGGTTATAATTGACCGCAGCATTGTTGTGTAAGCAGCATCCTTGTCTTCAAAAGCAATGTCGCCGTCTTCATCGTAGCATGGCTTGTCTTAAGTGCGGTTTTTGAGTCACTTGACACTGTGTGCCAATATATTGGCACTTCGTGTGAAGAACATCAGGATTAGGGTAGTGGTGTCGTTCTAATTTAGAGAGCTTGCGGCTATATTTTTGGGGAGGTTGTGGCTATGTCGGGGGTATAAAGTTTTGCTATATGAAGCTTCCTTTGTGCTTGGTTATGTAAGTTTTTTTTGTTGCGATCAGTCTTGTGTTCACGTAAGCCTCAACCAGGTGGTGATTTTAGCCTATGTTAGCACCATGCATGTATGTATGTCCATTACACTAGAACCATGCCTTTCGTCTACTACTGCTTTATCAAAGTGGTTTCTCTTGTCTTTGTCTGGGAAAACTGCTGCTTTTCGCAATAATTAATCTCAATTCGTTATCGAATACGAGTATATTAGTAGGCAGACTAAATACATCGACTCCTCTTATTTTGGAATTAAAATCTCCCTGAATAATTTTGAAGTAGTGGTTAGGGCAGCGGTCATATAATTCTTCCAGGCACTCATAAACCATATCTTTGGTATCATTGTTCGAGGCCGCCGTGGCGAGTGCTCAAATCAGCGTGATAATAAAATTGTTCACTTTCAATGCGGACCGTGGTTACTCGAACGTGGCTTTGAATATTAAGCCATGAGACAAGATGTCTCTCGGCGTCTAAATTTATGGTTTTCTGTATGGCATGTAGTAGATATCACAGTTGTTAAGTACGGAATGATAACGATAGAGATCGTGGTACCTTCTCTGTAAAGAGTTCAGATAATCCGCGTGAATATACGTAACTTGCTTACTTAATGT
Source organism: Philornis downsi (assembly GCA_019455685.1). NCBI lineage: Eukaryota > Metazoa > Arthropoda > Insecta > Diptera > Muscidae > Philornis > Philornis downsi. The sequence goes on from JAHXMU010000014.1 coordinate 6,218,457, forward strand.
ACTTATATAAAACTTGCCGGGGTCGCCATATTTTGGGGGTTTTGTATTTTTTCTTTTTGTTGTTTTTTCAAAATAGATTTTTTTCAATGTGGCTTATTAGCCAAGAACCACCAGGCATAGAAGATGAGTAACAGATATTAGCTATTTACACTAGACGCATAGGTGATAACAGACCATTTAGATTACTTTACTAGACGCCTTCTTTCCTGAGCTACTACCAGAAGGATAATATGATGGCGTTACCAGGGGAAACTTGAATTATATCGGAATCTTGAGCTTTTTGGCACTGGTTTGTTTTCAAGTAAATAACAGTCACAGAGCAAATGCTTAGATATTTCTATCAAATGCTTAGATTTCTGAATAATTATAAATTTACAAAAAAAAAAAAAAAAAACCGAAAGTGACAAAAATTTCATTTTAGTGTAAGAAATTCAGAAACTACACAAAATTAGCTAACAGAAAAACATTTTGAAGGCATTACTTTCTTTAACATTTTTGGTGGAATAACAGTCAGTTTAGTAACACCTACACAAGTGATACTGTTTCAACTCCTGAAAAGTCCTCTGAGAGTGAAGGCTATGAGTAATTTAATATTTGTATGTGCGCATTTCCGCAAAAGAAAAATTAATATTTCAGTAACAAAAGTGACTAAAATTGTTGCTTTTCTTTCTTTTACTGATCGAATATTTTATAATAATGGGTTATTAATTTTTCGTTTTCAAAAGTAAAGTTAAATAAAACAAAGCTATGATTTCGATGAAACTTTTATTTCATTATAATGCTTGGAGACTACCATTATGTACGAAATACAGTAATATTTAAATAACCTCTGGATTGGTTACACCAGTGGATCCTTTTGAGGTAGTTTTCCAAAACACCTCTAAACCACAATTCTCACCAAACACACCCTTTTTCGGATGTACTGACTTTCTCACAACCACTTCTGGATTCTCCGAGCCCCATATGCAACAATTTTGCTTGTTGACATAACCACCGAGTGAGAAATGAGCTTCACAGCTAAAGAACATTTTATTCGATTGATGAAACCCCACGTTTAAATTACTACTTTTGTAATAAGTTTCAACTATTTTTACGCTTTCTTCGGCTGTTAGACGATCCATATTCGTAAATGGCAAGCTATCACTAAATAAATAGCACTTCAAATGACAGGTATTTAACAGCTGATAGCTTTGCCAGACCAGCGGTAATTTCGAAGCCACTACCTGCATAACTCTATATTAATATATTAGAATATTAATTCATAAAAGTTGCACTTAGAAAGCTTCCACCATCAATTTCTTCAGATATCTGAATATCCTTCAAACCTGAAATTTATTTAATATGAAATTGAGTTTTGTTTACTATCAAAAAAAAAAAAAACAACAGGTTTTTCGTAAAAAATTAAACCTGAATTTGTATACGTTTTCTATCGCGGAAACTTTTTCCCAGCCATTTGATCCTTCTAATTTATTAAATGCACTTCTTCTAATAAATCGCATAATTTAAAAATATTTACAAATTGTTCGAAGTGGATTTTAACAGAAAATGTCTAACCTTTCAGTCCTGAATATATCATTACGCCAACAACAGCCACATGTCCAACAGTTTTGTCGTTTGCCAAAAGTCCGAATGTTGATCACGATAGCTCTTAATATATAGATTTCGATGCGAGTTTCAAAAATTTTATTGTTAGATATACGCTGCCAAAAGTTAAAAAAATGGGCCAAAGTTTTTCGTGTTTGGCGATCAAATCAATCAAATAACATTCTTTTAAAAATATGCTCTAGTAATGATCGTTGACGAGGTATCACAAAATATTATGGAAATTTCGAAAAAATGTCCTTGCCTGATAGCTAGCGGCTTTCCATACCGAGCAACAGGTGTTGTGGCAGTTGCCTTCTACCGCACGATATGTTGTCAATGTGTGACAGATTAGAGATGTTGTATTGTAATAACCGCGACAAAATAGAATAGTTGTTGGTTACATCGTTAGATAGATGTTGGTTACAATATCAAGATTACGCACATTTTCTGCTTCTTTGCTTCAGTCTCGTGTGCACCTTAGCTACGACCTGGTGAGAATGTGAGAATATCTTAAACCGCACAATTGGTTAACCGTAGATGATGCCACAGTTTTTTGCGATCTCTCCTGCACCGTCCATCACATTTCCTGGAAGCATCATATGGATCAGAACCATTTTCAATCCCAGGGTATTATCTATAACGTTATGCCAATAATAATAAGTTTCACAAAGATTTTCGATAGTTAACGTGCCTGCCAGTCAGTGAATATGTCGATCATAACAACGCAACGGACAAATCTCAAATCTCCTCCTTTGTTGTGTCATGTAATTAAGCTAAAATCATGCTGGGAAATTATTTTATGACTGGAATACTAATATCAAAACTAATTAAAACTGCAGTTATTAAAGATACGGATAGATCGGTAACATCGTTTTGTCACATTGATCATAAAATTACAATACAAATTATAATCAATTTTTTCTTATTTATTGTAATTTGTATGCATCTCTAATCACATTTTTCTTATGAAAAGTTTGTAAGAAAATGCTAAATATGAAGGGAAATTACAAATAAGTAAAATAAAAACTAAAGCTCAACACTTCATTTATTTTAAATTTTTAGTAAAAATTGGTTACAATAAAAAAAAAAAAAAAAAAAAAAAAAAATAAATAAAATATTAAAAATACATTCAAAGTGAAATTAGAAAAACATCTCTACATTGACAAACAATCAACGAACATCTAAGGAAACTGCAGCATTTAACTTACTGAATAAAAATCGTGCAAAAAAAAGCGCAAAAACTCAAACAGCCATCAAAGAGCCCTACGCTCATACATTCATTCTTCAAAGATATCCAAAATAAACCGTCAAAATAGCTCCCAAAAATCTCTTGAACCCGCAGCGAATGCATTTAACTTCCATTTCCAGTCAACACGCTAGCTACAACTCGTCTTCAACATCAGTTGTAGCTAACTTAACGTCATATCCCTCCGCGGCAGTTGCCGTCGCCACTCCATTATTGGGTGGTAGCATCGTTGAAGCATCGAGTGCTACCACCACCAGTCCATCCATAGCGACGTCCACACCACCCGCTAATATGGTGATCTCTTCGCTGTCTCCTGCCTCGGCGACCACAACACTGCA
>JAHXMU010000014.1:6240180-6307898 GCA_019455685.1 Philornis downsi
TATTGTCCAAAATGACAATACAATACAAAAATTACCCGAAAACAAAGTGAAATTTCGCTAAAAAATAAATGAGAATTTGCCCAAATTAAATATGTAAAATCGCACAAAACAAATGTGTTATTGGTCATATGATTTACCCATAAGCATAGCAAGAGGGGTGCTCGAGGCAAGGAGCCCTACAACCTTTTTAGCAGGGAGTTCCCTAGGGTGTTCAAATTACTCGTATGTACATTGAATGAAGTTAATACGTCTGGGAAGGGGCTATAATCACCCCACAGGAAATTGATTGCTACGCTAATGGATATATCATTAAACTGAACAATATTTTGAAAGAAGTAATGACCCAAACTGGATTATATTTTGTGGAAAAATGGTCAACCGTTTGAACTTCTAAAATAAAATCAATACAGATCCATTACTCTTATAAAAATTGTTGTACAAATAATCAGTGGCTTCAAAACGGCGGTATGTGCATTAATTGTTGTAACAACCATTTGTCAATGCTTGTGCTTGGATATTAAAATCGTATTCATTGAAAAATTTCAATACCCGCAAGATGGACAACTGTATTATTCATCAGATTCTTTCAATGTATCAACTTATTCGTCTTTATATCAGACTCTTCACTTCACGTCCTTTTCGAAATTATTTTCGTACAATTTCAATTCAACATAAATATCTTTTTAGGGAAAAATCTTTCTATTATATAGAAATGCGACCTCCAGAATTTTATATGCTTTCTTTGTCTGCGTCCGTTTTCTTTTCTTGTCTTTTTTGTTTTATATCATTTGGATAAATTTCCTGCCTTGATAAAATTCTTCATCTCGCAAATTTAGATATAAATCCGACACTGAAGTCGGAATAATTCAAATAAAAATCGAGCGACTTTTAAAGTTTTAATGTAAATGTTTTGTTTTCAACTAAATCAAAATTATTTTTTTGACATAAGTTTTTATTTAAGCTAAATAAGCGCTTAAATTAAATAAGCTCTGCAGACGCAAAGCAAACGTCGGGAGCGAAATTCGTTAAAAAAATCGCTCGTAGACATCAGCTACAGAGAAAAACAAATCGCGTAATTTAAATTAATTTATTTTTAATTATTTTAGATAGGATATTATTTTGAAATAACGCCCATAAACAAGTTATGAAAAATAGACCAAAACTCTGGAAAAGGCGACCTACAATTATGGGTGGCATTTCGTATGACATTTTCTCCAATTTTGTATGAAAATCTTTTGAGCGTTTTTTTAAGTGGGTCATTTTGGTTCGGGCGATTTCTCGTATCCTCTGTTTTTGACAGAAATTTAGTTTTGTAGTATTTTTCAACAACAGTCCTTCTAGTGTCCTTCCAGTACCCCTGTATTTTGACTTTAATTAACGAATAAGCGATAAAAGTATTGAAAAGGGACCACTTCCGTTCTTTACTGTATACTGGACTCTGTATACTGTTATCTACTTGTGCATTTGTGGTTATAGAGTTATGGACGCTAAGTGAGTAGATAAGTGGACGTATCAAAAACGCTCTATTCTCGTGCATAATTTATTGGCTTACCTCGTTCTTCCAATAAGCAAGCCCATAATCTTGCCCATAATCAGGGCAATCTCCTATTAATGTGTACACACTGGCGATGGTTCCCCTTAATATATGACGATTCCTATTGTATACCACTTCTATTTAACAAGTAAACAGTAAAATTGCTGAAAAAACATTTTTTTCTCAGATTTTGCAGTTTTTCCAGCCAAAAACGCATTCTTTACTAATTCTCAATAACTACGTCCGTATATATACCAAAAAGGTCATACCGTAACTGTCAACTTCCAAACGATGTTACTTCTAATTTACAAATACATAGTAAAATGTTTGGAAAAATAATTAAAAGTCCAACTATTTCTAAAGGTTTGTTCAGTTTTTACTTACCGGGACGATTTCGCACAATAGTGATATTTGCGCTGTATTGCCAAATGAGTGGCAATGTCAAAAACTCCCTCTTCTTATATGTATTGGGTGATTTTTTAAGATTTAAGTTTTTCAGGTTGGCAGCACTGGTTGGTAATGGCGTCCAAACATCATCTGTCAAAGTGAAAAGTACACTATACTCTGCCATTTCATCATGGAAAGACTAACAAACGAGCAACGATTGCAAATCGTTGAAATTTATTATCAAAATTCGTGCTCTGTGACAAATGTGCATCGTTTGATACGACCATTTTATGGTCGTCATGATCGACCTGCTGAATCAACAATTCGTGCTTTTATCTCCAAATTTCGCACCAAATTTACTTTGTTGGACATAAAACCACCGACTCGCATGCGTAGAGTGCGTACCGAAGAAAATATTGCAGCCGTAGCGACCAGTGCTAATGACGATCGTGAAATGTCAATTCGTCGCAGTTCTCAGCGACTGAGCATGTGTTACTCAACCACAAGGAATTTTTTTGCCCCAATGGCTGAGTTGAACTTGGTTGACATGAGGTTTCATCAGGACGGTGCAACAGACCACGCTGCTCGTGAAACAATGCTTATGTTGAGGGATGAATTTGGTGAGCAGCTTATCTTTCGATTTGGCCCTGTGAGTTGGCCCCCAAGATCTTGCGATTTAACGCCTCTTGATTATTTCTTGTGGGGTTATGTCAAGTAGTTAGTCTATGTGGACAACTCGAACACTATTGAAGCCTTACAGGATAACATAATACAGGCCAAAATGCTCGAAAAGTGACGAAAAATTGGATCTTCCGAATGGACATTTTGAGACGAAGCCGCGGACAACATTTACATAAAATTATCTTTAAAAATTAAATGGCAAAGACCAATTTATCGATTCCAATAAAAAATTTTAATACATGATGCAAATTTGAATATTCTGTTCGATTTTTAAAAAAACTATGATTAAAAAATCATCCTTTATTAATATATAGGCTTAGACTGGTTTTCTGTAGAAAAATCGTTATTTTCATCGTCACGCCCGCTACTAGAACTGATTCTTTCCTTTAACTATATTCTGATACCGCAATTTGATTTCAATTATTTAGTAAATTAGAAAAATTTTGAAAATGAATGGTAAATTTGTGAAAAAAAATTTCTAAAAATGTCGATTTTTCCAGCAGTGGGTTTCTTGTATGGACAAGTCTTTTTCTACAGTAACGATTTTACCCAATTGCAGAACATAGGACGTTTTCGTGCAAAATTTTAGCCTCTTAGCCTCAAGCGGTTAGACCTTTATTGTGCTTTCAACAAATGTGCTGACGGAAGGACTATTTTAGAAATCATATGCAAACTTAGCAAACCCTATCCTTTGGTAGCAGCTGTAAACATACTGTACCAATTCTGTTCAAAATTTCATCTAATGTGTTGTGATTGTTTTCGGTTCTCCCGGCAGCAGCATTAACAGGCCTTTCAGGCCTTCAGGTTTCAGGTTTTCTTTAACAACTTATGTTGAAGACAATTGAAGGCCCTGGTCACACCCTTGTATGATTTGAAGAACTCTATCGCCATTTATAGTGGACCTAAAGGGATTAGAATATCTCTCAACCCAATTCCAACTCAATCCCCTGGTTTACTCCGCTATGTCTACCATTACCTAACTACGTGTACTTAAAGAATCTGGGTACTCGCTGACCTTCACAAATCTCTCGAGCAACCAACTTAAAATGTCTCATTAGGTTTGTTATCCAAACCGTGGTCAGGCAATCTCCACATAATCAGATGTCATAATAAACTCACCAAGTATTTATTGTATTTGTTGGGTTCTTGGTTTTACGTTTGTGGTGGCAACACAAAAATATGTTAACGAATGATTATGGTTAGAGCTATTTTACCGGTTCATTAATACATAAAGCACTCAAATATTCATCAACACATACATCCATACAAACACATACTCGTACATATATGTATGTATGTTCTCTTAGAGTTATGTTTATGTACACGGTATTACAAAAGTTTACATACGGTTAACAAATTTCTGTTTTATTGAAAACAGTATGTTTTTTCTACGTTTTTGCAGAATATTTGTAACATAAATAAGAAATAAGTAATTTTACTTGCGGTCTAGTATAATTTTGTTGTTGTTGTATGAGAATAACAGCATAAAACGTAAAACGCGTAAATTTTCATAGTTACATATGTTTACATACCCCGCTTAAGAATTGATGTACCGTTATTAGTGCAAGTGCCAATTTCATGATGATCTGGTTCAAATCATTATTAGAGCTTTTAACATCATAGAAAGTGGTCGTATTTGTAAAACAAACATAATAAAGTCTCGATAGCGCAGTAAAATGGGCAAGGGTAGAGAAATTTCTGAACCAATACGAAAAACAGTCATTAAATTAAGGAATGACGGCAAATCTCTCAACGAAATTGGACAGATATTAAACTTAAAAAAGCCTATAGTCCAAACAATAATAAAAAATTTTAATAAAAATGGAAATTATGAAATTAGGGCACGTTCCGGTCGTGCTCGTATTCTCGACGATCGAACAGAACGAACAGTTATTCGCTTTGTCAAAGAAAATCCAAAACAAAGCGCAGCCGAAATAAATCGCAAATTGAAGACTGTTCTGGGAGTAACTGCTTCCGATCAAACTGTTCGCAGAACCATCAAGAGGAATGGGTACAACATCAGAGTTGCAAGAAAAAAACCACTCCTCAGGGCTGTGAACATTCAAAAACGCTTGGAGTACGCACAAAATTACGAAAACGTTCACATAAATGATCCTACTTTTTGGGAAAGAGTAATATTCACCGATGAATGTAAATTTATGGTTTTCGGAGGTGATGGTCGGGCTAAAGTTTGGCGAAAGCCGAATACGGAGTTATTACCCCAGAATGTTAACTCCACAGTGAAACATGGAGGCGGGTCAGTCATGGTCTGGGGATGTATGGCTGCAAATGGAGTTGGAAAACTAAGATTCATCGACGGAATTATGGATAAGACCATGTATGTCGGTATTTTAAAGGACAGCTATCTCCCTAGTATTGAAATGTTGGATCTGGAAGGAAAATCTATATTTTTGCAGGATAACGATCCGAAGCATTCTTCGAAGATTGTGAAGGAATTTCTTCTCTATAAAGTCAAACACAAACTGGAGCATCCCCCACAATCTCCTGACCTAAATGTTATTGAGCATTTATGGGATATTTTAAAACGAGGTGTGAAAAAACGTCACATAACATCAATTCCATCTCTGAAGGAAGCGTTGAAGGACGAGTGGAGCAAAATTACACCTGAGACAACCAAAAAATTGGCATTATCCATGCCATCTCGATTATCAGCTGTAATAAAAGCCAAAGGAGCTCATACAAGTTACTAATTAATGTTTTTTTCACTACATTTAATGACCGTATGTAAACTTATGTAAATTTGCATAAAACCAAAAAAAGAATTTTTTTATGTTATTTAATATATATCCATGAAGAAATAATATTTTTGAGTTTATTTTTTTTAATAAAATGCGATAAAAAAATAATAAATATCATTGTAGCATTTTATATTAATATTTCGCTAAAAAGACTAAAATATATAGGGGTATGTAAACTTTTGTAATACTGTGTACATGGAAAAATGTATGGAATTTAAAATGGTCAAACAACGACAACTGACCACCAACGATCCACAGAATGTCATACGTGAAATTATTACATTAAAAAATACTTTTGAGCTGCAGAAAATGCAGCATTTGTTTATGGATTTGTATAAATAAATTCAAGCGAACAGTGGAAACGAGGATAAATTATGATAGTGAATATTGATAGCTTTGAGTCGATAAGATGCAAGAAATTAATAGGCGTGTATGTAAGGATAAATTGCTTTCTAGCTCATCAAATTAACATGCCTACTACAAGGATAGTTGGAAAACCAAAGAAGACAGAATATTTCGAAAGCCGCTTATTGTTCATCACAGCAGTCACTAAGTTCCGGAACTAGGAAAGGAAAATGAGTACTTTCCTAAACAATGGCTGAATTGATGGCCCTCTTCAAAAGTGGCATAATTAGTTCAACGTCACTCTAACATTTCTATAGAAGGTCTCATCAAAAGCCTCAAAATACTCGCAATAACCAAATCATTTTCTCTGGAATATTTTTGTTCCAGATTTTCAAACAGATGCTAGTCTATAATCTAGAGAATATGTTGGATGAGACAGCTATTCGAACTGCAAATCACTCAATTTTGAATTTGTAACCATCAACTGATATAAATTCTTAGTGAAGAATAACGATTTTCTTTGCCATTTGGGGTCATTTATTCTTGGTTTTGTCACCGTAAAATCCAAAAATACTATATAGTATTCACCATTCACTTTCAGTGTAATAAATTAACATAATACCAGCGGTATCCGCAAATATGGAAGTGACCGGCTGTTTTAGGTTTTCTCATTCGGCGGAGTGCCGATTCGATTCAGGAGTTCATAGTGGACCCATGTTTTGCAGATTGGAAAAAATTTCTTTTGATTGCAACTACTCCGAGCCATCAACACATTGATACTTTATTCCACTGTTAGCAAACGCGGTACCCATTTGGAAAATTTTTTTTCCTGTCCAATAGCGAATATAGCGCCCTTTAATGTATTGGCGACGTGAGCTGTCTTTTGCAATTCCACCTTTCTATTTAAGAGAATAATTTTCAGTATAATTTTAGCAGTTTCTGGTATAACAACCTCGTTTTTGGCCGCTACTGCATTTAGCATCATTAACAGTCATACGATCTCGTTTAAAATCAGAGGAATTGCCATAGCACTTTTGAAAGCACTGCAAAGTTTTAACTGCAACCAAAACTCAAATACAAATTACCCATATGAAATTTTGGCAGTCATCGTTTTAAGTTAGCCACTTTTTCAAAGGAATAATTTTTTGTTAGAGTCGACATCGGTGTGTTAGTTGCGGTTCTTATTAGAAGATGCGTCCCTTGTGAAGCAGTTTTGCAAAATAACAACTGTGATGATCTGATGATCAAAATTCAAAAAATGCGCAAAAGAAATACGCGATTATAAACTTGTACTGTGTTCATAAAGGAGTTGGGCTTATGAGGCTATGTTACAATCAGAGCTGCCTTGAGATGATTTAATCTCAAAAAATTAATATTTACAAATTAATTGAATATAATCAAGGAATAAATAGCGATAAGTTGATCAAATCTTCTCAAAAGTCCTATTTGTGTTGAGTTGAATTTAGTCCTTGTATGAGCAAATGTTTTCATACTGGACCAATAGGTCGCAGCTCGATAATGTTATATTCGATCGCTAGACAAATGGGTTGGTCAAAAAGGCCAACTTCTAATAAATAACATATAAACTTAACTTGTCTTGTCGTACTTATTACTATTTTCATTAACCACAACCTCAAATAGGTGGTGTTTTTTTCTTGCTAAACCAATTTTTCACGCTTGTGACTCAGTTAAGAGCGTTCATTATGTGGCGTACGATGTAGCGACTTATTGCCAAATATGCAGACATGTGAAGTGCACCTCTTTCCATATGTAATATATCGATTTAGCTTATTTCTCTAGTAAGTAGTTTCCATTCTACGACTACAATTACGCCAGAGTCATAGAAAGATATGTGAGCTTGGATTTTTTTTTTCTTATCTATCAACTATTCGCACATGCTACTTTAAAATAAAGAATAAATAGTAAACATATTGAAAATAATTCCACAAAAGTTCAATTCTTCTGGAGCGGTTGTCAGTACCTAATTTTTCCTACTCTATCGATTTTGCCGAATTACGATAGTGAGAAATTTCAAACTCTTACTTTACGTATTTCTGCCTCTATAGGGATTTTAGCACAGAAAAAAGAGCGTTGGGAAACATTTTTTTTTTTCAACATAATCTCCTTTGAGCTCGATACCTTTTTCCAGCGAAATTCAATAGCTTCTATACTCTGTTTATAGTATGAATTAAAATTAAATTAGCCATCACCAGTCTAAAGGAGCTAAATCTGGCGATTCGAACTTTAATTCATACGTTGTGCAGTCACAATAGTGGACGTGTGAACTGGGGCATTGTCTTCATGAAACAACATTTTCTTTTTCGCCAAATGCGGCCTTTTTCCATAATTTCATCACCTAAACGCTGCAATAAATTAGCATAGTTAGGCAAATTCACCGTTGATGGTTTTTCTTTTTTGAAGATAATCAATAAAAATAATACCAAGCGCATCCCAAAAAGCAGACTCCAAGACCTTGTTTGCAGATAGAACCGTCTTCGCCTTCTTTGGACACGGTTGTTGCTTTCCAGCCTACTGCTTTGACCGGCTGTTCTTTTGTCTCAGGTGTGAAGTGTTGGACACATGTTTCACCCATGTTTATAAATCGACACAAAAAATCGGCTGTATTGAGGTGAAACATCGCCTAACATTCTACTGAAACATCATCATGGCGCTGTTTTTGTTCTATTGAGAGCAAGCGCGGCATCCATATTGCGCACAGCTTTCTCATCTTCAAATCTTCGGTCAATATACAATGAATATCATTTTTCTAATGCCTATCATTTCAGCTAGTTCACGCAAATTCAGCCCACGATCGCTCAATATCATTTTGTGGATTATCTTAACCGTGTCTGGTGTGGACACCTCAATTGGCAGTTCGTACGGCCTCGTTTAAACTCTATTACCCAATATTTTACAATCGTAAACGAAGGAACAGACTCCCCCAAATACAGAATCCTACTCGGCTTTAATATTGATTGGATAGAAACGTTTCAACTGGAAATAGTGAATTACATAACTGTGACCATTTTTTCCATATTTACAAATTCGGTGAGATCATTAATTTTTGATGACTCAAATAAAAGTACTAAACAACGTGGCGCTTTGAAACTTAAAACATATGATTTCACCAAAATATTTTTTTTTCAAACTATTGGGACCATTTTTACGTCAAGTCGACTAGTTTTGGGACCGCCCGCGTATACTATATATAGATGATGTTATATCGAATGACAAATCTCTTGTACTATCGAAGAGGGTCCTGGATAAAGTGGAATCCCTTCTTAATATTAGCAAACAGCAAAAGCAAGTAGCAAAAACGTTGTGATTTGTACCAGTGATCAAAAAGCAATAGCTCTTTAAGTGGTAAAGAAATTTTCTTTAAGTTTTCCGAACTTCTACTATGTCCTGTTAACTGGTAAGGAATGAAGGCAGCCCAAAATTTGTTTATCATTGATAACTGACACCAAAATTGTTTTAAAAGGTGTTCTTCCACTAGCCACCCCCAGAGAGAATTCATTGCTACGCCAATGGCTTTAATGTTAGGCGCGCTGAGAGAGAATTTTAATTATAATATGAACTCTTTCTACTGTTTCAAAGCTTTTTACGTTATATCTCGAAAACTGCAAACGAAATAAAACAAAGGCACTGTAAGAAATTTTTCACATATTCACCTAAACTACCTATTTGGATATGACCGACCGTGTCTGCATGATACCGGTTTCAATCCTCATACTGCCACCTATCATTATTTGAACCGCGGTCACCCCGATGCGTCTGACGAAAACTTCGATTAGTCGAGTAATCCACAAGTCTGGTAAATGTTTCTCAAACTTTGATGTTCGGAATCGTTGTTAAGACCGTAGGTGCCGTTGAGTGAGTCTAAAATTAGAATGCGTGTAAGCTCATTGAATTTCGGAAGCCCTCCCATATCTCATTCATGGAATGCAAGAGAACTTGTTTTTTTATCTACTTAGACGGCTTAGATGGCGATCGTAGAAAAGAATACCAACGTTTCGGCCTTCTGCGCTACTTCTCCAATTCGACATTCCGAGTATTTCAAGTAAAGTATTTGAACGGAGAAGAATGTTCTTGGTGGAAGGTTAAAAAAATTCCGCTCATCATAGTCTTGATTCACACTAAGTCGATGCTTCTTGTTTACGGTGATTGGAACAATATATTTACGAAGTATTTTGCTCTCGAAGATACTGATTAGAGCTTGCGAATAATCAATCTTATGAAATAATTATTTACAAATTCTTCGTGAATTGACATTTTGGCGGCCTACCGTGACATCTAAATATTGACCGCTGGTAAAAATTTTCTGTCAATGTCATGTAAATACCGCATGTGAATATACGAACATACACATACCACCGAACAAAAAGACTTTTAGCCATACATATGTACATATGTAGGTATGTAGACACTCAATTTATGCTTTACACAAACAAATAAATGCACACGCACACACATGATATCCTGGCAAAATAGTCTCTATGCATGTGTGGATATGGCAAATATAGGAACAATTGCAGATACATTTACATTGCCCGAACAGTCAGCCGGTCAAAGAAAATATTACCAATTCGTCTGGTAGAGTTCGCAATGCTAACGAAGAAAACAGGAGTGAGTGGCGAACAGTTTAATGACGATGTTGCTGCATTTGCTGTTGTTCTGGTTGTTGTGCCGTTGCTGTTATTGTGCTCCGTTTTTTGTGGCTGAGGTTTTTGCGGTTAACTTGGTCTATATCATCTGCTATTTAGTACGCCTGCCTGCTCTCTTTCTCACTCTCTCTCACGCGCAATGTTCGAGTATGTTCGTGTATGTGCTTGCATGTGTGTGTGTGTGTGTTCGACAATACTTTTACATACCCTACAATTGGATTTCAGTCTCAATTCTACAAGGCTGTATTCGTTGGTGTGTGTGTGTGTGTGCAACTCGATTTGGGATTTTTATTTGTTTTGCCACAAATGAAGTGGGTGTAGTTCATTTCATCGCAACAACAACAACGACATCACCGCACCAACAGCAACAACATGATGAAAAAGTACCAGCAACCAGCGAATAAACGCACAAACGAATGACTGAGAATATCTGCGATACAAATGTAAACGGCTAAAGAAGTAAAAGAAACAAACGAACGATTGGACGGATGGATGGAGCAGACCCAACCCATCGCAACAACAGCAAAGAAAACAAAAACAACATTTTAATTTACTCTTTTGAAGAAGTGGAAAAAAACACGAACAAAATACACATAAAAAGTTAAGCAAAAGAACGTCGACGGCGAGCGGCAGGAGCTTGTGCAGGGCAGAAAATAAAATGTCACAGTTCCACGAAAGATTTTCATGTTCTTTGTTTGCTTTTTAGGGCTACAAATATGGGATTGGCATCATTATTGGCTTCTTGTGAAATGTACTTATTGTCGATGTAAAGAACTTTTACACCATTCGCAGGAAGTGTTCGGTTATTTGGGTGTTTTAATTTTAAAGAAAGTAGAAAACAGTCCCCTCAGAATACTCCAGTAGATGATTTAAAATAATGCTGCAACTTTCAACTACTTTCAGCGAAAATTAAAAAAGTGTATCTATTCTTCTGGTTTCCTTCGGAATCGATGCTATTTAATTATTTCACAAAAAGTTCATGTCTGCCTGTGTTCGTCCAAAATGTGTGGGTTTTACATCCACTGTTAAATGGTTTTGTGGTTTTTATTATTTGCAAATAGTTGTTCAATGAACTGTTTACAGTTGTAAAATATTATTCCAGCAGTAGACGTTAAGGAAAACGCAAACGTGCACTTGTGACAGACTCATTGGCAATTAAGTTGAAATCCGGCTAGAAGTTTTTGTCATAAAATTTTTCAAGTCAACAAATTATGCACATACATTGTTAGAAATACAAGCAATTTTCCTACGTATGTAAAGTTTTCAATAAAATACAACAACATTATTAAACATTTTGCGCAAAATTTTCAATTCTATGTATCTGCGAATTTAAGTGGAAAAACTTGTCGCAAAATTTCATTAATTTTATACTGCATTATTGTTAAAATTATTCAAAAAAAGTTGAATTTATGGCAATCAAGCTTTTACAATCATTTAAGCACGATTTGTATCCACATTTTTTTTCCTTCCACGTAAAAGTTAAACTTAAAAAAGCCAACATTTTTGTAAGAATTTCTGATTAACTCGTAAAATAACAACCATTTAAGACTTTTCATTAAATCCAGTTCTACGTTTGATAAATTTATGTCAACGATTTTGGTTTGTATTCGGGAAATTAAATTAATTTATGTGTTTCTATGCAAAAACACCTTTGTTTTTTTTTGCAAAAATAAAAACAATAATAATATTTTTTTCTCAAATTTTTTAAAATAAATTAATTGAAAATATTTCAACCAATACGAAAATATTTATCGGCCGCAAAACGGAAATAATCTCAATGAACACCACGGAAATTTATGCATTAATTATTTGAATTTATTTGTTGCATAGTTTTTTGATTAAATGATGTTTTGGATTTACAACTTCTTTTTTTAAATTAATAAAATTTTCTATGAGAGTTCACAGGATTAATTTTATCCAAATTTCGTTTAGTATGCTTGTTGGTAATTGAACAAGCTTGATTGGTGAAATTTTTCTGTTTTAAAAATCAAGTTTTGTACAATTTTGCAATTTATTAATTTACGCAAATTCAAAACAAAAACTGTTAGAAAATCGTCGTTTTGGATAGAAATCAATTGGTTACAAATATACGAGGTGTAATTAAAAGAAAAAACCGTTTTTTTTTTCAAATTTCGTGAGTTATGTATGTTCGATTTTTGCATTTTTTCTGTTATGTTGGTACACATGTCTGTTATATTTGTTGGCAATATCAGCCATTTTGGATTGTCAGTTTGTTTCTGACAGATAAAAAGGTTAGTCGTGTTTTGGTGTACTCTTCGAATTTTTACTATTCGAAAAAATGGACCAAAGAAACTGTATTAAGTTTTGTGTAAAAAATGGAATTAAATGTGCAAGGACATTTGAAATTTTGACTGTGGTGTTTGGCGGGTCTACTATGAGCAGAACACAAGTTCAATTGAGGTATGACCGGTTTAAGGAAGGCCGAGAAGATGTCAATGACGGTGCTCGTCCTGGACCGAAAAAAGCAAACGTGAAGGTTTTGCTCACTGTTTTCTTCGATTGCAATGGCGTGGTGCATCACGAATTCTTGCCACAAGGTCGTACGGTCAATACGGAATACTACCTTGAAGGTATGCGCTGTTTGCGCGAAGCAATTCGTCAGAAACGCACAGAATTGTGGAAAAAATAATCATGGATTTTGAACCATAATAAAGCACCAGCTCACACATCGATGCTTGTGCGTGAGTTTTTGGCCAAAAACAATACCGCAATCATGCCTCAACCACCGTGTTCACCGGACTTGGCCCCCGCTGACTTTTTCCTCTTCCCAAAACTGAAGACACCGATGAAAGGAAGGCGTTTTGCTATGACTGAGGAGATAAAAGAAAAATCGAAACAGGAGCTGTTGGCGATACCAAAAAGCGCGTTTTAGAAGTGTTTCGAGGATTAGGAGAAACGCTGGTACAAGTGTATTATATCTGAGGGGGACTACTTTAAAGGAAATAGAATAGAAATTGATGAATAAATAAGTACTTTTTGGAAAAAATTGAAAATAACGGTTGTTTTTTTATCACACCACGTATAGTGTGCCTTAATTGATTGGAATGCCTTAATTAATTTAATTGGCAAATACAAAACGGAAAGTAAGCGATTAAAGAAAAAGGGTTGGTTTAATTTAAAAATGTCATGTTTTTAAAAGTATATGATTTTATATAAAATATTTTACCAATGGAAAATACGTTCTGCAATTTATTTACTTTACTCTTATAGGCCTCCCCTATGGGACCAGATGGGGTATAGTGATTCGTAGGGCTTTTACCATATACGGCCCAATTGACTATCATTTTCAGGTTCATTATAATTTTTACTAAAGTGCTAGACAAGAATTTGAACGCACCTAGTACGTAGATGTGTAATTTTTTCTTGTAATAGTGCGTATCTCGTATATCACACATTAACTAATTTCGAAGGTTATTTAAGTTTTTAGTAATATTAAAGAATATAAAAAGTACAAAAATTTAGCTATTAAATAAAAACCATTAGATTCCCTAAATTCCTAAATTCAAAAAAATTAAATTTGTATTTTTATTTTTATTTAACATTTTTTTTTTTTTTTTGATGGTTTAAAAAATATTTTTACTGCGAAAATTTGCTTAATAAAGCTTCAATAAAAACTTTTGACCATAACGCTCTGGGAAATCCAGATTTTCAAAAATTTTGGTTCTTACAAAACCTTCTAAACGTCTTGAAATTTAACTGAAGGTTAAACCTATACAGACCACAATTTTCAGTTTTTAGTTCTCCTATCAGTTTTTCCCCCTTCACATGTAGCAAAATGCCAGAAAAGCTGCTTGGAATAATATTAATAACCATGTCGGAAAAACATCGGTATATCTATATATGTAGAAGGATTTTCTATCCTCAACCAGAAGTTTGTCGCCATACTTTGCTATTTTTAGCCTTCTATTTTTAGACTCAATCAACTCAATGGGATCTACAGTTTTAACAACAACTCCGAGGCTGTATGTATGGTTGAACCTGCGAGTCGATGGTCGCGCATTCTAACCATCGCACCACGGTCGGGCACGGCTCGGGAAAAGTAATTCGTTATTTATGAAATGTTTAGGCAAATCCTCAATATGTCTGGTAAGCTGTAGTTGAGTGCAAAAACTGAATGTTTTTTCCGATTACTCTTCCTAAAATCAATAATTAATAAAATATCAAATTTTAAGCCAAATTGCTTTTAAAACTGTATGCAAATCACGGTTTATTACTCCAAAACGTGATGTCTCATAGACTGCAGCTGGCGCCGGGAAAAGGTTACTTGCAAATGTTCTCCTCTAGTTAACCGAATTATGGTGATCAAAATTCTCACTGACCAAATTTATTTTAGATTGTGTTACAAATCCGTCAGCAGAATTGATGTGTTGACTTTGATTAAGTATCCATCCCTTCTACCTCTCTCGTATATAAGTTGATCCAAAGTAATATTAAATTAACTTAATCTATCGTGGCAGTATGTAATGACACGACAAATACAAATATATTTTAAATCATAAAGAAAAACTCGCTTTAGCACCATTTAAATACGTAAAATTAAGAACCAATTTGGCTGCACCTTAACGAAAATCAATGAAATCCAGCATCATCTTTCGACATGAACAGCAACGCTAAACTGAAACGGAACATAAACCCTTAAATGTCAAACAAAAAGTAGACCGCCCGCAGATTAAACGGATGGAAGACGCGTGTAACGATCACTTAAAATTAATCTTCACCAACAAAAGCGGCCGTCAGTACAAAATCAATTTTATAATGATTTTAGTGTTGCCTTCATCTTGACATATTGCGCCATATTTTGCATAATTTATAACCGCTTGAAAATAATTAAAATTGATGTTATTTTTAGCACTTCTGTTCTGTGTTTAACTGATTCTCCTTCTTCTGTTTTTCTTTTTCGTTTTAGGCAAAAGTTTTACCCTCACCATTACTGTGGATACTTTTCCCAGACAGGTGGCCACATATGCCAAAGCCATTAAAGTAACAGTCGATGGACCGCGTGAGCCTCGCTCCAAAACAAGTAAGTCTAAGTTGATTATTAAACGCCGCACAGTTAGAACAATGTTGCCAACTACGAAATTGAAAACGGACCAGGATCTGTTATTATCTTCGCCATCACCTCCATCGACGGCATCTTCATTTAATTTGATGGCTTTGACCTCAAAGCAGTCGGTAAATTCTGCTCTAACCCAAGTCCAAAGTTCTATTAGTGGCGGTGGTAGTGGCGTGGATACCACCACATCCTCGTCGGGCATTGAGTCCGATTTTATGCAGCCTGAATATCAAAGTGGTTTCATGGCCAATTTCAGCGGGCAGGTGTTTAGTGATTATACCAATTTTAATGACGATGATGATGACTACTCAAATGGTGAGAACTTTTATTGACACATATATTTTTGGAAGGTTGAATCATGAATAACTTCATAATAATTTCATCGTCCTATTGCACATTATTTACTTCTCATAAAGCTGGGCGGGCAGTGCATTTCTTATAAAAAGGGGCAGGACGTATATTTCTGGAACTGGAACCGATTTTGGTATAAATACCAGACTACCAATATTTTGTTTGTTTATTGAATATAAATTTTCTAAGGGAAGCCTATTTTGTAGACATAGAACGCTTCTCATAAACTGAATCAAAAGCTGTTTATAGCTTCGTTGCGGATGTATGAATCGGAATAAAAATAAATATATAATAAAAATAAAAATTCTGTTGTAATGCTATTCCATTTCGGTGTTGGCCTAAAAGTTCGCTGAATTTTTATGACGATCGAGGTAGTTTCCGGCTTAACTAAGCGGTAGCTGTTGACTGTTATAACCGTCAAAATGTTGTATAGAGGATTTAGTATCCTCTATAATGTTATTAACCAGATTTTGTTGGTATAAAGCATGTTTTTGAGAACACCGTAGCGTCATGCTCAATTGTAGTTATTAAAAGTGATTATGTTTAGCTTGTAAAATAGAATAAAGTCTAAAAGACTTCACCTGGAACTGTATTTTAACATTGCATGCCTAATGGAGTCCGCATATCAATAGTTTGGTTAATGAAAAATCGCGTGCCTATTTGGCTGAGTTTTTTGTATAGATGGAATATGATGGATAATTTTGAGCATAGAAAGGGGTGTGTTAGGGGAGCTCAGCACTCCCTCGGATTCTCAGATTAGGTGCATTGCTGAATGAATTTAGTCCCCAGACAGAATTTACTGGTACGTCAATGTTTGAGCCAAAAACGATGCTTAGATTCAATACAATTTTCTGCTTGCACAAAATATGTCAAATTGCAAATTGCTACGAATCCATTAAGAGAATTACATTAATTCCGTACAGTGCTATTCTATTCTAATATATCATCGAATATGAAATCTGTCAATATGAAATTTCGTTGAATCGATGAAAACATTTTTGGTTTGATGCACATTTGTTATGAAATCAACGAAAATAAGTAATCATTAATTTGAAGAATGAATGTTTTATAATTTTTCTTTTCGTATTAATATTTTTCATTAGGTCGGTTTTAATATTTTATTATCCTCGGCAATCAAGTTTTAGAAATATACAAAAAATACAAATTTAATGAAATGTTTTCATCAAAAATTTAACCATTGAAAGAATTTATCATTTTTATGTTTGAATGCTTAATTTCCTAGATATCAGAGCGTTTAGATTAAAGGTCAATTTCTTAAAATTGTAGATGAATTGCTGATACGATTAGAAGACCTAATAAAGAAGACACAAAAAAAGTTGGGAAATTTTTTCTTTATTTTTCAACATTATCTTCTTTTAGATCGATATACTTTTCCAGCTACATTCAATAGCTTCTATATCCTGCTTATAGTAAGAACTGTCAAACTCCTCCAAATATCCATCAATCGAAGACTTCACCTTTTCGACCAACAATACTTTCCACCTTCGAGCCATTTTTTAAAGTTTGTAAATAGAAAATAGTCCGAAGGAGCTAAATCTGGCGAATAAAGTGCGTGATGAAGCAATTCGAACTTTAATTCATTAATTTTAGCCATCGCAATAGTGGCTGTGTGAAACAACATATTCTTTTTCTCTGAATGCGTTCTTTTTTCCATAATTTCATCACCTAAACGGTGCAATAAGTTTGCTTAATTAGGCATATTCGCTGTTGATGGTTTTTCCTTTCCGAAGATATTCAATAAAAATAATGCAATGCGCATCCCAAAAAACGCCTGTAGATGAAACCGTCCTCGCCTTCTTTGGACACGATTCTCCCATTCCAGTTCACTGCTTTGACTGTTCCTTTGTTTCGACACAAAAATTCGGCTTTATTGCGGTGAAACATCGCCGAACTTTCTACTAAAACAACTTCACGACGCTGTTTACGCTCTGTTGAAGGTAAGCGCGGCACCCATCTTGCGCTCATTTTTCTCATCCTTAAATCGGCGGTTAATATACGATGTACTGCACTTTTTGAAATGCCTATCATTTCAGCTGGCGCACACACCTTCACCCGATTGGTCGACCACAATGTGTTTGTTTTGGCAGCTCGTACGGCCTCGTTTAAACTCTGCTATGCAATAGTCTACAGTTGTAAAGAAAGGAGCAGACTCTCCCAGAGTAGAATCTAGCTCGGCTTTAATATTGGTTGGACTAGGACCTTTCAATCCTGCATTGTTTGAACTATTTGCTTTGATGTTATTTGATGAATGTGGTCGGAATTAATATTTCACAATAGGTATCGAAATTTTTTTTTTTTTTGTTTTTTGACAACTAAACTCCACATTTTAGTCCATGTTGTCTGATTTACCATCACGTTTGAATGCCGAAATAGAGGCATCAATTCTAAAAATGTCCGGATATTCCAGAGAAACAGGAGTCATCAGGCGCCATTTTATTAATGTCTGTGAGTAGTGCTGCACATGAACATTCCCTAAATATATATCAATTTTTCCAGTTTGAATGACGTTATTAATTTTCTAATATTGTATCCAACTTCTTTTGACGAGTGTTTAACTCTCAACATTATTTTTTATCTAAATTTCTGTTTTTTTTTTGCCAAAACCGCAAAGTCTTTAAATACGAGCAGAAAACAAACAACATAAGATGCTGCATGAAACAATATTTATTTTGGGAAAATTATAAATCTGCGTCATATAAATTCCCAAAATTGCTAAAGCTAAAGTCGTGGGTTTAGGTCAGATATATCCAAAAGGCACACTGTGATAAGGTCGATGTATAGTACGAGACATTTTTATGAGTTCGTTATTAAGATGTCTTAGAAGCCACAGACATATTTGAAGTTATGAATACATGAGGATAAGACAACACCGGCTAAAGCCAGATGGTAGACGACATTTCTGTTCGATAAGCATCGCTTGCACGGAAGGAAAAATTAAGGTCGAAGTCCCTGACTAAAGTGGAAGATTGACTCCTTTTAATAAATGTCCTGATGTCGATGTTTCTTAATAGATTTTCATTCCAAATTAACCTCCAAAAGTAGGGGTTTGCTAAATAGAATAATTCAATAATTAAATACAGAATAATTAAAATACAGCTGGACCCTTATCGAATTGATAATTATACGTGTTTTTTATTACTACTATTACTAATCCTTTAATGCCTTCAATATATTAAAGTTTACAGCAATTATCATAAATTACGATTCAACTCGACGCCAAAATAATAATTTATATATATGATGATAAAATTAATTTTTTTGGTAGTACAAAATCATAAGATAATTTTAAAATGTTTGGCCCTGATAAAGAGGAGATAAAGAGAAGATAATTGTAATTTCGTCTTAAGCAGTTAGTCGGCCATTGGCAAAATTAGATGGATATTGCGAATAATAGTAATTATTACAATAGTTATATTTGCAAGAATGGAAATCAAATGAGGTGGACCATTTTATAAATGTATTAGTTGGCGTTTGTAAGATTTTGTATTACTCACTTTAATTATCTCTGCGAAATTGATATCTATATCAAAATAAGAATGCCAGTTTACATTTAATTTTATAAATATTTGTCAAAAAGCATCAGAATCAATTCACCATTTTACATCTATACTTAAATGATCTCTTTAATTATAACAAAAAAAAATCGATATGTTTACAATTCTATTTCAATCCCAATTCAACTCATTTAGGACTAGCGATTAGATGTACATCTTAGGTCGACCTCTACTTTTTTGTTAAGAACAAATATTTCTTCCGATATTTGTTCTTAACAAAAAAAAAATGTGAAAATTATTTATAATTTTAAGAAAAGAGTATCAAAAATTGCACTAAAATCATTAGCATTTAACTTTCACATTAAGCTGTTTTAACACAGTGAGATGAAAGTCCAGCCAGTTGCTTTTATCCTATAGCTATCAACACATCCTAATTTTTTGATATTAATCTGAAATGGTGCGGAACATCAGCAGCGGTCGTTGGTAAATGCCAAATATTTGCAGAATTTTCATAAATCAATCCAAGCCTACATTTTTGTTGGGGATATCGAAAACTTTTTTAAGTCAAATTACAGTCGATTTGTCCTACGTTGTTTTTTAGAATTAGTAATTGTGAAATATCCACTTTATTCAAAATAAGTTCTTGCATAATAAATTGATTGTTGTCAAAATGTTATGAAAAGCCGCCCAAATTGAAACTGCGTTTTTTTAAAATCCTCCAAGGACGAAAAATAAGACATAGTACGATATCCCGGCATGGCGGATTCATATTGCATAGTCCGTTAACATTGAGCTAGTTTAATTTTGTGGAAAAATATCCAATTCGGCCTAAAAATAACGACACAAATATGGTGCTACAAATATGGAGCTACTTTGCAAACAAGCTACAGTTTTTTCAAATCCAATTTTAGTTTCATGAAATCTACCTTTTTTACATGTCATTTTTAAGTTAGTTACGTTCTTAAGTCCGCCAGCAGATTTTTAAACAAAACATTTTAAAAGTTTAGTTTAACAACATAATTTATTCGTATGGCAACAATTGGCCTAATAGTCTCCGTTAAGCCGATTAGAGAATTGTACAAGAATTCAGTAGATCTTTTGTAAACGATAAAGAAAATCAACTGGAAAATATTTGCAAAATATTATTTTCTCATATATTATATTATTATGAACAATTTCTAGTGTAACATGTGTTGTGTTATTCACACCCATCCCTCTCCCAAGAGAAAGGAAATCCCAGATAATCCCCTGGTAATCCTCTGGTGAAAATAAATATGACTTTTTGATCTAAATGTTGTGCAAAACAAACATTTAAGGTTTTAATTTCATGTTGTTCCCTTTGTAAAGGTATTAAGGGATTTATGGCGATTTAAACAAGTGTTGCATCAACTCTACCCGGCCACACACTGGCCACACAGGGTAACAAAAGTGTAACGGAAGCGCCAAAGTCAGCCATATTGTTTGATCACGGTCGGTTGGCTGGTCGGTAACATGGGTTAGTGTGTCAGCTGATGATGATTTGAGGGCGAAGAGCCCAACAACAGCTATCCATAGCGGCTGCAAACGGCATAATGAAAAGAGTCCCTAATTATGTTGATTTGGATGGTTATTGTTGGTATTGCTGTTGTTGCTTTTTGGTGGGTAGTCTCAATGATTTCCATAACATTGAGCTATTGTTTGCTTATTGTTTGGCTTTCGTTTGAGAATGTATTGGAGCTGTCCGTTGTGTGTTAGTGTAAGTGTCAAGTGTTTGAAATGTAGGGTAGAAATTGGTCGATTTTTGTTGTGCAAACTGTGAATTAACAACGAAATGTGCAATAAGAAATTGAATTTATTATATGCCAGCTACAGTGGGTTGCGATAGATTGTTTTTGTCAAAGAAAAGTTGTACTTTTGTCAGTTTTGAATATTTCATGGAAATTAAACCCGACGAAGTAAGTTCCAAAAACGAAGAAAAAATTAGAAATTTACTAATACATTTTACTACCGAGATAGGAGATAGAATGCAGTGCTATATCGACACGTTTTTCTGTACAGCCTCAATAACTATATGTACGGGAATGTATACTTTGTCGGAACAAAATGTCACATAAATCTGTAGTTGTTCAGTATATTAAATAGTTGTAATAAATATCTCATTTTAAATTATCTTATATTGTTAGATTATATACTGATTAACTTATCATATCATATTATCATATTTTATGTCTTTAATAATCATATCTTTTTAAAATTGTATTATATTTTTATAAATTTAATATTTAATTTTTATTAGACTCTTTTCATTATTTATATTTATATTATTGACCAGATTAAATCAGATATATTAATTGTTGCATATTCAAATAAACATATAGTTGGCTTTAAACTACAAGCCAAATAAATATAAATACAATTACAAAAAAAAATATCAGTATGACGGTGGAAATGTTCAGACTCAATGGACGATATTTTGCATAAAGCCACGTTCTATGTTCTTTTCAAGAGAAACAAATTCCATGAGACTCTTGAAAAATGTAGCGGCTTTACTAAATTATTTTGTGTTGATTTCCAACACTGAAATCGGAATAGCTGTTGTTTTTACATCACAATATGTATGTTCCATAATATAATTGTAAAATTGTTAAGCTGCTTCTTTTTTTATTACTACTTAATTTCCAAGTTTATAAATGTATTACCGAACATATCGTAATGTAAAAATAAACATTATTCCGACTTCAGTGTTGGAAATCAACAAAAAAAAGAGATTGCCAACGAGAATGTGCCTCGTGGGGAAACTTAGTACTATGTGGTGTCAAAATGTAGCTTCAAATTCCATAATCATTTTTTATATGTAGTTTCACCGTGAAAAGTGAGCATAGTACCAGCCTTAAAGCGGAAGAGCAGAGATTTTCCGCAATTTGAAAACGTGGATTCTTCATATGACGGAAATATACAGCTGCACCAAATTGACCTATTACAAACATACGGAAATATATTCGTACAGGAGCACCAAATTCACCTATTACAAAAATTCAGTTGAGGCAATGCTAGAATCATTCAAGTATCGAAGCTAGCTGCCATACAAAAGATTGCTTTAAGGTTGAGATGATAAATTTCCTTTCAAGAAGATTCGAATCTTCAATTTCCAATTAAAAACAGAGAAAAATATTGGCACTTTTGTAAAATTCAAACAATCTGAACAATCACCAGATTCTTATGTTATTAAGATGCAGACTCTATACCATAGCTTTTTGCTTTTTATTATGAAAATAGTTTGGGGATAAACAAAAAAAAAAATATACGCCTAGTTAATACTATTTCTGAAATTTCAAACAAGCTTTACAAAATAACTTTCCCATGTCACAATCGCTAAATAAAAATTCAAAATATTCTCTAGGTGAAGCGATTGTAGGACCGCATGCTTAGGCGCTTAACGTTTTCTTCATAAATACGCCTGGTACACGATTCTTGTATCAGGCGTCACCAAGGCAACGTATGCTTCCTGAAGAAGGGACGTGTTTTAGCAGTAAATGCAATATTTAGTGGAAATACTTTTAGCGCAACATTTTCCTTTTCTATTTTGTAAATTTAGAAAAGTTTTTGTAAAGGGAATGCGCTCTTTTGTAAGTAAATTGGTAAAAGTGTAGGAAAAAAACAAAGCAGTTTTTATTATTCTGTTCGAAATTTTCACCATTACACTATGGCTTGAATTTGTTTTGTAATAAAAATGTATTATAAAGTAGTGTTCTTAATATTTTAGGAAAACTGTTTGGTTTCCTACGAAGATGAAAACGGCTTCTTAAAAAATGCTCAGCTTTCTATCAATTACCATGGTTTTCTATAGTTATCTACATCATAATCTCCTGGAATTTTGGTACATTTTTTGGATTAAAGATTTTGATAGCTTTCTGTCATGGAATTTTATTATCTAAATGACATCATATTTTAATGGAATAACAATCAAATTATGAGTAACATTTACATATATAAACGTTATTTTCATAATTTGTTATTGGTTTTTCACTACGTTTTTTAAAAATAATTTATATTTTTGATTGTCATATAAAAGTTGAAACTAATATTAATTATTTCTGAGTTTAACAATAGAAATTAAAAAGGATTTTATTTTTAAGAATCAATGAGATTATGAGATAATAATAAAAACAAAACAATAATACTGAAAAAAAAACACTCAAAATGGTAGTACCAACAAATAAATTATTTTCTTTTTTAAGTTCTTGCTTGATTTCAAAAAGCAAAAAATATAACACTCAAAATGGTAGTACCAACAAATAAGTTATTCTTTTTTTAATTTCTTGCTTGATTTCAATATCTTCAGTATTATTATTTGTTTATTACTTTATCGTTGTTTTCTTAAAAATCTTTGCTAAAATATGAAGTTAATTTTTTTTTCGTTACCCATCCGCGAACGGCAACTGAAATTTTAATATGACAGGTTTTTTGCACAAATGTTGACATTTTATAATTTATGAATTTTAAAGAATAAAACTTAATGAATGGTTTTTCTTTGCATATTTTAGAAATATCAATTTAACTAGTCTTTAAATTTAGATTTCTATAAGTGAATACCAGTTTTAATTATAATTGCTATTAATTTGTATTATTATAATTAATTCTTATTATAAAAATCAAAAATAAATCTTAAAATTGATTTATACAAATCATAATCAAAAATATAAGTTTACGGCACATTTATAAAGTCTATCGAAGGAGAAATTGGTTCATGTTTTCTATATTGTGTAGAATTTTACAGTGGCACAAGTAAACAAAAAAAATAAGAAATTTAAGACGTTATGCGTTTCTTGAGTTGTAATTTTCAAAATTATATCAATTTTTATAAAGTTGTTCGACTTTATAGTACTCAATTCCTTTCTAATTCTTTTAATTTTCTACATTCTACTCGCAATAAACAACTTCTTATTCTCAAAATAACCACATTCATGGATCGTGCTTTTACAGTAAGAATATAACGGATTTATAATTTACTTCCAAGCCATTTAAAATATTTTAAATTATGTCCTGGTTCTGAAACATTTTCAGAAAAAATTTTGTTTTCAATTAAATTGTGAGCAGCCTTTAATACTTATTTATATTATTTCTAGATTATATACCGATTTACTTCTAAAATTTATTTTTTTCATATTATATGTATTTAATAATAATACCATCTGTTATAAATTTAATAATTAATTTTTATTATGTTTTTTATATTTATATTATTGAGCTGATTAAGTCTAAAATGTATATGAATTGTCGTAATTGTAATTATCATATAATTGGTTGGAAGGCTTTAAATCACAAGCCAAACATATATAAAAATAAATATATAAATATATAAATAAATAGGTAAATAAATAAATGAATAAATAAATAAATAAATAAATTGATAAATAAATATGTATTCTGTATATATAATTTCCTTCCCAATAATGTCATAGTTAAAAATCAATATAACAACCATTATTTGCGGTCCCTGACAGCAATGATTTACACTGCATTTATTTCCTTAAAAATGAATAGAATAACAATCGCTAAGTTTCATCCACACTCTTCTACTACTTTGCGTCTTAAAAATGATGACTTGCATTTTAAGATCTAAAACAAAAAAGTCACAAATCACATGTAATAGTTTGTGAAGGGTGCTATCATCGCTTTCCTGTTGCATGCACTGTAAATTGTGATTGTTCATACGTCCGTGCGCCGGAGACGTACTAGTCGTCGTCGTCGCTCACTTACTCGGATTGTGTTAAATTTCGAAAAAATGCCATTTTGCGGTTTTTCATAAACAACGCAACACTACAGCGAACACTCTGACGTGAGGAAGGAATACCGTTGCGTTGTTACACTTTTTTTTTCTTCTTTTTTGTAGCTGTTGTTGTTGTTATTGTTGTTTTATTACCTATTTTTCTGTATTTAATAATTTATGCAGCATTTTTAAGTCTTCACTTTAGAAACGACAACAACGACGACGACGACAACAAAGAAACATTAATGATGGCTGTACTTTTGCATTCACTCGCTTATACAGCTGCTGCTGCTGTTACTGGTGCTGGTGAAATAAAATCCCTTCTACTGCTGCTCTGTACTTAATTGAGCCGCTCACTAACTCAGTTGGTTAACACCATCCGTCTATACGTTTATACGCCCGTCCCATTTTAATCATATCCATGTGCCTGTGCTTATTTACCTTTTACCTCAAGAAGTTAATTACTTTCATCAAAATAATCTACTTCATTATTTTTGGGATTTCATCTCAATTACATTCTATTCATTACTTACTTTGGTTTCTTCGATCTCTCTTTCTCTGTTTTTGCTTTTAGGTCCTCCGGGTACTAATCATTTTCGTGCTTTTGGCCTATCGCAGCGTCCCTATGTCGATGGCACCTTTCCCAGTCATTATCGTGAGCTGGGTCAATTACACAGGGTGACGCGTTCGTCGGCTGCGGCGGCCGCAACGGCAGCAGCCGCTGGAGCTTCTGTGGCTGTGGTCAATTCAGCATCAACACCTACATCGGCCCCAAGTGGGGGTAGTTCATTGCCACAATTGGGCAGCGGCAGCAATCATTCACCGTCGAGCAGTACAATTAACTCGGATTGTCAGGGTTATAAACCGAATGCATCGCATCTACAAGGTAAGCATAGGTTACGAATTTGCTCAATACAGTTTCTCAGGGGAGATCGTTAAAATTTGGAAAAAATGTTTCATTAACGGTTCATTTGTCGAAGAAATGAAGTTGTTAATAACAATTATTATCTATCATCAGTGTAACGCCCGCTCATTAAAAGTATGAATTGGTCGATAACCATAGTCTTAAAGTGAATGTCTGGAACTGATTTCAGTTTGGGGGAAAACAGGCAAACTATGTTATTTTTGTTTTGTTCGTAAGTAATTTTTTGCCATTTTTATAGAACTTCATATTTGGTCCAGTTTTGATATCATATGATGTTCAGTGAACTGCAAGTGCCTTCTATTGCCTGAGACTCCTCTGGACTATCATTAATTATGTCACGTAAACGAGTACTCTAAGAATTTCTAAGAAAATAACTCTACGATTTTAATATCAGTCCTAAATTGGCCAAAGATTACATGCTAAAAGCTTCGTCGTTTTCAGTAAGTGCTGTCGCTTTATCAATAAATAAAATTTCGCCAAACTTTTCAGCAGGAGAATGGAGAACAATTCATATTTCTGTTTACAATTACGATATTTTTAAGTTCAAAAGGTAAAAAAAACTAAAAATAATATATCTAATATAATAATGTTATCAATTTACCAAAATATATAAAATAACGTTTGTGACAAAGAACGTACGATGAGTTGATAATGAGCTTGCCTTGAACACGTTATGGCAAACGAATATATGCCACTTAGAGTTTGAAAGTACTTAGCCTTGCATTTAAAGAATTTCATTGAAGTGCGCTCTCCAATTGTCGCAGGATCAGCCTTTTATTTATTCCGTCAAGAGCTTCCTGTGAAAGTTTTAAGCCAGCTCTGTCCGACCTGACTGAAGCTAATCAGTGTGGCTTAAGGTAAATCGGTATCTCATTACATATTCGTACTGCGACAAAATCATAGAAAAACACCAAGAAAAACAGATCATCTCACACCACCTTTCCGCTGACTTTTATGATAGTTTCGAGAGCTCAAGCAAGGAAAAATTTGTTTGAAACCATGCCTGGGTTTAATATCTCCACAGTATGACAGAGATCGAAACAAAGTCTTTGGTAAGGATAGGCAATGACAGAACCGTTTTGAACCAAGCAATGCTTTCGACAGCAAGATAGCCTATAGAACGGTATCTCTAGTATACCTATAGCCATGGAGATGATAAATAATGTATAAAGTTGCATTGAAATTGACTGACTTCACCCCTATATTTTGCGTATATTGATAGTCATATATGAAAAACTGCGAAATGTTACTGCAATCCTCTCAAGTATTGACAAGTACTTCATAAAAGCAGATTTGACCGTAAACGATGAAAAAAACTAACTTCTTTGTTTCGGCAAATAAAGAATTCACTCGCTTCGTGAATGCTGAGCGGATCTACCACGGATCCGCCGTCAATAAAGAAAAACAATTACCAACAAAGCAATTAGCAAAGCCCTCTCTATCTCTACTGTATCAGAATGGACTACATTGGGAGGACTAAATTTCGTGAGACATTGTCTAAACTTTGTGTGTGTTATCGTAGAAAAATCTCAGAAGGCCGTTCAGCGTGCGATCGCCAGCTAAGTAATTTACTAACTCACGGACCCTCTTGCAATTCTCTATAATAACTATCATTTCCATATCTACAAAGTACAGAGTTATCCATTTAGTGGTTTCAAAACCGCCGGTCTAGCAAGGTTGTCTGCTGCCATCTGAGGTGTTATTTATTTAGTAAAAGGTTTGCCATTTACGAACATGGATCGTTTAACGACCAAAAAACGCGTAAGAATAGTTAAAACTTACAAACGTGGCCACTTTTCTTATATTACTGGGTAATTATGGTCGTCATAATCGATCTACTGTGCAAGGAATTGGCAAGAGTAAAACGGAAATTTGAAGAGACTGAAAGCGTTACAGATGTGGTCAGGCCTGTGCATCATCGCAATGTACGCACTGCTGAAAATATCGTTTCTGTTAGTGAAAATGTGGCGGATAATCCGAATTTCAATTCAGAGCGCTACGGCCGTCTGTTAACAGGCTTTTTTTGGCCTCCAATTTAAGATTATGAACTGGATGACATGTGGCTTCAACAAGACGGTGCCACGAGCTACACAACACGACCAATTTGGACTTCATTCCATGAGAAATTTCCAGAAAGAAAATTTCACGTTTTGGCAACGTCAATTGACCATCAAGATCATGCGATTTGACGCTGTTAGACTTTCCTTTGTGCGGATAGTCCCCAAACTTTGAAGCATTTGAAAACCAAAATTCGTCAAGTATCGCCGAGACACCACCCGAAGTGGTCAAAAACCTCAAAAAGATTTATTGCTGCAACCAATCCAGAAGCGGTCATTTAAATGATAAATAAAAGTTTCATCGAAATCCTAGCTTTATGCATGTTTTATTTAATTTTGCTTTTGAAACCGAAAGATAGATAATCCGGTACAATCAACTTTCACAACTTTAGACTTAGCTTGCTTCTTAACACGATCGTCTTTTGCTCGTGGATGAAAATATTATTAAAAACTTATTGTCTTGTTAGGAAACATCTACACTTCTTGGGAAATCATGATGTTGGAACACCATGTGAAATTGGACATTGAGACATCCAAGTATCATTAGCCCATATAAGGTATTGCATGACCATGAATCGCGTTTGATGCCGCATAATTTGGAAATGGCCAGTGTGTAGTATCTGTAAATAGCCATTATAGGTGATACAGCTTGAAGTCTGTCACCTGAAGCCGAAAGTTAAACAAAAAATTTGTTCCAAATAATTGACAGCCAGTTTTTTTTTAAGCGGAATGAAATATTTGGAACCATTTGTAACCATGCAGTTAGAGAATCAAATATTAATTAATTAGGCTTGCGGGAAGTCTTCAGATAATTTTGAGCTCTCACATTTCAGCAGTAGCAATTAACTTTTCAAGAACTCAAAATAACAATATTCCTAATCTGATGCCCATTCGCTACCTTTTTGTTTCCAAATGTGAAGAATAAAGATATCCATAGTGGTAAAAACGCTTGCCTTGTTGATAACAATATTTATAACCTAGTTTTTGTCTGACGCTTTTATCGGCGGGCTATATCTGTTACTCATCGTGGCGCGTTGGTCAGGACGTGGGACTATCGTTTGCATGATCGCGACATCAATTCCTCTTACAGCTATCTATCATTATTAGTGCGGCGGTCATCTAGATGTATTCGACGAACACTTCTAGTAGTCAATAAGTCTTGTAAATATCTCTGAAACTGTGACGTTCGGAATCGTTATTAAAACTATAGATCCCGATGAGTTAGTCTACAAACAGAGTACGTGTAAGCTCATTGAATGCGAGAAATTCTTCCATATCTTACTCATGGGATGCAAGGGAATTTAGTTTCATGTTTATGCAGGATGATACTTCAGTCTTATCCTTCTATAATCGGTTTCACAAACATATTCCAAACATTTCTTACTTTAATATGAATCGGTAATACTCATTCAAAAACGCGTATTTAGTATGCCAGGTGCATCCATGATCATTCAGGCGAGCGAGGGGTTTTTCCCATTCAGGCCACTTCAGTTCAACCAGTACAAATCTACTATAAATGAAAAACCCAAAGACTTTTTGTAAATTCTTTCGAATTTATCAATGAAATTGCCTTTTGGAATATCAAAAAAAAAAAAAAAATTAGAGTGCAATCATTTATAAATTCATTAAATTTATTTGGCACAGTAACCTGATCAACTAGTTTCTAATTAAAAAAAAAACGGCAAAAAACAAAGTGTAGATATTTAAAGATGAATCACTAAAAGTGGCGCCTAAAATACAACGTTAAAATCTATAATGATTCACAAAGAAATCAAGATGAACTAAAATCAATGCATTAAATTTAGACAGCCGACTGTATTTATAAATATGTTAATTAATTGATCACAAAATTTATGAACAATAACAATACTAAAGCGGAAAGATAACTAAAGGTTTTTTTAACAAAACCATAACGTAAACGAGACTACAAACAGAAACAGAATATATTATTATTTCGAGATGCTTCTTTTGGTGTTGCGAAGTTTTACGCCTCTGCCAGCACCGGAAATTCCGTTGTCGTTTTTTTCCACAAATTTAATAATATTGTTTCAAATGATTTAGGGCAAAACAATTGATTCAAAGAAGAATTTAATGGCGATATTTTGTATTTGTTACGCATCTGTTGTAGCTGTTATTAAAAGAGTTAACAGAAGTTTATATGGGTCATCCATATTGTATTATGGCTTATTAAGTCCTTTTTTATTTTATTGAAATCTGTTTTTTGGGAATATTTATAATATGTACGATTTCTTTTTTCAAAGTTTGACTGAGAAAAGCTTTGCGAAAATATTTAACAGTAGGAAAAGCCACAAGTCAATCCAGTTGCGGTTTTGAGCCATCTGTTTGACGGACAGACAGCAACTCACAAAATGTTAATAATTTACTTCAGTTTTTTTCTGTTTTTTTTTTTTCGTTTAAAACAGAAATCTTTAAATTTGGCCAAAAATTATGCAGGCACATTGCATAGCCGTAATGTTGGAGGAATTGGTTAAAAAAGAATGGGAGTGGGATCTTTAAAGTTTGTTAAAAAATGGGATGACAAAATATGTCAGACAGATATTAGCACTTTTACAAATACAAAACGAGGACATCGTTTAGGGTGTCATGTCATGTAAAAAATAATTAAATTATATATATGAAAGGATGAGCAAATACCACTAAAATTTGGTGATGTTGTTTTGCAAAAAAACGCATCAGTTTTGCAGATTTGCTCTATCAATGTATAGATTCAATTCATTTTTCTAATAACAGGCTATCGAAGTTTTATATTTATGTTTTGTGGGCGATATTTCTTATATGCATGGCCCTAAAAGTTAATTCCTCTCCAGCTGACACATATTTTCGTCGTCTTTTTTATAGATGAACATTGAATGGTGATGCATATTTAGGAGCTGACCCATGCCCATGGAATGGGTTCCTTTATTGTGACCGATCTTTAAAAGTTCTATTCGTAAAACATCAGGTCCACCAGCCTAATGTTCTGCACAAGCGATATTGATGTTATAACTCTGTTATCATTTTGACTTGGCGGCGGGTGATCTATGCCATCATTTTTGATTAGACCCATTTCTTCACATGTAATTGCCACCAGCGCATCGCTCAAATGGTTTCTACATATTTAGCTGTATGCTCTGTAGGTATATATCCGTTACTCCGTTACTAGATTTCAGTCGTACCTCAACTACTGTTTTTACCTTTTGATAAGGTTTTCGAAATTTATCTCCATACCTGAACTTTTCCATCACTACCCCATACTTTCAATTCAATAGCCGTTTCTAACTACTAAGGAAACAATTTGCTTCCCTGCGGTTTAGATTAAAGCAGAACCTTCCAAAATGCTTTCCATTCAAGTGCAGCGTTGTTTCATACACCCAAATGCCATTTTTGCGGTAGTTGATATCCAATGCGTACATCGCCAATACAACGGAATAATCGTAATAGAGCCGTTCTTGTAATTGGTGGAATTTGTTAGAGTAGGCCATTGATATCTCGGGCGTACGCGCAACTGTGAGGCGTCTGGCTTTATTTGTATATAGAAGCATACATTTTTCACCCTACGCAATCTCGTCCGTACTTTAGTTGCAACCAGTGTTATCCCTAGTATATGTTAGAAATACAAGGTGGCGCACGAATCGTGTTACAAACACAATGCCAATGTCAATGGAGACCGTTATTTAAGATGTTGAAGGAGATTTTTTTTACCCAGAAGTGCGCCGAAGACGTATGCGTTTCTACATAATTTGCTTTGAGCAAGATGGAGCAATTGCACACATAGCCAGACCGGTTATGGCGGAGCTCCAACGAAAATTCCGAAACAAATTAATGTCCAGAAACTTCACTTTCCGCTGGCCCCCAATGTTAACTGACCTGACCGTAACAGCATTTTTTATGGAGTTATGTCAACTGTTGTGAAGGTTTTACATGAGTCTCGCTGTGAAAGCCTTACCCATGGTATGCCACCACACAGGTGCTGTTTTCTAATCATATGCTTTTCTTTCTTGGTTATGTGTTCTTTCTTTCTTCTAGCGACAGCAAGCGCCCCTTTGGGGTACTCACACTAATCCCGAAGGATTAGTTAGACTACCAGAGATTGGAAGTAGGTCCCTTGGAAAAGCTTCCTCAGGTCCCACTCCCTCACTCGGCCAATGTACCTTTGTAGCCACTTGGTACTACCTCCCGGGTAGGAGTTGAGGTATCTAGGAAGACCTCGGATAGACATGAACAGTGTTTTCCAAGCTAATGCCTTCCTTCACCAACGCGACCTGAAGTAACGCAAAAACACTGAAAACACTTGTTCGGGCAACCACAGCCAGCACGATGCTCCCACTAGGGGTCCAACACCATTGACCAGGAAGGAACAATGTTCCTTGGACCCCTGATCACTCGTGCTACCTGAAGAGAAGAACCCTCTGGTCTGGGTTTCGCAGACAAGCTACTCCAGTTTTGCTTTATCATACCTCGCATGGAACTGGTTATCCATAATCCATAATCTACGGCATAGATTTTCAATGTCCCAGGAGAGAATATCAACACAGCTAAGTACACCATGCTCCTATCATAGTTCATTAACCAGATCTCTCTGGTCATACAACTATATTTGCGGGAAAGATAAATCTTCTGATACCTCTCGATGGCTTCTCTATGTCCGCACCTGTTGCCAGGATGTGTCTTGTTTAACTATGACTCTCCCCTTTACTTGGTTTTCGAAAAACGAGTTCCAAGATCAGTTTGATGTCATATTATAGGTGAATCCCAAGACATAATCCACCTTTTTCTAGGGCGGCTGGCACAAGGCCACACTACTTTGTTTTTGTACGCAAGCATCATACCCTTTGCCTGCTTAATTACAGCATCAGGTAGAGAGGCCTGCGTTTTAGGGGTAAGCGGTACAAAGCATCCTAAGAAACACCCGCTTACCCACAACATGGAGTTATGTCAAGTAAGAGATGTAAAAAACGAAACCAAGGAATTTGACTGAATTGAAGCAGTCCATTAAAACGATAATTGAGGCGACCTCGACTTCAGCATTATGAACTTGCATGATCAATATGGTTTCTGGTGCTTCTGGTATTGCTCCGATCAGAGCACCGCTAATTTTTCTTGTTGATATATTCGTATTGCCATCTGGTTACACTTACATATCATGTCATGTTCATATATCGTATACTGAAAGTTCTCACATTGGGTCAGGAACATCGTCCCATCCTATTGTATTGGCAAACAGCTTTGTCCTTCGGCAGTTCATAAAATGTATCCTTAGTCTCATCATCTTACCATCCGTTGAGTCAGGAACATTTCAAACTGATTTGACTTGTGGCTATTCGTGGCTTACAGAAAATGCGAATCTAAGTCCCACATGTTACCGGTTATTCTAGGTAATATTCTCAGACAATCATTCATTATTGGAGAGATTACCAATATTGAGTTTGCCTTAGCATTTTATAAGGTTAGCCATTTTTCGTTTTTCAGTAAAGTTAAATAAAACACACATAAAGCTATGATTTCGATAAAACTTTTATTTCATTATAATGCTTGGACCTTGCCGTTATATGCGAAATATAATGTCATTTAAATGACCGCCTCTGGATTAGTTGTAGCGGTGGATCTTTCCGAAAAAAATACGGCTTAATGACACCCAGACCATAACGCGCACCAAACGGTCACCTTTTCGGATGCAATGATTTTTTCACAATCATTTCGGGGTTCTTTGAGCCCCATAAGCGACAATTTTGCTTGTTGGCCAAGTGAGAAATGAGCCCACGTTTGAATCAGCACTTTTGTAGTCACCACATTTGTATTAAACTATTTTAACACGCTCTTCGGTTGCTAAACGATCCATATTCTAAATGGCAAATCTTTCACTAAATACGAGTAGATAACACTTCATATGACAGGTATTTGTTAGCTGACAACCTTGCCAGACCAGCGGGTTTGAAAGCACTAAATGGATAACCCATATACATATAACTAATGACAGGTGACAAACACCTCTACTAGAATTTTTTGTCGATCACCGTAAAGGCTATCCGCGAATTGCATTGCATAGTACGTTCACAGATGAGGTGCAAATCCCTGGACAAATTGTCATTATGTCCATTTACGCGGTACAGCCCTCGTAAAACAAAACCTGTGCGCAAACGTATCACATTAACAATAATAAACATTTGATGCACTTGCAACAAATATTACCAGCCCATTAACATATCAATGTTAGCGGCACAAAATTGAATGGCAACCAAAGTTTTGGAAACCACAGATTCTACACGCAGAAACACAATCTTTGTGCCGGCCTTAAAATAAATTAAATTGTATGAAGAAAAGTGTTTCCGTTGTCGAAAACAAACACACAAACAAACACTTTGAAGTTGGTGTGAAACATCAAGAGCCACTGCTTCTTCTGAAAGCATCTTCCTCATCATCTTTCTCACACAACTTTCTTCTCTTTGACATAAACGGATGTGATCCTTCAAAGCAAACGCTTTTGGTAGCCTGCAAAGTGCCAAAATACAAAATGAAATTGGAATTGATGTTTACACGCTAACTGTATTGCAAATTATTTAGGCCCCGGTAAAAGAGCTAAGCCACATTGAAATGGATTATCTTGACCAATGCCAAAGTACGCCGCTATGCTTAACAAATCTGAAATGCATTCTTATCATATCTTTTTTGTAACGATAGCTGGCCCAAGAAGTTGAGAACTTCTGTTATTACCACCGTCCGTTTACATTCCTGAAGCGCAAAACCGCAGCCAACTTCCGTTTGGTGCCTGCGCGTGTACTCCATCACACAGATAACCGTACTGATACGTATACAATCGCCGTATATGTATGCATATTAATGGGCAAGTATTAGTTAGCGTACGTATGCGTGTGTGTATGCAAAGTATACTTTAGATTTGCCCGTAAATAATTGTGAGAACTCTTGAGGTTTCTCCGCGCGTAGATTGTTTTCCAATCATTATTTTGGTGCTTTTTTTCCTTTTAGTTATTATTGGCAGCTACCACCAAACCTGAGAACGGGAGGAAAATGAGCTGGTGTCCCAGACAGGTTGGGTTTAAGTGCCGGCCTCTCACATTCACTACGTCATCACATTACTTGTCAAAATGTGTTGAGGAAGGTGTTAAATTGTTAATATCCGGCTTCGGAATTAAGTATTTTTTAGTTACAAGATAATCAGCATTCATTGACTGGCTAACGGATTGAAGTGAGAATTTAATAGTCGTCTTGGTATTGTAAGGAATTTCTGAATACGATAAACATGAATTCCCATAAAGACCAATGTCTGTAATAAAGTTTGCTGTCTAATGTTCGGTTTGCGCTAAAAGGATATCTGACCGTTAGAACTGTGCATTATTAGTGTGATAAACGGATGTGGTGGACATCAACTCCTAAAAGCGATAGCTGCCATATCGCGTTATTTGCATATAACTCTTTGCGCATAATCCCTTCTTTACCTTCTACTTTTGAGAAGGACAACCTAATTAGAAAAAGATACCAATTTAATGCTTTTGGGAATCGATTTATATTTCTATATGTCCTAAAGCTGGGATCCCACTATCGGCGCAATGTACCGATTTTTGTAAAATTCAATAGGCCGATAGTGGGAACGCACAACATTTGTCAAAATGGGACAATCTGTGCCGAAATCGTGCTGACTAAAAATAATGAAATACAACCCTGTTGCACCGATAATGTGAACACTCTGTACATAAAGTGGAACAATAAAATTGTTAAAAATGCGACAATTTTTATCGGCCACTTGCACACCGATCAAAGTTAACAATTAGCGCCGATTTTTAAGAACAACACTGTTTGTAAACACAAGAAAAGCGAAAGAAGCACAAAAAAGAAAATTTAAACTGAATACGCGTAGTCACAAAAAAAATCATTAAAAATGTATTCAGACTACGAAATTTTAGAAGGCGAAACAAGTTTTGAAGAATTGTCTACATCAAACCCGGAAAACAAAAGGAAAAGGCCACGAGTACTATTGTACTATTTTTTTGCTTACCTTTTTTATTACACCGCTTTAATGCTATAAAATAAGAAATTGATTTTCAATTTTGTAAATCAATCAGCGAAGACATGTAAACAAAAAAACATATGATTCAATTTCTCAAAAAGTGCGCTGATAGTGTGACCACGTTTTGCAGATTATGCACAAATTTTTCTTCCGGCCGACATGTACCGAAAACAAATAGCACAATATGCGATGATAATGTGACTGCTCAAAAAGTAATTGCCCAAATCCTTGTCAAACGCACCGATGTAGCACAATAAAAATCGGTACATATTGTGCTATGTGCGCCGATAGTGGGATCTAAGCTTAAAACGGAAATGTACAAAAGCACTAACTAAATGTCATCTATAGTTTTATTTCACTCACTGTTGAGTGGATGAGGTATGCTGAGTTTTTTTTTATTCGATTCAAACAATTAAATACAATTATTCTTAATGCCAAAAAGTACATAATTTACTCTCGTCCACGTAACGGTTGAAAATAAAATAGAAGGCAAACCGCTTAAGTTAGGCTGCTGAGATTTGGCACAAAAAATGTCTTACGGTCGTGGACGGACAAAGTTCGAAATTGGGCAATTTGTCCATGTAAGAATCAATGCATCTCTAAAAAATTTGAATTTCTTTGAACTTCGTTTTTTACAATTTCACCATTTATCCCTTAAATGAAAGCAACTTACGGTGGTAGTTGGCAGCCACAGGAAAGGAGCATCCGAACTCATATCGTTTTTGATAGTACAGCCGCAAATGGGGCGTGGTTATTGAAAAATATCAAAAAATATATAATGTTGTTCAAAGAAAAACGTACTTAGTCTACATACGAATATTACGTATAAAAAGTGCTATTAGCTTGGTTAACAATTTTGTTTTCATTCACACATAATGTTTTTGTTATTTTTAAAATGCTTTACCTAAACTGCTTAAATTATATGCTACATCTTTACACAGCTGACATTTCAAGCATCAATTTGTGAAATGTCATAATTATTGCTGTTGCCAGATTACTTTTAAATCACACTGTGAATATGGCGGCACAGAGGCAGTGCCATATTTTATTCTCTTATTTCAAAAAAGGTAAAAAGCGACGAGAACAAGACGGGATATTGGTTTCATGTGAGGTTTGAATGGCTTGACAAAAATTTCACGATGTTGGTAAAGTGAGGTTGATGAGTACAAAATCAAAGCCATTACGAAGGCGTATCCATACGTTTCTCCGTGAGAAGTTGCAGAGAAACTAAAAGTAAAGCACACTATCATTGAAGACCATTTAAAGCAGCTTGAACCCGTCTAAAAAGCTCGGTATTTAAGTTCCGCATAAGCATTTTTGATTCAATACTTAAGGTAACCATAATACTGCCTTTTTGAAATGAATTTGCCCAGGGTATGAAAGATGGATACTGTAAAGTGTTATACTTTTTTCCGTTTGGAATTCAGGTTCCAATGCACTATGGGCAATCTGTGGGGAGCTTAGGATCAATTGAGGCCGTTGAAAACCGGGACGTCTGAGTTCCTATTCCTTCCTTCGTACCTAATTTACTTAAGGGGAATTGATAATTTTTGGGAATGAAAAGAGGTTAGAGATCTAAGACATTGGCATTTTTATTCGAAAGTTGAGGGCGACTTGTCACGTGGTCCTGGTTGTTATAGAAGTGAAAAGAGGTTCGTGCTCTCGTCGAACACAACCACGAAAGCTCCGTGGACCGCTGGGTTGAACCTAAGCATTACAAATAATGAGTTTTTGTTAAATTCATGGTTATACCATCTAGCAATAGTTTATTTTGTAATTCAATTTAAGCTAACTGTAGTTATGCAAATAATGATTTTTATTTCAATTAATTTCTAAAACAATTAATATAATTTATTGTGTATTTAATTAAGGAAGAGCAGAGGTAATTATATTCAACAGATACTTTACAATATTGTCAACCAAAAGAGATGACGGACCAAACAAGATGAATGCTCTCAAACTTCATCAAGTACTGAATTGCACAAAAATAGAGAAGAAAAAAATAATGTTTTAATGGAATTTAAAGGGATCAGTTTGTTTTGAACTGCTTTCAAGGAACCAAACCATGCATTCCAAGTCAATATTGTCAATTGGCGAAGTTTGGTGAAGTACTCAAACAAAGAGATTTGGTAAACCGGAAAGCAAAATTTTTCGCCACAAAAATATTGAAGCTCAGATGGGAGCTGATGCCATATGTAACGTACAGTTCTGATCTGTCACTTTCCAATTTGCAATTTTTGAATGAGAAACTCTTCAATCCTTCCTTCATTCCTTCAGGTTCAATGATTCTTCTAATCTGGGACCTAAAAGTTGCCAGAATGACAATAAATGGCCATTGAACAAAATGGCCCATTGTAGATTAAAATTATAAAATTTTAGATTTACTTTGAAAAAAAAAAAAATTAACTGAAATTACTTTTTTGTGAATCCATAAAATGCATATACTCGTATTCTTAATACCCGTAAAAATCGTTGTCGTTTTACGCAAATCCGTCCGCGTCGCTCTTAAGAACACGATAGAGATATAAGCGCTTTAACTATGAGGCAGAAATATATAAAAAAAAATATTTCGTAGTCACGGGGAGGGTAGGTTCGAAATTTGTCTAATCCGGGGTGGCAGAAAAACTTGCACGTGAAATTTTTTGGTTGTTTTTTTTCCAACTTTTTTCCATTTTAATCAATTATTCCTTATATGAAAACAGTTTATGATGGTAATTGGTAGATACGGGAAAGTTATTATATTTTTTACCTAAAAATAAAACAAATTTCGTCGCATCCCATGAATGCGATATGGGAGAGCTTTTCACATTCAGTGAGTTTATACTCACTCAACGGGGCCTATAGCTTAACGACGATTCCGAACGTCACAGTTTTAGAAGCATTTACCAAACTTGTCAAACACTCGTCTGCGCGAAGTGTGTGTCATATACATCAAGGTAACGGCCGCTCAAATAATGATGAGTGACCGTGTGGGAAATTGAACCCAGCATCTTTCGAGTGTAGATAATATACCAGTATGTATTATTATATAAAATGCGTGCGAAAATGGAATTTTTGACATGCACATTTTTCTGAAAATGAGGCAGTCCACGATATTATGGTCCACGGATATCACGAGTTTATCACAGGGGGCAGAAATTGGTGTAGTAGATAAAAGCTTGCCCACACAAGGATTTAAAACACCTTTGGAAAAATGTTACAATTCGACTTTTTTCGACTTTAAAAGTGAAATACGATGGAAATTACTATACCTACGTGAAGAAATAAGTTCGTATACCTTTCAATGGCACTGTTCCAATTGAGGACGGTGATATTGAAAAGTATTTTACAAAAATACGCCAACTTATCTTACGATGAACTGATTTATTGTTGACGAAACTGTGGATCATAATCCGTCATGGAGGGTACTTTTTATGTGTATCCAATATTACGCCTATGTTGAAGCAATAATTAATATATCTCAAGCAGTTCGTGACTGTAAATCATTCATGCCATGATCAAGAAACACAATAGGCGTATCAAAGCGAAATATTTTTTATCACGTCGTTTTGTAGGCATGACCCAGTGGAAGATAAAGATTGGCGCAACTAAAGCTAGTAATGCTCTGGATATTACAATGAAATTTTTTTTGGAAAATTCAATGGGCAAACGGGAAGAACTACTTAATCTAC
The DNA here is from genome assembly GCA_019455685.1 of Philornis downsi. NCBI lineage: Eukaryota > Metazoa > Arthropoda > Insecta > Diptera > Muscidae > Philornis > Philornis downsi. The sequence goes on from JAHXMU010000014.1 coordinate 6,279,916, forward strand.
ACGACAGCACCACCAATGATGGATTCAGGCTGGCGAGTTTCGCTGCTATAATGAATAAGATTGATTATATAATAGTGAACGGAAGGCATGCTTCTATGTCAAGATCGTGTTTGTAAACCTGGATGTCAACAGATTTGCGTCGTAAGAAAATGCAAGATGACTTCAATCTTCCTTCAATCTTCAATTCAATTCAATCTTCCTGCCGCAGTATTTGCCAATAAAGTCTCTCAATTCATCGAAATCTTTCGATGTTTCTGATACGTAATGGCAAAATATTGTGCATTCCATTTCTATATTTGGGTATAAAATTTCACATTCAAACAGGTCCTTGTGTAATGCAGAAAATCGAATAACGTCTGTGGAAAATATAGCATCTTTGACAACGCAGCAGCCAATTATAGCGCCTGCTGTGAAATAGTGCTGTAAACAGAGCCACGAAGACAGTAACGGATTTAAATGGTCGAGAAACGTGGCAAATGTGGGTAAAGAACTGTATAGGTTTAGAGGTGTAAAGTCTGAAAACTCTATCAAATATTTTGTAAGAAGGATTATGTATGGAATGCAACTTCCTTCCTTCAAAAGCAAGATCGCAAATCTACCCACTAACAAGCAAAGTATGCTGGCTGTATGGAGGAACCACTTTTACGGTCTGGTGGAACCAGGTTGCCTTGTAGATATTTTTGAGTGTGTGCGCCTACCACGATTCTCGCTTCAGTGAAATGGATTGAATTTATCGACTAGTGAAGTAAGCTTATCTCCTTTTCCTACGTTACGTTAAGCTGGGTTAAGGGCTTAGTTGTGATTCAATGAGTCCAAGTCCCTTGCCAGCCAAAAATCTATGTTCAACTTCATGCGTTTCTGTTTTCATAACAAAATTTGTTTAAGGTGAATGGCTAATTGCACTACTGCATCAGATTATCAAATAGGATAGCATAAGATTTGAGTTTCGTACTCAATTAAGGTAACACACCATTTAGGTTATTCAACTAGACGGCGTCCCACTATAGGTTCATTTCATTTCATTTTATTTATTTAGGTCTATGGACATATAAATCCTTAAGGACTAAGAATTGACATAACATGCTTCAAGAAAGTTATGTAAATATGTACATTATTTTAGTTTAAATATCTAAAAAGGAACAGTTTAAAGTTATTTCTAGGCATAGAAAACCCTAAGTGTTGAATTGGGCATTCATTTCTTGCAATCCCATTTATGATATTGAATTCAATAAATCCGCGATTCAAAGCATTATGCTGGAATAGCGTGTTGCATTAAATATATAATGATATCTGAGTGATCTTGGCGGAACATGAAAGGGTATAAGCGACAATAATTCGAACAATCAATTGTGCCAGCTATTATATCGAATACAAATAACAAGGTATGATAAATACGGCGATATTGCAATGGCTGTAAGTCCAGTAACCAGCGTCTGGAAATATAAGGAGGCACAAAATCAACAAAGTTAATTGAAGAGAGAACAAATTTCAGAAATACCCGCTGGATTCTTTCTATGATTCTTTCGTGATATATTGACTTGGCAAAGAGGACTCCAAACAATAGAGGCATATTCCAGCTTTGATCTTACATAGGAAGTATACAATATTTTTAAAGTAGAGACCTTGAAAATGAAATATGAACACATTTTGATAGATTTAATGAAAGTTTATTTAGGGAACACCAGTAAAGAAGATTATCTAAATCATTCTGAAGCTTCCATCAAACGGATAGCGTTATCAAGAAATCATAAGCATGAGTCGGAAGTCGTGAGCATGTTCGGAAATTATTCATCTCATCCATTAAAAGATGGATTTTTTCTCTAATAATGGCCTTTCATATTACATGATGGGCCAAAATGGTGAAAACGCGTTTGAAAGAGGAGCGATATTTGAAATTATCCTACTGATTAGTATGTGCAATTCACATAGTTTATAGCGTATGGCCCAGTCCATGGAGTAGCCGTCCTTTTTTTCATAGGTGGACAAATAAAAACTGTTACAAATAAGCATGCATTTTAAATAGTGGAAAATATTCTTGAATATCCTGGTGACGATTTTTTTCTAATTTTTAAAGTCGCTCTTTCCACTCCTATTTCAATCGCATCTCCAACCGCTTCATTTCATTGTTATTTTCCCGATTTAATTATTAAATAAGAAAATATGTCACAAACATTATAAGCCATATTTCAAAATTGTTGTTAATTGAAAAATAATTTGACATCAGCAATCTGATGTTTATAACAATAACAGTGGCAATAACAAAGATATGAAGGTACTCGTATACAGAGTAAAGGAGATTGATGACAGGATAACAACATATGTTGGAAAAACGAATGCAACCCGCTGAGCTGAAATATGTCAATAAAGTCACAGCAAGTGAAAGCATAGAAACCCCGCGACTCAACCCTTTAATACAAACAAAATTCTTAACAAAACAGTTTCTGTCGAATGAAAAGAATTTTTTCGAAAGGTAAAATATTTTGATTAATTACAAATTTACCTTAAGACAATCTCTCTCAGAATACTGTTATTAATAATTCTTGTAAATAATTAATTAAATAAATTAAGCTGCTTCATAGCCACCGATGCCGCTTTTCGAAAGCTAACCATTTCATGGCTTTACTTCTTCCTTACCGCCGCATATCACGTCCTTTCACTGACAACTCTATTAGCGCTTAATAACTGAAATTTGTTGATTGTTGTTGACGACATGAAATTTGCTGTGGAGGTAAAGAATCATCCCTTCGTTTTGTGTTCTTTTTTTCAGTTCCTTGGCAAATGACTGTGTTTATGTAGTAATTTCATGCAATAATCACTGTTGAAATGGAAACTAACATTTATCACATTTTAATGTTTCAATTAGTACTAAATTTTCCTGTAACTCACGACAGCAACAACAACTGCATGTGTATCCGTCTGTTTGTTGTCTACCGGCCGACCGGCAATTTGATGATGATTTTAACCCTCTTTTTATGCGGGCAGAATTATCAAATTGTATTGTGGATGTCCATAGAGCACACGTTTGTTCATGGCCACACACTACACCCATCACTGGCATAATGATTGGCTGTCATTGCACAGTGGTTGAAGCAGCGAAACAAAACAAACAAATGATTTGTAAGTGGACTCCGATGTCACGATGGTTGAATTGAACGAATATCGTGCATGATAGGGTCATTTGGAAATACAAAAATATCAAATGTTAATAAATAGCCATTAGACAATGGATTGGAAAATGTTCTATTAGTTTTAGAATGTTCGATCATATTGGAATTTTAAACATTTGTAAAGAAGGATTAATATTTTCAGAATATTCTGTTAAGGGCGATTATTTTACAACATACAAAATATTTGAGAATTTAAAGCAATTTACAAAGAAACGGTTTCAAGTGTTTTTTTTTTTGGTAGTGTAATAATATTTTAAATATACAAGGCAACCAGGTAACATATTATCGGTGGTGTTATTGCACATTTGGATCGAAGCACATCTACAATTTAAAGCGCTTCCCAAAGACGAACGTGGTTTCTTTTATGACAACTGAAGTCACGTCGAAATTTATTTGTTAGTTACTCTGGTTATTCTGCTAATTTTAGTAGAAAAATTCACGAAAAACTATTTGTGTGAATATGGAGTTAGTTGAGAAGAGTGTAGAAATAATTTCTGTGTAAAAAAAAAACTCAAGATTAAATAGTATTCTAGTTTTCTTCTAATAAAGCATGACTATTACATACCGGATTATCCAATTTTCAGTTTCAAAAGTAAAGTTAAATAAAACACACATAAAGCTTTGATTTCGATGAAGCTTTTATTTCATTATAATGCTTGGACCTTGCCACTATGTGCGAAATACAATGTATTTTAAATGACCGCCGCTGGATTGTTTGCAGCGGTGGATCCTTTTGAGGTAGTTTCCGATCACTTTTTCGCATATTTCGGGCAGTATCTCGGCAATAACTAGACGAATGTTTGTTTTCAAAAACTTCAACGTTTGGGTATTAACCCCGTAATCACTTTGACGCAGCTCTAAAAAAAATCTAACGGCGTTAGGTCGTATGATCTTGATGGAAAATTGACGCCGCCAAAACGTGAAATTATGCCTTCTGGAAATTTCTCATGTAATAAAGCCAAAATCGGTCGTGTTGAATGGCTCGTGTCACCGTTTTGTTGAAGCCACATGTCGTCTAGTTCATAATCTTCAAATGCTTTGCCAAAAAAAAGTTGGTTATCATACGGCCATAGCGCTCTGATTTGACGGTAACGGTTCCTTAAGCGTCATTTTCGAAAAAATATGGCCCAATGTTATCTCGAGACCATAATGCGCACCAAACAGTTACTTTTTCCGGATGCAACAACTTTTCCACAATCACTTCTGGGTTCTCCAAGTCCCATATGCGACAATTTTGCTTATTGAGGTAACCACCGAGTAAGAAATGATCTTCATTGCCTAAGAAAATTTTGTTCCAAAAGCCAACATTGAAAGCTTGTTGCTGTAGCAGCCAATTAGCATATCTACGGCGTTGAGAATCGTCAACCGGCTTTAACTATTGCGTGAGTTGGACTCTACGAGTATATGGATGGAAGTGCAAATCCAAATGCAAAATACTTCATAATGAGCCATAAAATAGGTCAAATTTCTGAGAACGGCTTGGAATCGTCAAATTCGGATTATCCGCCACACTTCCACTAACAGAAGAGATATTTTCGGCAGTGCGTACATTGCGTTGATGCACAAGCCTGACCACATTCTTCAAATTTCTTCATAATCTTCCTCGTCGATTATGACGATCATAAGCACAAAAAATATGTCCCCTTTTCAATCACCACTTTTGTAGTAAGTTTAAACCAACGATCCATAAACGATCCATATTCGCAAATGGCAAACCTTTCAATAAAAAAAAAACACTTTAGATGACGTATTTAACAGCTGACAGCCTTGCCAGACTGGCGGCAAGGCATCCCTGGGCATCCCTGTATTTTAAATTTTTCTTTGGATTCTTTAGTATGAAGATAATATTAAAACTAAAGCTACAAAAAGTTTAATCTGTAAGTTTTGGTAAATATTCAGTCGGGGTGATTGCGGTCTTTGCAAGATAAGTGAGAGTACAAAATGTCCTTTTCTCAAGCATAATATGTCGACGTAGCTCACTTTCCAGTAAAATTTCCATTCCATTTCCAAATATTTTTGAAGTATTCTCAGCACATGTAAACAAGTCGTAGAAATTATCGCCAATAATACGAAACAGCTAAGCCGAAATTGCAATATATTGAGATCAAGAAAACTGGTTGTCGTAAAGCTTTCATCATCGGTGGTGATGACCTCACAATGGGCGTACATTAGCTCCTAAACACGATTCGTCTCAATACATGCATTGGAATTCTCATTGAAATCTATACATATTATGTGCAGTTTTCAAAAAACGTAATCCAATTCGTCGTTTATAAGGTCCTACCTGATGTGATATTTGAAGGACGAAAACTTATTCAGACGAAAACTTATCAGCGCTGCGTTGGTGCTAATAAATCTACAACTAATCAGATATTTCTACTACATACTACAACTCTGCAGAAGATCGAAGAAAAATAGGTCAAAACATACCACAATTTCGTCGGCTTAAAGCTGCATTCAACAGACCGATGCGATAAAATTTGTCCGAGTTTACTAATCCTTGTAAAGCGTATAACTATGTTTTAATAGGTTAACACAGACTGAGACGAAGTCTTCGGTTCAGATAGGCATGAATCCTATTGAGCTATTTTACATTAATATAGGCTTTACAAAAAGGAGACAGCGAGCTCTTCAACATGCTTTTGAAAATAGCTATGAGGGAAACTGTAATGAACATGATCGCTATAATCTTCAGTAAAAGCTATATATCAGTGAAAACTGTGAGATGTTACTGCATCCTTCTCAAGAAGTAAAACTGAGTCAGAAAATGAAAAATCCAAATCGCGTTATTTGTTTTACGATCCGGTGTGAAAGTAGTCACCGTTTTGTAGTCACACCGTAATTAGCTTTGGAATAGTAGATGTTTTTATCCACTTCTGCTCCGCCCTTAGAAAAACTAATTAAGTCTCCTTAAGAGAAGAGTACTGCTTGCAAACAGATGCTGCTATGAGTTTAGCGAGCGATTTAATGACTAAAACTTTTCTCGTTAGACAAAGGCCTGTTGTTCCAGATACAACTTCAATGTAACTTGCTGTACTCCGTGTAATCACTGCTGGGAGTCTTCGATAGAAAAATACCGTGAAAAAGATATGGATCTATTATCGTTAATGGAAAATATCGTTTGTCACGAACTATATAAACGATATAATGCATCGACGTGGCCAGGCGCATACGTACAGCGATTGCTTTTGCTGGGTCATGTCATGTGAATGGACCAAAACTCTTTAAAGTAAAAAGTCTACGCCAGATGGGCAACGCAGGGGAGGACAACGAAAACTTCGTTGGAAGGAATGGGATTTAGAAGACCATTGTCACCGAAAACCGAAGTGCTTGAAATTTGTTCTACTTACGCCGCAAAAATTCATATTATAGTTGCCATCATAGAAGACGAAGGTTTTCAATAACCGCTACTCCAAGTGGGGCGGAGTTTGACACCGTATAATGATGTCATTTTATGAAGAAAGTGTGCGAAAACTTCGAAAAGCTGCCACTTTCCCCAAAGTTGGATTTAGAGGCAAATATTTGGAACCCAATCAATTTTGTCATTTCTGGTATTTGCGGTCCGTGCAGGGCGTTGAACTTTGCAAGTCAGCGAACGTATCAAACTTAGTGTTTTTTTTCATATTTGTATGTCTTTTTGTAGCCGTACCCATAAACGTTGTGATCTTTACAAATATGTATACATTGAGAAGGTTCCTTCGCCATCCATTCTTTCTGAACTATTTTGTCCTACTTGTAACACCTGCAGACCAAAATGTACATAGATGTACCGGCACATCGCCAGATAAGTGGGCTACCTCTTCGCCCACAATTGACGCATTGCTTTGCAAAATAGCTGAATCCGAATTTTTCCCTATCTATTCATTAGCACCACACATTGTTTTTAATTAAGGAAATTTTAAAATTATTAAAGACTGACTGAACTGAAAATACCAGCACTTGCGTGGGCGAATTTTTTCCCGCTGAATCGATATCGCCTATCTATATGTAAACCTGCATCATGGGGCAAAAAGATGATGTGTCCACTCCTTGTCCCATATAGTGATGATATCAAATATACTCTGTTTTTGTTCATAATATATCGACTTTAAAACTTTTTTCAGTATAAATTTTTGTACTTTAATATTTTTTTATGAACCACGTCCAAAATTAAGGCGGTCCCATAAAAAAAATTACAAGAATTACCAAGTGGCATCCTATGTAGCCTTTAACGAGCGGACGTTTGGTTACATCTTTGAAAAATCATGAACAGCATCGATTTTTTTATGCGGTTTTTTTCGTTAATTCTATTGTGGCAAGTTTGGAGCCTATCCCGTCTAAAACTATGACACATTCTTTCTTATGTAGCCCTTAACAAACGAATATTTGGTTAACATTTTTTGAAAAATGCTGAATTGCTACGATTTTTCTCGACGCGAGTTCAATCTTTGTGTAGTCTTTTTCTTTACTGATTCTATGGTGACCTCACTATGACTACGACTATAACTACGACTATGACTACCGTCTCTTATACAAAATATTAGCTCAAGCAATTGCGTTTTTATGGTGCTTTCAGGAGGCACGCGTACGGACGGTCGCATGGAAAAATAATATAAGTATCTATTACGGGGTCTCAGATGAGAATTTCTAACTTATTATACCAACCATTCTTGATGGGGTATCCTTTCCTATACCCACAACACAAACATTGTAGGAATTAATAGTCAAACGATATATTTTCATACAAGTTATAAACATGATAAAAATTTAAATTTTTCCATTCGCAAAATTCGGAAAAATTAACTCTGCCTTCGCGAAATAGTCAGTTTTTCAACTAGCTAATTTTTTTCACAGCAAAAAAAGAGCGTGGTCTAAAAGTGTCATAAGAAGGAAGGATACTTTTACTTTTAGCGTCTTTTAGCTGCCTTTTCACCAGATCTTCTAAAGCGATGAAAACTCTTTAGATAATTTATCATGGCAATTTTATTTTTTTAATCCGAATTCACAACTAGTTAATTTAAGTCATTAACAAACAACAATTTTAAGTTTCTGCGTCAGATATAAAGAAAAAACAAAGCTGAAAATGTTTACAGTTCTTACAACGACAGCTTTAAGGTCTTAATTTCATCGATTCCTTTGGCGTAATTAAAAAGAGCTTCCTAAGAAGCGGATAATATGCTCATACAGTGTTTGTGGAAGTTGTGCAAATACTATTCTTATGGAAAGGCTTTCATTTTTTTCCTAGGTTTTTATGTACTATTTATTAATGCAGATACAACTCCGTTAAGGAACACTCTCACGACAGGACTGGCAGGCAAGCCTAAATTGCATTACAAAATTCTGTCTTTTTATTTCTTACTTCATAGGATCAGTGTGATACACACGAATCAAAAAATTATTAGATTATATAATCTGTCATTATTGGTTTAAATCACAACTCCTTGTAAGACTTATTAGAGAATTCATTCGCTACTAATGGATCACACCACTGTACCCTAGACATCTTCATAACAGGCCAAATACTACAGCCAAATACTCCATCGTGCACCGTGTGTGCGTCTAAATAAATTATTATGTTGCATTATACTCGGCAGCTAGTGTTGCATTTACCTCGAATATGAACTCAGAGACGGCGATGGCAGCAGTGGCTGGCCCACGACATGTTGTCTTCATTTGCAGGCCAACTGCGGGCGTACTGGCGTACTCAATGTTGCAATGTTTATTTTTATACGCTACTGGAAGCGGCAACATGTAATTTTCATCCTCACAAACCCGTAGCAACAACATAGCAGATTGCAAGTATTCAGTGTCATAATGTTGCTGGCGGTCAGGTCGGAGTGTTTCTCATTCCTTGGTATTTGTTCGATTTTTTTCCTGCGTTTCGTTAGTCTTTTCTTTCTTTTTTTATTATTTTTTCTTTTTTGTAACGAGCGATGGAATATTTATTTTCAAAGTCTTTACACCGCCTCTCAGTTTTACAAGTAGGTTGCGCTTTCAAAGTGGAGTGGGCCGAAATGCAGTGCGTGTGTCCTCCAGCGTTGCTTCTGGTCTGTATTGTCATTAATTTAGTCCTCAACTGACGTTTGATAATTGCACCGGGCTACCGGAACAATTTAACGACGGTTTGCCATTGTTGTTGTCAGTCGAAACAGTTGCCATTTGTTCTTTGCAAGGACAGCGGCAAGGACTAGTAGGACTACACAATATTTAGAGGCACATAATGATTACGTTGTCATTTATAGCAGTTGGCCAATTGTGTTTGATCGATGAATGGTAAACCCCTAAATTAATTATAATTGTAATTAGTTATTGATATCGACGATGCCAGTGCATCGTTAGTATAATATTTACTCAGTGTTCTGAAATGAGAGTCTTAGAAGTCCCGCTGTGTTGTAATGTTGATGACGTCCTGATTTGGGAAATAAATGGAAAGAGAGACACCAGGAAAATGTCAAACCATTCGTGGATGAGGAGGAATATCATATCAAGAGTAGTAGTGATTGATTAATAAGTTTTAAATAATTCTGGAAAATGTTATAATACGTACTAATATTATAGTATGATAATTAGAATCTTCATGGTGACCAATTAATCGAAAATTACGGTATGATTAGAAAAACCATTAGACGAATAATATCTTTGAAAACGGTTTGTAGACTATTTCTCATCAAGTCGTTCCCTGTCATAAAGTGGGCCATTTTTAAACCACCTTCATAAATACGGATCTTTAACTAACGTACTCGCTATCCTATTTATGGCACAATAAGTGCTCACATATAACAAAATTCTTTAGTAACCGGATACCAACAGTTACCAAATTTGTTTTCCCATTAGAGATATTAAAATTTGTGAGCATATATTTTAAACGATTCTTCACAACATTTTCATAAAATTGGATATCTTGCATCGTTTTTCTCTGTATCTTCTATTTTAGAATAACGCTTAGAATAATTAACCTTTAAGTAGCAGAGGACTTTCTTTGGCATCATTGATGATGATAACTTAATGGGTAATAATTATTTCAAGTAAAGTTTATAATCACTGAGCCGTAAATGCTTTGAATTCAGATCTAAATGCATGTGAAAACGAGGTTAAACAAACTGTATATATTGAACTATTACAGCAATATTTTTCGGAAATAAAAATACTACAATTCTGTTGATGAAACGAGTGAATCGGTTTTAATCAAAGACAAGATGTGGTGAAAGATTTGACTCGCTTTGGTCAGCCATCAACATCTTAAATTGAAGTTAACATTGGTAAAGTGAATGAAATGGTGACTGAATATCATTAGAGAGATGGCCGCTGTACTTTCGGCGTCCCACGTATGAATTTTTGCACGAAAGGCTTTGGAACTAGTCGATCCAAAAGACTCGAATTTTTTCCAAAAACTCAATCGCGTAAAGAGTTCGACCCCACATTCATAGAACATATTACAGCTGGTGATGAAATGGAACGATGGAATGAAAAAGGACGTCAAAATCTATAAAAAGTCATTAATTGTCTTCATTGAGTGATTCAATTATATCGTTGTTGTGCACTCGGGATCCTTGCCAAAAGGTCAGACGGTAAATAAAGAATATTATGTGGATGTTAAGGGTAATTTAAGAATGTAAATTAGTCGCAAAACCCCAAATGTGTGGAAAAAAACTCACGGATTTTACACCAAGATTACGCACCAACTCACAAGATTATGAATTTCTGGAAAAAACTGAACAAACTTCATCGAATGACCTTTTCGGCTGACTTTTTTGTCTTTCCAAAACTCAAAATACCACTTAGGTGCACCGGTTTCCAGTCAATGGAAGTCATAAAAGAGAATTGTTTTCGTTTGAAAAATATTTTGATTGATTGTAACATTTATTGCCATAACTGTAATATTTCGGCAATAACATAATTTTGAAAGAGTAATAAGTATTGCGTGTTTTATGGACCAATTCCCGGTACTTCTTCTGACAGAATACATTGTTGTGAATAGATGAGGAACATAATTGTCTGTCCTGCGGTACGCTGAAGTGTACTTCAAAGATATTTACAATTTCAAAAATTCATCAAAAAAACGTGAAAAATTTCAAAATACTCATATATCGTAACATCTCTGCTGAAAACTACATTTTAAACCATTATTATGCACAGCCAAAATACTGTCTTATTTGCATTCTACAAACTGCCGCAAGAGTAGGACTGATAACATGCAATTTGACTGATAATTGTTATGGTTTTAAACAATTATATTGAAATCTATGTGTCAATTTAGCGATTTCAAAACGTATTAAAAAATACGACTTTTCGGTATTTGCCAAAAGTTTGAATTCAATTTCTAACAAACCTTAATGTTCGTTTTAGATCGGTTCACTATCTTAAAATAGTCTGTATCAAAACTCTGTGCAAATATCTGATTTCATCAATATTTCATGAAACAATCAATAAAGTCATGAATTTCATATGGCTATGGATGCATATAGATAGGTCTTCTCACAAATATATTTTAGTTCCTTTATTGTACACCGAAATGTTGAAAATTATGAACTGGGTCCATATTTGGAAAACATTGTTAGTGAGGCTAACTTCTGTATTACGCGTACATTTTGTAGACTTGAATAAGCTACGATTTAAGGATTTCACAATACCTCTTTACGATACCTGCGGTGATTCTTCAGAGATATGTAGATGAAAGTTTTCAGAAACTAGACTAAAGTAATACTCAAAAATACAAATTTTTATAGAATTTCTGAAAAATGTTTACGAGATGTCTCTAAAATTAACACCGAAACAAGGAATCTAAAAGAAATTTAGAATCCAGAAATCTACAGAGCTATATATTTTATAAGAATTTGACATTGAAATTTTATATTCAACTTTAGGTTGGCTCAGGGTGAATTCGAAATTCTGTTTTTCTCATAATTCATTCATGCAGCATATTTTAAATGCTAAATATAATAAGTTAAGGGGGCCTTCAAAAACTTCATTTCCCTATACGTAGTGTACAGAATACAGAAGATAACTGTCTAAAACTAGAAGAGATTGGCCATATTATATGTAAGCGTTTTTTCTTGCTCAAAACGTCATATTTTTGATGAGGTATTTAATCAACTCATTAATTACCTTTAAGCTAAAGCAAAGTTAAGTCTTTGAGTACATAATTCATCACTAAAAGGTAATCATCGTTATCTAAAATTATCACACTTTAATCTGTAGACAATTAAAATGTTGAAAAATATCAAGTACTCTCTTCAAGGATAAATGACAAGTTTTTCTCTACTACATTATTCAAGTGAGTCTAAAAGTAGAATGCATTTAAGCTCACTGAATACAGGAAGATCTCTCAGGTCTCATTCGTGAGATGTAAGGGAATTTGTTGTATTATTTAAGTATTAAAATGTGCTTCTTTTATCCAAAAGTTTTACATTTTCTTTAACTAATAACTCTCTCTTTCCCTTCTCCATTTTTAGATAACAGCAATCTAATGGGAGCTGCCGAATGGGCTGGCTATTCCAATCCCACTTCCGTTGCCTATCAATATCATCACGCCCATCCGCCACCGCCAGCTCCCCCCTCTGTGGCGGCTGGCTCCAGTGCTGCATATCCCGGCTATGAAACATTGTCATCGGATCCCGCCAACTTACAATTTCCCACAGTGCTTACCGATATGCAACCAATCTGCCCCACAAGTGATTATCATCCGGGTGCCATAGTGCCACATGTACAACCTCCCCTCTGTAGTCCCAGTTACTCTGGCGGACCGAAAAGTGAATATGAATCCTACAATGCCGCAGCGGCCGCTGGCTATTCGTCGTACAGCAATTGGTCCAACGGTTACAACAACTACCAATACGGTAGCTGTGCGGCACAACCTCAATATCCTGCGCATACTGCACCCACCATGGTTTTATACCCCCAGTTGTTCTCCACCTATAATCAAAATGAGATCCACCTTCACCTGCATGGACCGGACAAAATCGAACAATATCTGTGTGGCGAAAATGCTTTAACAATCAGTTCCCTTGCTGGCAACAGGTCGAGTATTGAAATAGGCATCGGCACCTCCGATCACGAGGAGCAAATACAAAATCCCAATGGTAATGGAGTCCTGGCCACCGATACTCATACTCATATTGTGGTCTCAGATGCCGCAAGTCTGGAGGCGGATCAAAGGCAAACTACGAATCATTTGACGGAACAAATGAACGATGTGCCGTCGGTGGTGGGTGGTGTAGCTGATCAGCATCCACCCACCACACGGGACGGCGAAGATGTGTGGCGGCCTTACGTGCCGACTTCATGGCCTCAGTGACAAAATTGTAAGACTTATGTACATATAGAATTAAATTAGGTTTTAAAGTGATTAGAAAAAGGAAAAGACAAAAAAAAAACAGAGAAAAAGTGGGGAGATTCATGAAATATAAACTGTTGTAAATAGAATTTAAATGCTTCAAAATAAACAGGTTATTACCACACCATTTCCTGGAAGAATTGTGGTTCGAATAAGGAATTTGAAAATAGGATGGGACTCTGTAATTTCAGTACATATTTCAGCAATCCGAAATTGTCCTTTACGGCGTTTATATTGTCATCAAGATCTCACTCGACATATAAATAAAACAAACTAGACAACTAAATAAATATTGTGAAACACGTTATTTCGGTTCTAATATGAACTAAATTTTATTTCGAATTATTATGTTGATAAGATGGGGAAATTGTTTCTAAATCGTTAATTAATACGGCTTTATATTATTTGTTTAAAAGTGATTTGAGATTGGATTTGGAATAACCCCATAGCTAGCTATAACTCTGTATCCAACACCATAGATTGCGACCAGAGTGCAGTGGACTCTTGACCGATGCACAGTCGATTAAGTGGCCATACCAATCAAACCATTAAGTTGTTGATTTCCTCCGATTCCCTGAGGATAACTGATGTATTTAAAAATAACGAAAAGTAGTCTTGTCTTGTAAGGAGCATCGAAACAACCTTAACATATTGTCAAACTTTAAATGCGTGAGAAGCTTACCTTTCATGAAAGTTGTGATTGTGATATAAGCTGTCCATTGGGCCACTTTTGGTAAACAGAACAGGTGTTGTGGGATGAAGAAATGTTATCTAACCTCAAGTCAGTTTCCTACCAAACTGATTTTGAAAAATATCAAACTTAACTTGCCTATGAATATAAACACTTTTGTGCCAAATTTCACTCTCCTAGCCCAAGCGGTGCGACATGCTCAAATCAGTACAAATTTTTACGATAATCAGCAATGCACACTCTTTATGGCACCTCAGACAGGTATTTCTGGTTGCCCGTGGTGGTCGGTATAATAAACATTTGGGGAATACGCACAAATTATGTTGACTTTGGAGATCCATTCTCTGGGTTTTTGCGTAGCAACTGGAGTCATCGCAATGTGAACAAATCATTTCCCCCTTAGAGCAAAAACTGTAATTCTTTGCAAAGTGTAAGATATTCATAAGTTTAAGCACTTAATTACAGAGTCACTTAATTACAGATTTGTGAAAGAGATCAAATCAGGCAATGTCGACACTTTGTGAAACGCAATAAATTCAAAATATTCACAAGAGAAAAAAAAATGTATATATATATAAAGGGTGTCCCAACAAGAACGCAAGTTTTAAATGACTGAAGCAGTAATTGAGTTGTTTCTCTGGCTGTATGGCATGTGGCGTCGTCTTGTTGAAACCACATGCCCTCCACATTCATTTCTTCAATTCTAAGCACGAAAAAACTGGTTATCATTTCACCATAGCGGACACCATTGGATGATTTTATCGGCAAAATCAATACCCAATCAACGAACTCCCTTCGCTGTCCATGGTCAGCTGGCTTCAGTTCCTGAGTCAATTGAACTTTGTAAGCATGAAGATGCAACTCTTTCGTCAAAATTCACTGCATAGTGGATTTGGAGACACCAATTTGCTGAGCTCGGTGTCGAATTGAGGTGGATGGAGTTTGAGCGACATCATCACGTACGGCTGCGACATTTTCGGTCGATCGACCTGGTCGAAGGCGCTTTGTTGTCTTTACATCACTAACAGTCCCCTGTTTGGGCAAATTTATTCATTAATCTCTTTACAGTTGGCTCTTTTGGAGCATTATTGTGACCCCAAATTGATCGCAATTTGCGAACTGTAGCCGCAAAACTTTCACCATTTTGGTAAAACAATTTCACAATGAGAACGCGTTGTTCATTCGTGTAGCGCTCCATTTTTACTAACCTCCTGCCTTCTACTAGCAAACAATAAACAATTGTTCAAATGTCAAACAATGGCAATTCGAATGGCGCCAAATTTAAATCTTGCGTTTTTGTTGGGACACCCTTTATATACTTCTTTCATCCCCCATTTATTCAGGAAATGGTGTTTACATTTACTCACACATTTTACAAAAAACAAAAAATTCTCGCTAGTTCTTAACTGTAATTTTAAGTAATCCAATACATCAGTGCTTGATTCAAGTACTCATACTTTATACTCCTGAGACATTTCCATCAAATATAGATTACAATCTAGTTAGTAATAATTTTAATTTTAGAATGCAAAAACAAAAAAAAAAAAAAAAACAAATACAAAACATTGTAAAATTACTCATAATCAGACAAATGGTTATAGTATGAATAATAATCGAAATGATATATTATTACAATGGAAAGAAATGCTAAAAACAAACTTGGTTTAATTTAACAAACTTATAATTGTTGTTATAAATATGTGAATGTATTGTATATGTCTCATGTGTATTGTATTTTTAAAAATAAACAATGCCAAGAACAGCGACAACAACAAATAACTGCGGTTAAAATGTACTTAAAAGAACAACAAAAGGAAATCACATCAACTCGTTATCAAAAGTTTATCTGACACGAGATCCCATTTTTTTCTACGATTAGTGAAAGTTTCTGTTGTTTCCACCCCCATCAAACTATTTCAAAATTATAGACTGTTTTACTCCTACTATTTTTGATTATCTGCTATTCTACTATCGCTCCTCTCATCATTGCATCCTTATGAATTGTTTTGTTATAATTTAAGTCTTTTTTTTATGTTTTCTTTTTATATAAAATTTAAAAATAAAATAATTTTTATTCAAATGTAAAAGAAGTTACAAATTGTTATGATTTCAAAATTGTTAACATTGAATGTTATCGTGGTAAGTGTGGTCCTATATTATTAATAAGATCATTTCATTGTATTTTATGATTCACGTAAGAACTTCGAAAAAGCGTAGCCATAATCCTTAAATTTAGCTCAGTACAAGCAGCTGTATTGTATCAAGATTCTCCGACTTTTGCTGCTTTCTTATTCTTAGAATAGAAAAGGGTCGACGTATCGTTTTTGTGGTTGGTTAAGGAATTGTTTGTTTTACGGTTTCATAGAAAAACTGAAATGCATAATTTACATATAGTGGTTTTGTATTTTATTCCGTTCAACTCAATTGTAATTTGCTACAAACTGTGGTTCCTCATTTCATAGTAAACCATAGCTTTTGTACCTCTTAGCGTAACTTAGTCGTTGTATTTACGCATTTTTACAATTGTTGATCTAAAACCACTGAAATTCTATAGAAATGAGAAAAATAGAATTTTACAAAGGCATTTCTTGAATCACTTTTCCTAAAACGCTAAAGTTATTTTATCCTCAGGCAAAAGGTCTCGACTGTGTAATTTTTGCGATAATTCTCCTTAGCAATGATGAAGTTTCCCCAAATTAGTCATGGGCAATGGCGGTATTTCCATTCATTCGTATGATTGATATGCGAATAATTCGAAATACTTCCTGACTAATAAATCAGGCGAAACAGTTTCGGATCTAAGTAAAGGAAAGCAGTTTGTATTCAGTAAATATTGTTGACATTGTATTGGCAAAAAAAAAGGAACGGTGGTATGTAGAAACAAAACATCGAAGTAAAAGAAAGCGCAGCAAATCGATATGCGGAACTAAATCTCAACAAATTCAGGCAATATTAATGTTACTAATAAAGAAAATTGCATATAAAATTGAGTTTTGCCGCAAATAATATAATTTCTTCTTGCACATGTCTTGCCGATATATACTCTCCATATTATCGCGACATTTATGGTGTTTTTGGCTTTATTTGGTCCAGTAGACTTTTTAGTGCATACAAATTTTAGTCATGTTATCAGAAAAAACAGTTGTAGAAAGAAAGAAAGGGCGAGGATATTAGTAGATAAGTAGTAGGGGATAGAGCTAAAGCCCGAAAGTCCTATCAAACAGTACATAGTAAAGATTGTGATGCAGAACTTCTCCCTGAATGAGTAATCATGAAAATAATACCGCATTAAAATAGTAAACCTGCTGATACTAAGAACCTGTCGGTAAACCTTTTCGCTATTAGTTTCCAGCGAGCTGATAAAAAGTATGCATCACTTTCTAATCGTCTTCGATAATTGGAGTTCAACCTGTGCTTGAAAAGTCATTCAAAGTGTTTGTATCAACCATCGCATGAAAGGTCCTATGGATTGTGTTATTTGAAGACTAGAGCTTATTCGAACTCTTTGGACTTTGTCGATGTAGGTGTCAAAGTGATAAATACGTGAGCCCTTGATTTTGATAGTGGTATAAGTCAAAAATTTTAATTTGAGTTTATCAGTTATTTCAAATCAAATCCTAATCAAATAACATAATCTGAAGAGTTTAGCAGTATGCCATGAAAATTAACTCAATGAAATGGGTTTAGTTTTTGGTTGGTAAACAAAAAACAGTTACTGTTTGTTTTGATAGTGGTATAAGTCAGTCTGTTCACAAAGTTTGGCAAAATAATTAGTAATTTTGTCATGTCTTCAGATAGCGGTTAAGGTATGATCAAGTAATCCTTTCAATGTAAAAACTTACTATTTACAAGTTAATTGTAGACATTAAAGAAGTAATATAAGTAATGATCCCAAGAAATGGAAACGAATAAGACTAATATCGTCTTTAAATGAATCAGTTCATACTTTAAAAGTGAATTCGGACCCCCTATAAATGGAAGAAACCAACATGAAGTCAAGAAAGAGGACACGAAACCCACGTAATTATGCATATAATATAAGAAAAATGAAGAGAAATAGTGGAGAGGAATATGAAACAAAGAAACAAGCATTTGAGTGGTAAACTTTTCGAAAATAAAGATTGCCTTTGTTCCAAAAAATGCATAAATGGGATCGGATATGAAGTCAGGAAAGCGAATTTTGTTTCTTTTTGGAAATTAGCAAATTTCGAAAAACAGAATTTGTTTCTGTATGGTTTGGTTCGAAAACAATCAATAAAACAAAGACGACCCGGAAATTACGAAGGATATATGAGAAAATGTAGTTTTACTTTTCATCTATATGTACGGAAGTTGCGTCCTGCATCTTAAAGCACATTCGGGACATTACCACTCAAAAGCATGCCATAGCTTACAGTGATGCCTGCTTAGGACAAAATTATAACATTAACATAGCTTTAATATGGTTAAAAATTGTTCATTCATCTGATAATAATGTTCAAACAGTTGGTCATAAATTTATGGTATCCGGCCATTCTTTTTTGCCAAATGATAGCGATTTTGATTTGATATATATATATAATAGAATCATGTAAAAAGAGAAACCCATTTTTGGTAGTACAAATGGCTCAGAAAGATTTCATTTCGACAAAACAACTAAAAGAATCAACGAATAATAGAAAGAAAACCAGCAATGGAGAAGCTGTGTCTTGGCTAAAAATACAATTCATCAGATTTCCTAAAAATTCTCCATATAATATGTTTTATAAAACTTCCTGGGATGACAACTCCGAATTCAAAGTATTAGACCTCTCACCTAAAAGAGGAAGACCTAGAATATTCGAAAATATTGATTTGCTTCCATTATACACAGGCATTAGACCAATAACAGAAGAACATTTACTACTCTATATTCCACCAATTTTTCACAAACACTTTATTTCCCTAAATACTAATAAATAATTTACTTGGTTACCATGGAATGAGTTTGAATAAAATGTTAATAATTAATAAAAATGTTTTCTTGATGCTATAAGTCATTTATAAAGGCATGCAGTTAATTTTGAAAGTGGTATAAGTCATTTCAACCTTTCAAAACAGCATTTCCTTTTAAAAATGGTTATAAATTTCACAATCATAATAAATACTTGTTTGTTGACACTAGTTTACTGTCGAAAAATTAAAAATATTCCACAATACAAAAATATTTTTTAATCCTTTAAAATGCAAAAATCCTTTAAAATGCAAAAACAATATATTCATAATGTCCTCGATAGAAATAAGTTTGGTATCCCTCTGAAACTGCTGCGCCTCTTCGGAATGACATTGGAATGTAATGACACTAACGGAAACATTTTGCAGCAAACGATACTTTAGACAAGGCGATAGTCTATTGTGCGATCTCTTCAACTTGCGCAAGCTGCAGCAAACACCATCGCCACCTTTAACAAAACTCTTACACTACTTGAGTATAGTGATGGTATTGTCATCACAAGGCAGAAACAGCAAGATACTATTTCAACCTTCCACAGCATTGAGAAAGACTTGTTTAATCAGCGATTTAATCAGGCAAACCTATATAAGACTCTAGTTGTATCTACTTGCTGTAAAGCGCTAAGTGACTGAATGCTACTAGTTACTGAACTAGTGACTGAATACTCTGAAGGATCGGAATACTCCGTAGAGTATCGGCATCGTATAAAACATGAGCTATATAGTGAAACCAATGTGGTCAAGCGCATCAAACATAGCGATTGAATCGGCTGGCTCATGTTATGCGGACAGATGAAACTGTTTTAGGACGAGAAGTCTTGGGAAATTAAATCAACAGGCGGGGAAGAAAAGGACGAGTAAAACTATGCAAGAGGGACCACACTTTTTAGACTCCATCAAGTCGGACGGCAATTCGGAGAAAGAGAGCATGACATCGAAGTCCTTGGAATTCCTTCGAAATCCTATTCGATTAAGCCGCCTTCTACGTACCTCTTATGACTCGCAAAAGATCCCCGCTTTTGCGAAATAAACCTCTTGCAATACAGAAGATTTCTCGCAATATCAAAACCAGACAATTTTGCTATTGACACAATTTGAAGAAATAGAAGACGACATATTTTAATATTGGTACAAAAGGACTTTAAGCAGATATGATTGTATGTAAGTTTATGTAGGCATTTGAGGTTTGCTGAAGATATCTGGTGGAGTGAAAATAAACCCATTAATTTTGGATTAGATAGCATATAAGCGCGATTGAGTTACGTTAAATGTTTTTGGAAAGATGAAATGTCATACTCAGACAATTCTGTGATTGATTGACTCAGTACTGCATCAAAGATGGCCGGACACCAACATTAAGAATTTTATATTTTACAGTTTTTCTTCGATAAAGGCGGAAACGCAAGCCAGGTGACTGAAAATGTGAAAACTATTTATAGCCCTGATACCGTAACAGCCAATCACCATAAATTTTGATGTCAATGATGCAACACGCTCTGAAACTCCAATTGTCGAAAATTTTGATAAAATAATGAAAATCATCAAGTCCGTCCGTCATGTAAGCACTGTTTTGATTATCCAGGAGCTAACCGTTACGTAAAAGATCGCTTGAATAAGGCTGGGTACAAAAATAATATTGATGTGTGTCTACTACATGGGTTAACGCAAAAAAATCTCACGGAGCGAATTTCCGTCTCGCAGCAAATCATTTCTAATGTGGATGCTGGTCATGATCGAATCGCGGAGAACCGCCGCTAACAATGGCAAAGCTGCTGTATGTTTGGTGGGATTGGCAGGAATCATCAACCATGAGTTGCTCCCCTCGAGCAAAACTACAAGTTCGACAATTGAACCGTCTGAAGAAAGCAACTGTCCAGAAGCTCCAGGACTTTGGTTGGGAAGTTATTGTGCATCCACCTTATAGTCCGAATTTGGCACGAAGTAAATAGCACCTGTTCATGTCAATGATGATTGATTTTTGCAAAGTGTTGTTTGTTTTCACGGTGACCACATTAATGACATTATCTTGATAGTGTACAAAAGAATGTACACCAAGTTAGCTGTGAGGTCAAGTAAAGTATTTGATTGGAGTAACAGTCAATTCCGTAATCAACCACAAGGATTTTGGACAAACATTTTGGACTTCGTGGCAAGTCCATCTTCAGATTCCTTTGAGCTAGTGAAAATATAGAAAATTTGTGAAAATCGGCTGTCGCAGTTTTTTGCAAATATGGACAAGGGTTTCTGTGTGGGGTGCATATTGAAATTATATCTATAAGGGCAACAAGTTTTAGAGCAATAATAATCATATTTAATGTAAATCAGACCATTATAACTGCGCCGAATAAAGCCTTCAATGTCATGCAAAAATAATGAATTTCTCTTTACTACATCTTACATTAATCGTAAGGTATTAGGACAAAATTAACAAGGAAACAATTTTTTGGCACTAAAACTGAATACTATAAACTGAAATCTTTTGCTTGATTTGCCATTTCTCAAGTCTCGTCAGAAGAAACATTTTTAAAATATAATATCATAGGAGTACATCTAATTTCCTGTGAAATCGAAATCTAAAACATTATCATAATTCGTACGAGTTTTTTCTTCGAATTCCTGAAATCTAATCCTGGTAAAGTTTTTACTTCAATGGAATCAATTTAGCTCTTATTCGTGGTAAGAACAGAAGATGTGCTGGCACACAATTGCAACACTGGAAATTGTGAAGAGACTTTAAGACTGTCTAAAAACAATTCACAATTTTAACAGACACTGTTGCATTGCGTTACAGTTGCACGGGTGAGAAGCAACCAAGTGCAAAATGCGACTAAAACTAGACATTTTTAATCTAATGTTCTCAGTATTTTTATGTATTTCTAGATAATTCGAGTCAATACTTAAATTCTGAAATGCTTCGTATAATTTTTAAAATTTTGAATGTGGAATTTTTGAGGTTATGAGCTATGCAACGCACATAAGAGAGACGGTAAAAAGTTTAAATATTTATTAGCAATTAAATGACACTGCTCTCCCAATCGCAAAAAAACATATTTTCACCCCCCATATAGTTCAATAACCTGCATGTTCGCAAAGCTTTAAATTATCAAATTTTATATAAATTCGTTATTTCTTATAAAACCACACACATGCATACATCTGTGCAACAAGTTTCACAATTTATGCATACAAATACTTTCGGAAATGTATAAAGGAAACATGTGCAACATAACGAAATCAAATGAAAATACAACAATCCGTACGCATATGATTATCACTTGCATTGTTGTAACATTTTGAAATATTCATAAATGTTCAAATTATTTAATGAAACCTTAGAAAATCTCTAACAATGGTAAAAAGGAAAAAAAATTTAAATAAAAACAATACATTTATAACTGACATTTGTAGTAAAGTATATACTCGTATAGATGCCTCTATGTAATAGGAAAGATAACAGCAGCAATACCAACAACAAGAACACCAATTGCAATGTGTAGCAACAACACTTCATCAACAGCAGAAGCAGCAGCGGCAACACGAACACGAACAAATCAAACCACAAATAAAATGTGGAAAAAGAGGCGGAGGATCATGTAAGTTTTAGTTTGCGGTTTAACTATGGCATTAATAAAACTCTTGTCGTTCTCGTTGTTGTTGTATTGTGGCTGTTTTTGTTTTCGAACACCCCAAACATAAACAGCAGCCTAACGCACACGCACACACAAACACATATATCGCACCGCGCAGGAATAGCAATTTAGTTGTGCACTCAGAGAAAATGACGATTAATTGTTTGCAAAGAGTTGATTCATTTGAAGGTAAAGGGATATCCATTTAGGGGTTTCAAAACCACCGGTCTGGCAAGGCTGTCAGCTGTTAAATGCCTGTCAGGTGAAGTGTTATTTATTTAGTGAAAGGTTTGCCATTCACGAAAATAAATCGTTTAACAAACAAAGAACGCGTAAAAATAGTTAAAACTTAGTATAAAAGTGGTGATTCAAACATGGACACTTTTCGTGCATTACGGGTGATTATCATGCTCGTCATAATCGATCTACTGTGAAAGGAACTGGCAAGATTATAAAGAAAGCGTTACAGGTCAGGCCTGTCCATCATTGCAATGTACGTACCGTTTAAATATCGCTTCCGTTGGTGAAAGTGTGGCGGATAATCTAAATTTCAATTTAGAATGCTATGGCCGCATGATAGCCGATTTTTTTTTTAAATTGATTCAAGATTATGAACTGGACGATATATGTTTTTAACAAGACGGTGCCGCGAGCCACACATCACACCCAATTTGGCTTTATTGCATAACTAGTTTTCAGAAAGTGTTAATTGGCCACCAAGATCATGCGATTTGTCGGCGTTAGATTTTTGTGTGGGATTACGTCAAAGACCGTGTTTACGCTAATAACGCAAACGTTGGAACACTTGAAAACCAACATTCGTCAAATTGTCGCCAAGACTCCGACCGAAATATACGAAGAAATGGTCGAAAACAAAAAAGATTCCATTGCTGCAACCAAACCAGAGGCGGTTCTTCAAATGACATTATATATCGTATACAATTGCAAAGTCTAAGGTTCATTATAATGAAATAAAAGTTTCATCAAAATCATAGCTATGTGTGTGTTTTATTTAAATTTACTTTTGAAACCGAAAAATGGATATAGCGGTGCTTCTTCTGATAAGGATCTTACGACAGATCAAAATTTTCATGGCACTTTTGTGCAGTGTTATTTGATATTTCATCAATGAAGGATTTAGTTTGATTGAAGTATGTGATATCGGCTACAAAGTCCTTGAAACCATGACATCAATTCGAGAACAATTCCTTGATATTTCGGAGAGCCTCTATCGTGTATTATCACATCTTCTTTGGGATTCCATAAACTCTAAAGTCTAGCTGGATAAGCCAACTATACACAAAAATTACAAAATTACACAAAATTTTTTATTTAAAAAAAAAATTAAAAAATCAGCATTTACTAGAGCAATACGAAAGCGAATCCACGGAGCGTTAATTTTTTTGAAAATTGAAATTTTAAAATATCCAGGGATTTTCTTAAATACTTAAAATATTTATTTTTCGAACACATCATTTCAACAGACGTAAATAGACTGTAAATAAAACCATATGTAATTGCAATTGAATCCCAATTTTTAAATTAAAATGACATACATTTTTTTACTGCATAACAAACTTTAGAAGAAAATAAGGAGAAAATTTTAAATTTTAATTGTTACAGACTTTTGTGTAGAAAATATCTTGAAGTTTTTTTTTTTAATTTCTAGTTTAAATGGTTTTAGTAATAAAATTCTATAGACAATTCAAAAAAAAAAGTTCTTTGAGACTATTCCTAAATTTTAAATTTAAAATTAGATGTTTGTCTACTAAGCGAAGGGATTCAGTCGTATCTTAGTTGATCAATATAGGGATCAGTCATGACATCGCGAGCCACACAGTGGCATTTGTTTAACCAAACTATTTTAATCTTAACCTAATTTCTAGACTGATCTCATTAATTCCATTGATGTTGGAGCCGTGAGAGTGAATTAATTATTTACCTCGAAGTCACAGTCAACGTTCACGCAGCTTTCTTTAAAATTATCTCTAAAGGAATGTTGTCTTCACATCAATCTGACCAATCAGGTTACAGGAGGTAGATTTACCGTCCACCAACTAAAAAGAGTTATTAATATAATATCAGATAACAAGAAAAACCGAAAAAGTACTTGA
Source organism: Philornis downsi (assembly GCA_019455685.1). NCBI lineage: Eukaryota > Metazoa > Arthropoda > Insecta > Diptera > Muscidae > Philornis > Philornis downsi. Next base: position 6,304,800 of record JAHXMU010000014.1, read on the forward strand.
GTGGTTCTACTGGATATTGAAAAAGCGTTTGATTCTGTGTGGCATAACGGCACCATTTTCAAGCTAAATAAATGTAATTTTCCGATTTATCTGCAAAAAATTGTTAAAAGCTTTTTATCCGGGCGCAACTTTAGCGTTTATAATAACGATGAAGAATCTACATTAAGAAATATACCAGCTGGTGGTCCACAAATTTCGGTTCTATCACCCACTTTACGTTCAATATACATCTCGGATTTTAAAATACCAACAAATGAAGATACCGCTTTTTATGCAGATGACTCAGCAATAATAAGTACCGGAAAGATCTCAAATGCTATTATAAAGAATATGACAAAAATTTTCTGATATCGCAAAAGTACTTTGAAAAGTGGGAACTAAAAATCAACCATAATAAAACACAATCTATTATATTCCCTCTTGAAATATAGGAATCAGTTCTTGCAGTGCAAGAATCAATAAAATATCTTGGTGTTATGTTTGATAAGAAGTTGAACTTCTCTAGTAATATTACAAATACACGAGACAAAACATTAAAATGTGGGAGATCTCTTTACCCATTACTTTGTAAAAAATCTACATTAAATTTAAGAAACAAAATACTCATTTATAATATGTACATCCGCCCTATTATGGCATATGGTTGTCAGGTTTCGTTCCCAAGAAGTGCCTAAACAAACCTTAAAAAATTACAAGTTATACAGAATAAGAACTTAAAAATAATTTACAATTGAAATCGGCCTTACGGTACTAATCTCTTGCACGAAAATCGCAATCGCAAACCACTTATTGCAGTTTATCTTGAACTACAACAAAGATTCGAAGATAAATGTTGATCTTCAAACTATGAAATAATAAGAAATTTGTGTAACTAACTAGATTTGACAACTTCGAGAACGAAGTTATTAAAATAAATTATTTTAAATTAAATTAAAATAAAATTAAATTAAAAAAAAAAGTATAAAATTTGTCATAAAAATTATAAGTTTTTCCTATCTTTTTACCTTATTTTTACCTTTTCATTTTAAATTTAAAAATTTATTAGTATAAACGATATTTTTGCTGCAATACTTAATGTAAAATCTCAAACTAAGTAACTATTTATTATTTTAATCTTCGTACAATGATAGTATAAAGAAATAAAAAATTGGCGTGATATTTTCGAAACTAGTAAATAATAGAAGTGTTATCTCTGTAACTGCAGCATACTTTGTTTTTCTGTGATCAGATTTTCATCGTTGCCTTGACATAACTTTTGCTTTTTACTTCACGATATAATTTTCGGTCTTCAACTATATTTTTCCATTAACAATTTAAACTATATAGTTAAATTTAAATCGTTAGAGATTTTTTTTTGTGAAAATATACAGTAAGTTTTAAATTTAATTTTAGTTACAATTAACTTATTATAGACCAAGGATAAAACATAAAATTCCTTCTGATTCTAAGTCGATTGAATCGATATTTTTCCTCCATTTATATTATTTAATTTTAAATTTAAGGTTGCAACAATATTGCGATGGCCAAAACTAATGAACCAAAGGCCGAATTGCTTGATCACGCATCTTATTCGCCAGATTTAGCACCCCTCGGAATATTTTCTATTTCCAAACTTAAAAAAAATGGGTCGGTAATAAAAAATTTCCAAACAGTGCAGAGATCTGCGATTGATGATTTGACAGTTCTAAATGTAAACTGGGTATACTCGTAGAAGCTATTGAATATTGCTGGAAAAAGTATATTGAGCTAAAGGAAGATTATGTTGAAAAATGAAGAATATTTTCCCCAACTTTTTTGCGTCTTATTTTTTTTCTTTTGGGATAGCCCTCGTACATATTGAATATATTCCTATATAGTCCCATCATTGAAAAGGCAACTTTTTTTAGTTTTATCGATTATTTAGTACCTAAGAATATTATGCGGTGATATTTGCAGAGACGGGAAGGAAAATTCCTCAATTTTTACATATATTTGTTAAAAAAAATGCCAATTGTTGGCGTATTATTGGAAAATTCTGCAACAAGAGAGGTCAGTACATTCTAGGAGAAGAGCGGTTTGGGCACGGCCACCTATTTGACGACGCAACGGTGCGTCGTTCACGGCAGTATAGAATGACAGTGCCACAAGTGCCACAAAGCGGTAAAAATAGAAAACACTTTTGGGAAAGAATGAAGTTCAACCCTGAAAAAATTGTAATTTTTCTGTATTTTCCTAAATCTTTCACCATTTATTCATTAATTAAAATTAATATGCGGTAAAAATTGATAAGATACGAGAAGTAATCATACACTTTTTAGCGGCACCACTCAAGTTGTGGGCGTGGATTTTGGAAAGTACTAAAAACGTTTCATTGTAAAAACAATCTAAGTGGATACATTATGCATGAGAAGTGAGTCTTTTATCCATGTCGAACTGATATATCATCGGCTCTAGCCCGACGGAATCTCTGACATGAGTCTGGCTTCAAGTCCCTACACTTATTCTATTACTGTTATTAAAAGATTTCATTCTAGCAATTCTGGAAATGTTAATACCTCAATTCACTTTAGCTCTAACCCACCCTGTCCTTCCTTTTAACACATCTCAATAGTTTTTTTGGCGTCACAATTACTAATTCATTCACGGCTTATTTTCTTTGGGTGTAAAATTTACGTAGCCACATGCAGAAACACCTCACACGCATTTAAATAATAGATAATACCAACATTTCCACATTTCCACATTCAGTTTTAGGCCTAAAATGAGCAAAGTGCCTAAAATAACACGAATGGTTTGAAATCCAATGAGCAACCTGCAAAAAGGTGCCCCACAGTCACATGCAACATACACACAAAATGTGGGATGTGCAACATTACAAGCAGCGTACGTGGTAGCCGCCTGCCAGTATAGAGAAGCATACGATATTGTGTGTGAATTTTGTGTTTTACTAAATTGATAAGAATTATTTTTGTTTTTCTCTTGAAGTTTTTGTGATTTGTACGAAATAAATGAATTTTACGTTCTCATATTATTTAAGATTTCTGAAAGAAGCCATACAATATGATTACACAGTGCAGCAACATCAAACAAGATTGTCGTTGTCGATGGTGGTGGCGGCGG
>JAHXMU010000014.1:6307908-6423676 GCA_019455685.1 Philornis downsi
GAAAGCAGACTTCAACATAATATTGTCATCAACGTTCAGCAGCAGCATGTTGCATGTGTACACAGTCACTACTCGCTCTTTTGTTGTACAATGACGATCAATCGATCGTTCGATGATCATTCCTATCATCAGTCATGTGTAAAATTGCAAAGACTTGAAAGTCTCAACTTTACAACTGGAAATGTTGGGCAATACACAGGAATTGTTTCCTTACCCTTTCGTAGGGTAAGTTCCATTTTATTCAGAATTGATACGAGGGTAGAAGAAATAATGTTCAGAAATCATATAAAGATTTAGGGAAATTCGATTTAACAATAAGCAAATTTTACCAGCATGTCTAAATAGAGTAATCCGGAAATTTGGAGCGTCCAATATATAGAGTTTTTAGTTATTTCGAAAAAGTGCATTTAGAAATCAGTTCCATCGGATTGTTTAATGAAGGACTCCGTTTTAAAACAGGTTTGTTAAGTCTGAGCTCCATTTGGAGTTTAGGAGAAAGAGTCCACTTCATTTGAATGAAAAATGAAAACAATAAATTAGTCAAAATTACAAAATTGTGAAAAAATAAAGGAAAATTAACATCACACTCTACCTCACTTTTCCAGTGAAGGTTCAGATTTTCAGAGCTTTCCGTAATAACCTTCGCCATTTAATCGGTCACTTAGAAGAGTTGTAGATTGGGATGGTTTCTTTCTTTTGTTAACGAATAAATGATGAAATTATTGGGGAAAATGCTGAAAATTCCCCGTTCTCTAGATGTGGTTTCAATTCTTGCAAAGGCGATTTTATTCCTATTAGATGAACTTTAAGAACTTCTAATGTTTCATAACGAGATAAGAGAGCGTGTTGAAAATTTAATTATCTCCCTTGGTTTGGCCAGTTTTTGCAGTGAAAATTCGTAAGTTTTGTATACTTTTCAGATTGATTAAAATCGTATAAGTATATCAAATCACAAGCAACCAGGAGATGGGTATATGAGAGATTTCAAAACCGCCTGTCCGGCAAGGGTGTCAGCTGTTAAATATCTACCGTCCGAAGTGTTATTTATTTAGTGAAAGGTTTGCCATTTATGAATATGGATAGTTTAACAACCAAAGAATGCTCAAGAACAGTTAAAACTTGTTGCAAACTTGGGCTTTCAATTTTCTTCAGCGATGAAGCTCATTTCTCACTCGGTGGTTACGTCAACAAGCAAAATTGTCGGCTATGGGACTCGGAGAAGTGATTGTCGAAAATCCATTGCATCCCAAAAGTGACTTTCTGGTGCGCATTATGATTTTAAGGTGTAATTGGGCCGTATTTTTTCGAAAACTACCTCAAAAGGAGCCACTGTTGCAACCAACGCTTATTTAAATGACATTGTATTTCGTACATAATGGCAGGGTCCAAGCATCATAATGGGATAACAGTTTCAACGAAACCATAGCTTTATGTGTATTTTATTTAACTTTACTTTTGAAACCGAAAAATGGATAATGCAGTAGTATTTTCATATCAGACATAATTAGAGTAATCGAATAAGTTCTGAAAATTTCTAGAAAACTCTATTGGAATTTAGAAATTTGGTTGTAATTTAAAATGTAGACATTTCAAAATATTTCTACAGGACAGTTCCAAATTTTTTTCTAACAGGGCGAACTAGCAACCTACTATAATTTTGATAAAATCTTGCTAATTTTATGAACAAGTCAGAATAAATTGTAGATCGTTCGTTACGTCTACATTTATTGAGCTTTAGTTTTAACAAGCCAACAAAGTTGCTTCCTCCAAGTAACTGTTACAAATTACACATAACTCAAGATAAAAAATCCTCGGAAAATTTTAAAAGAAGCAGCTTAGAAAACGATAAAGTTATCTTGAACATTTTCAAATGACTAAAACCGGGTGACATATGAATATTGGATATTTCGGATTGTTTCGAAATAAAGCATTCAAATTTCAGCCCAAGGCTAACTTATGGCCTCACGTGACTTAATATTGAAATCCACAAACCTACATAGAAGTGTGTAAATAGTATTTATAACTTTGTAAAAATTTCCAGAATATTGCTTTGGAATTTAGAAAAATGTTATGTTTAAGATTTACTTACCGACTTTGATGACTGCCAAATCGTATCGACGTTCACAGAAAAGTGTTCTCGTCTCTCATCCAATTCGCCAGTAAAGCACTGAAAGGAGAAGGAGATGCATGTTATCAATGAAAATATTCTAGTATTTAACGCAACAGGCTTTTATATGAATAAATGAAAGATACGTTTATACCAGCAACTTTTCTTGATTTATGAAAACGGTCCTAAAATTAGCCGACCTAACAAAGAAGGCACAAAAAGTTGGGAAAAATGTTCTTTATCTTTCAACATAATCTTCAATATACTTTACATAGCTCGATACACTTTTTTTAGCGATATTCAAAAACTTCTATATCCTGTTTATAGCAAAAACTGTCAAGCTTTTTGAAACAGTCATCAACCACAGACTCCACCTCTTCATTGTTGCCAAATCTTTTACCACCGGGTCATAATATTCGCCGTTGAGGCTTTTTTTCATTTTTGAAGATAATCAATAAAAATAATGCCATGTGTATTCCAAAAGACAGACGCCATAACCTTGCATGAAGACACATCCGTCTTCCTTCATCCGCCTTCTTTGGACACGATTCCCCCCTTCCACACCACTGCTTTGATCGTTCCTTTGCCTCAGGTGTGAAGTGGTGAACCCATGTCTCATTCATGGTTATAAATCGATGCAAAATGTCTGCTTTATTGCGGTGAAACATTGTCAAACACTCTACGGAAACCTCCTCACGACGCAGTTATTGCTCTATTGAAAGCAAGCGCGGCACCCATCTTGCGTACAGCTTTCTCATCATCGAATCTTTGGTCAATATACGACGTATAGCACTTTTTGAAATGAAATTTATCACATATGATAGGAACCAACTGCTTGACAATATATGTAAAAATGAAAGTAAATTGGAATAAAATTTCAAAAAATAGCCAATTTAAATTTTGTACAATGTGTGACAATGCATACTTCGGTCAGGCACCATCACCAACCTGTAAACTTATTTAAAGTACATTAAAAATTTGTTTCCGATTCCTAGTCAACTCACTTCATACATTGGTTGGTTTCGATTATTGGCAGAGGAAAGGACCTGGCGACAAATTGGAAAAGATAGAAATGCTTACTTAATTTTTTGAATTTACAATACAATTCTCTCGCAGCTACTCAAAAATGTTGTCCGCTTCTTTTACACTGAAAATTTTTAAATTAAATGCAAATGCATAAACTGAACCATAATCAAAATTGTTCTTAATTTCGCTTCGGGTGTAACAATCAAAATCAAAATTGTTTGTAATTTTATTTTAGGTGTATAAAACGAAAACAAAATTCAATACAAATTTTATTTTGTTATCGAAATCAGAATAAAAACTTTGTGTATTTGTGATTTAGATTCCAGAAATCGAAACTAATCAGAACTATTTTCGAATTTAATTTCGTTTCGATGACGGCCTCTATTTGGCGAGTTCCTTAAATGAAGTGTGCGTTAAATCGGTAATTACATAAACTGATCGCAGAGTATTCAAACTTCTGTGGCATCTGTTGATTCGAGTGAAAATGTACTTTAATCATAAATTCTAATTCATATTCCAACAGAGCACTGGCAAATTGTATTCCGCAATAAGTATTCAATACAACTTTTTGAACCGGTTCCTACCATTGCCGTAGCAATAAATTCTCTCTGCGGGTGCTAAATTCATTTATTAATTCATTCTTAGCAACCCTAGGGTTGCTAAAAAAAGTTCCCATAAGTTACAGAGTAAACTTTGCGGTGATGCCACCTCATTCCGTTATGGATTGCAAGCGATTGGAGCAGCGGAAGCTATTCCAGTTCTTGCTACAAAAATATTTGCTATATTCAGTAAATAAGAGTAATTTAGATAAATTTTAATCTATTTTGATATATGTACATGTAACGATTACATTTCCAGAAATTGTAAAATATATAAAAATCTACTCCAAAATAAATTATTCCAGAATACTTTCAAAGAAACAGCCACATGTTGCAATTTTGTGAAAATTAACATATCGATTTCGGGGCAACCTCTAACAAAAATGATCGATGATGGAACCAAACGTAGAACATATTCTTAGAGAGTATAAAACAACTAATACTTTCTGAAATATCAATTATTTGCAACAGGACGTGTTCCTGCATTATACTGGCTATTTTAAAAAAATCTTTATGATTCGGTTAAAATGCTTTCTTATCCTTTTACTTCACAAGAAATTTTAATAACAAACACATCGCCCTCCGGCATTTTTAGCCATCCCTCGACAAAAAAAAAACAAATATCAGTGTAACTAGAGTACATTTAGCCATGCATGGATACGCACACTGTAGAAAAAGGGCGATACTAAAGCCGAACCGAAGAAGGGCTTCTTCCATGACAAAGAGAACAAACAATAAACACGCGCTCCAAGCCAAAGAAACAAAATCCCAAACAGAAGGGGGAATACCAGGCCATCAGTTAGATGTGAGAGTACATGTAATCCATGTAACTGATCCTACGCATCGCTGACAATTCTCCCCATTTATTTTCATGCGCAACAGCATCGCCTGGGTCTCCATCGAGCTGTAGAGACTTGACGCTTTGCGTCTGGAAAGCGCTGTAAATTTGATCACCTTGCGGTAGAATAAAATAAACTTTCTAACAGTTTGCCAGAGTATATCAAGCTGATAATGAAGTTCTAATGTAACTTTAAACGTAGAAGATTGGATTTTTGAAGCGAGCTAATAAACTCCAGCAATGACATCGTCCAGTGAGCGTGATGGTGATTACTTGGCTAACAGCGCTTTCGGGTGAAGTTGAATCGAGTTGGGGCGCAGTCAAAGCATCGACTGGGTGGCCGAAATTGTTAAATAACTGATAGCTGAATGAACTTCTGTAATTCCATAATGGTGGTCTTGTCTTAGCGGCCGACAATCTTGTTTACATGATTGCTGAGGCATCGAAGCATTTGTGTTGTTTGAATCGATTGAGTGAATTGTGATTGTAAATAATTTACACGGTTAGAATTTATTATTTCAAAACGCTTTACTATTGATCACAAATTTTAGTATATTTGTAATTTAATTCGGTGTCAGAAATTTAGTCATTTAATTTAAATTTTCTACGGAAAAATTGCAACTATTATGAAATTAAAGAATTCAATCAGATGCTCCGGGTCTTTCACAAAATATTTTGGGTTTCTACAGCTCATTCAGCAATCAATTTCGTAGGTATTAATGAATTTGTGCAGTTTATTTGCAAATTTTTTTTTTTTTCTTAACGAAATAATTTGGAATTCTTCTTGTTTACTATTAAACTGATTCATTATCAAAACTTGACAAGACTGCAGCGACACTTGTCGGTTCTAAGCCAACGATATTCCTATTATCGACGTACATAACTGGCATGTCGTGTTGCCTACGGTCCCATTTGCTGTAAAATACATTTCGTATTTTATTACATTTACTTAATTTTATCTCTTTATACTCGTATTGATGGATTTTTTCAGCACTTAGAATTCAAACTTATATCTTTGCAAATCCTTGCAGTTCCCTTAGATTACCTTTCGAGAACTATTGCTTAGAAGCAACATATCACCAACAAAAATTTACGAATATTACGTCATTATGTTAAAACCGGCATATCCGTCACACAAAGGAAAACTTATAAGAATCGCACAACAACAAGACGATATGTTGAAAGTTGGGCTGAAGGCCAAAATTGTTGGCTATGCCGCAGCTTTATAACACCAATTATGATCGAAATATAGTCGGCGCTACACCATTTCATAGAAAGATACATGAATGTGGATAAAACAAAAAAAAGTAATGAAATGTCCTCTAAAATATGTCTTGATAATGTTTCACCAGCCACGCCCCCAATTAGAGTGGTACCATTAAATAGTGGACGATTGTAATAATAAACTGAACCAGTCATAGATTTCCATTCTTAATTTCAAGAAAGTATAGGAAAAATTACGTTCTTTCTAGTAAATCTATTTCACATCAGTTGCTCACGTCACTCTGCAGTGTCGCGTATGGCGTATTTACACATCGCCAGATAGGCGGACGTGTAAAAATCGCTCTATTCTCACACATGATATGTCGATTTTTCTATTTTCCAAGAAGAAATATTTTAGGATTTTCTACAACCAAGCCCGCAATTAAGGCGATGATTCTTTCAGAATTTAATAATCCTGATCGCCCTATCTTTTAGTTAACGAATAAATATCGAAACTGTTGGAAAAACACTGAAAAAATCCAATTTTGTTAAGTTAAGCATTTGTGTGGGTAAGTTTCTCCCAACTAAACCAATTTTTTCCACCTATAACATCAGCAAGCAATAGTGTCGGGGGCGATGTACCAATTCACCACCAGGTAAATGGGCGTGTCAAAAAGCCCTTTTTTCATATATACACTTTACCTGTTCAATTTTTACTAATTAAACGGGCAAAGTGCATAAATGAAAAAAGGGCTTTTTGATATTCACGCAATTTAGGCTGCTGCTTAAAAAAGTAGGCAGATTTTTTCCCAAAATTTTCCAAACAACCAGAAATTAAATATTTGATTCCGGAAATTCATGTGGAATTAGGATTCATTTCTTTTATTATCGTTAAAAAAATTGCGTCGATCGTATAACATCAAGACATGTTTAAAGTCTTCTCTGATTTGCTCACATTTTGCAGTCGTACTTAGCCGATTGGGCTATTTTATATGCACGGCAAATTTTCGAAAGTGACAAAAAATGTTCATGCCCAATTTTACATCTTTATTAAGATATCGCAAAAGTACAGGAATGAACATTGCCCAAAAAAAGCGGTTAAAATCACTTGAATAAAGCTGGCACTCAATGTATGAGCGCCACATGAGTTAATCCAAAAAAAAAAGAAAAACCTCAAGGACCAAATTTCCATTTGTAAATCGCTGCTGAAACGCTGAAAAATTGACCAATTTCTGAAACAGTTCGTCGCCGGTGATGAAAAGTGATCACTTACGAAAGCGCCAAACACTTTTACTACAACCTGCTGCCCTACCAAAATTCAAAATCTTAGCTCGTACTATACTATCAACAATTGGACTATCTGATGGAAGCAATCGCCGAGAAGCAGCCAGATTTGACCAAAATTATGGGAATTGTGCTTAATCAGGACCACCAGACAACTCAGAACGATATTGACGCGTCAGAAGCTTCGGGAACTTGGTTGGAGGGTTCTTATTACCATCAAGTAACGTGGTTTTGCAGGCAAAAAATTAGCCTAAAGCTTCTCTTTCGATAATCATCTCAGTTTTTTGCCGATAGGGCAACGAGTGCTTCTAAAGGAATAAGTTATTGAAAAAAACGTAATACATTTGGCATAAATCAGATCATTCTAACTATGCTAAGTAAAGCCTTTGATATCATACAAAAATAATGGATTTCCTTCTACTGCATCTAATAAGTTTGTTTTCCTATTATAACAAGTTTATATAAGTCGTGATTATAAAATGATAAACGCAAGGCCTACAGAAACTGTTCATCAATTTTCAGTTTCTTTGCCAAAGAGAATTACTCACAACAAAAATCTCTTAGATGGAGTTTAAGGCAACTCTTAAATTTTTAATAATTTAAAGTCACCTGTTCTCAAGATCTTTATTCTAACACCAAACGACGTCATTGCTCTTTTGTTGTATCGCAATCAAAGCTCACGTTTGAAAAATTCATGCAGGTCCATTCAATGAGGGGATTTTTACGCGATGTCATACATGCTCGCTCTACACAGAACGGCCAGTCAGTCGTGTGAATCATTCCGGTAATAAAGTATGACGTCGGTATTAAACCCAAAACAAATGAATTGAAAAACCTGTACGGAAGCGTATACAGGTAACACCGATCAGCTGTCTAGCCGGCTTTTTGCTTCACGATGAGTGTGAAGGCAAATAAATTACGAACGCCTGAAAGTTCCGAGTAAGTGTGTGAATTAGAAATTCCAAGCTTTTGATCTCATGCTAAAACACAAAAGCTTATATGCAAATGTAAATGACTTAGTAGGCTAATGACTGTTAATTTAGTATGATAGTACCGGCACCAACGTTTTTGTTATTGCTGTTATTGTTATTGTTTGATATTGTGGAATATTAAAATCGGAATTAATAAGTAAATATTTGGCTGCGACGATTTATGTTTTTTTTTTTGTTTAATTCACAAATCACACCTTTGAATGAATTTTACTGGGAGGTCGCTTTGTGGTTAGTTCGACACTTATAATTTGTTAGAAAACCGATTACTGGTTTAATCGATGTAATAAAAACGGGCAAACAAGGCTTGCTTATTTCCTTTACATACCTTTTACAGCTTTAACAAAACTGACGGTTGCTTCATGTGGTCCGATTCCTCTCTAAGCCAAAAACAAAGAGATTATTCAGAGAACTAGAACAGAGAATGTAGAACTTCTCGAAAGTTATATTCGAATCAGACATGTGAATTCAGTAAATAACATTGCCATACCACAGTCCCTACTTTCGATTAGATCCGCAACAATATTGTGTAAAACGTTAAATCTATTCCGGGTAAAAGCTGAAACAATTAACAAAAATTACTTTTTCCTACTTCTCGTTAGCTTACATCTAAACAATTGATGGGAGTGATTTTTATCTTTATACACAGTACCGATCAATAATTTCAAAAGAAAGCACATGATGATGGCATAAGAAATCAAGCAGCAACTTGAAAGGTCGAAAAACGAAGATTAAGTCTTCTGAGATCTGAGGCCTGAAGACACCTTTTCCTGATGATATAACTTGAATTTCTTCTTGTTTACTACTAAACTGATTCATTATCAAAACTTGACCAGGCTGCAGCAACATTTCTCGGTTCTCGGCTAACAATATTCCTATCATCATCGTAACGTAACTGGCATGTCGCGTTGCCTAAAATCACATTTAATGTAAAATATCTCATTTTTATACCTTAACCCGAATATCATTTGATACGGCAAAACTGTAACACCCAGAGGGATGTGTTTAGATTAACAAGTATTTTTTGATCAAATGGTAGACACGATAAACGCGTAAATCTCTACGAAATGTCTAAAAATTTAGGAAAGTCTGATATTTTGTCCTTCCAGTACAAATTGACCAATTTTCCAAAATTCAGGTTTTACCTGTAATTCATTATTCGTAGACTGCAATAAATTTAATTTGTGTCCTTTGTATTAGTTTATAATGGTTGGCAGAATATGGAAAAATCAACTAATTAGCCACATCCATAGGCATCGCCAAACTCTCCTTCTAGTACCACCCACACAAGGTTTAATTTTTTCCTCTGTCATTTACAATTAGTAGGCTGTAGTAACCTACATATATATTTTTATCTATTGTATTCATTTGAAATTTTCTGTAGAACTTCAGAAAAGACAACCAAGTAGCCACGATTCTTCTGGTACGTCCGCTACAAATGATCGATTGAACCGATATATTCTTAGCATCATGTCTTTCGTACGGGTAAACTCAGTTCGCTCAAATTTAGCTCACATAATGGACTTGATAAACTAATTTCTGAGAATGAAAATGGGTGATATCACGCCACAACCATGGTGCCTCCTGTGCAAATTGATCAACATATCGAAATTCAATGTTTGCCTTTTAATCCTTAGCTCGTATTTTGCAGTTACTTAAACTGCAGTCGATTGTTTTGCATTATGAAGCTCTGGAAAATTTGAAAAAACGCCCTCTCAGATAACTCCCATACAAATTGTTTCATTAAACCAACTAGGGTGCATTATGAGAACTCTAGGGTGCATTATTTGATATGGGGTTTATTCTTTTTTTTTAATTTTTGGTTTCATGGAAGAAAGAAGGTTTTCGTTTATTATATACAGGGCGGGCCATAAGGGTGTTGGCGGTTTAAATATTCAATTAAAAAAAAACTACGAAACATAAAAAATATATATTTGTATTTTTAAAAAGTAGAAGCATGGGAATTTTTAAGACTTAAAAATAATGTTGTCCAAATGGCTTCCCTCGGCTGCTTGACACTCTTGGAACCGAAGTCGCAAATTTTGGAAAGCTCGTTGAAAAGTTGTTCTCGGTATTTTGTTACTTTCCTGAATAATGTTCCTCTTCAACTGCTCTAAATTGTTCGGATTATTCTCGTAGACTACCGATTTGAGGTAGCCTCATAGAAAATAATCGCATGGAGAGAGATCGGGGCTACGTGGGGGCCATTCAATATCCCCCCTTTTCGAAATGAGTTTTCCAGGAAAAACATTTTTCAGCAGCTCTATGGATACCCTAGCCGTATGACATTTGGCCCCATCCTGTTGAAACCACATCCTCGAGGTATTGCCTTGAAGTTCTTGCAAAGCTGGCACCAAAAAGTCTGCTAGCATGACATCCAAAGACTGACTTCTCTTACGTGTTGACTGTTGCGGATTTCGCTGAACTGAAACACGAACACGCTCCACAATGTCGGCTGATCTTGCAGAAACTGGGCGACCACGAAACGCGTAATTGGTACTGTTGAGCCGGTTGTTTCGAACATTCTGATCCATTTTCGTATCACATTGGCGCTTGGAACTTCACTTAAATCGTGTAAACCGTGTTCATGCCGATACAAACGTCGTGCAGTAATCACTGATTTATTGTTTTCGTAATACGCTCGGACACAAAATGCACGCTGCACTCCCGTGTACGACTCCATGGCGACTAAATTTCCAGGAAGCGGCGCAGCGAACAACATATCCCCCCGCCACCCCGCGCCACGCGTTACCGAGAAATTGAATATTTAAACCGCCAACACCCTTATGGCCCACCCTGTATATTATTCAATCTGACGTAAATCCATTTTCTTTTTCTCTTGAGGTTTATACACCTTACAGTTTTGTTTGTTTCAAAATCAATAATCACACAATTTCATCGATTCATGAAACTTAGCATTATCTGAACATAACTCATTTTTCGCCATTAAGTGTGATTGGTTCACAAAATGTCGGTCCCACTCTAAATAATTTTTCTGCTTTGTTATTTCTTGACCACTACTAAATGCAATCCAGTAAGTGGAAATACAATATTTTCGCATAACATTGAAATCTTTATTTAGTGTAGGTAAACTGGTACGATTTGCGTTAAGGGGAGTAACTCATAGTAAATGATTCCCTGCCAATTCTACGAAACGCATAACAAAACCTTCCTGACTGCTAATCTTGGTTGGACCACCGTTTGCGCCGGCTTACTGTGGTTCGACCACAACCATTTTCGCTTAACTCTATCGTAAATGAACTTCTTTTCATCATCAGCCACCATCCGCTACAAAAATAAGTCAATTTTGTTACAAATTATTGTCCAACCAAGCGGGGTTTTGCGCAATGTTTAGCTGCTGAGCTATCGAAACAGTGTTTGCATGACGATCAAACTAAACGATTTTCATTATTTAATTGATATTTTTTGACATCAAAATTACAGTATCAGGACCACAAACGCTGTTCATATTTTGCCCGATTTGTAAAATATCGAAAATAGCTGTAAAATATGGCATATTTTCTCTTTACTGTTGTCTATCTTTGACGAGCGCTTAAATAATACTGTGAAGTGAAGCAATCACAGAACTGTGAGAATATTTTTTCGAGTATAAAATCTAATTTTTCTAATGTCATGTAGTATAACTCGATAGCATTATGCACTTATAAAACGGGAAATAGGAATAATTAAAGCCATTTATTGGATATATATAAATGGTCCATTTGTTGGATTACATTGCGAGGGAGCTTAAAAATTGAACATCATTTGCAGCTTAAAAATATTACTTTCAGTAGTTGTACTCCTTGAAAAAGGAACCGGAAAAGGTCACTTTCAGTAATTCAGTGTTATCAAATTTTCATTTTATTACAAAGTAAATTAACAACAAACGGACACGCACAAAATTGGGTAGGTCCCAAAAAATTGGGCAAAAGCTTATATGGGTGATTTTTTAATCGAAGTTTTTTTTTAAATCGAATAAAACATTCAAATTTGCATCATATATTCAAATTTTTTGTTGGAATCGATAAATAGGTCTTTACCATTTAACTTTTAAAAATACTTTCATGTAAATGTTGTCCGCGGCTCTGTCTCAAAATGTCCATTCAGAAGGTCCAATTTTTCGTCACTTTTTCGAGCATTCCGGCCTGTATTCCACGAATAACGCGGGTTATGTTATCCTGTAAGGCTTCAATAGTGTTCGGCTTGTCCACATAGACCAACGACTTGACATAACCTCACAAGAAATAATCAAGAGGCGTTAAATCACAGGATCTTGGTGGCCAACTCACAGGGCCAAATCGAGAGATAATCTGCTCACCAAATTCATCCCTCAACATATCCATTGTTTTTACGAGCAGTGTGGCATGTTGCACCATCCTGATGAAACCACATGTCAATCAAGTTCAACTCAGCCAATTGGGGTAAAATAAATCGCGTATCATGGCTCGATATCGTTCGTCGTTGACGGTAACTTGTCTTCTACGGTCGTCTTTGAAGAAAAATGGACCGATGATGCCACCAGCCCATAAACCACACCAGACTGTCGTTCTTTCGGGACGCATCGACAATTCATGTATGACATGTGGGTGTTTATCACTCCAGATGCGACAGTTTTGCTTGTGTACGTATCCGTTCAACAAAAAATGAGCCTCATCGCTGAACACAATTTTTCGATAAAACAGCGGATTTTCATTGAACTTTTGTAAGGCCCATTCACCAAAAATTAGACATTGTGGTAGGTCATTCGTCATTCCATGATGAAATGGCATAATATACTGTACACTTTTCACTTCACAGATGACGTTTGGACGCCATTACCAACCAGTGCCGCCAATCTGAAAAACTTAAATTTTAAAAAATCACCCTATATAAGCTCGACCACAGGTAGCCGTCATGATAGGTGTTTGGATGTTGCTAAAATGTTATCTTCTTAGACATAATATAGGTATTTTATTTGTTTCCGTTATCTTTTGGGCTTAGCTAAACAAAAAGTCGAATTTTTGCACAACTTTATGGTGCTACGTGGTTTTTGTGAACAAAAGTTATCAATCGATGTGAATGAAATGAGCAAGAAGAAGAATAGTACAAATATGTAAACAAATAGTACAAATATGCAAAAGTGCGAACAAGCAGAAAACTCCTACATAGAGTGTACAGTCACATATTTTAAAATTTGAAATTATTCCATACAAATTATTATTATTATTATTATTATTATTATTATTATTTTTTTTTTTTTTTTTTTTTGCTAACCTAATGATTATAATTTGATGGTAAATAAAACAGCAGTTTTTTCCCATGAAATAATTGCTGAAATTATTTTTAGTATTTTCGAAAACCGAACAAACAATGCGACCCGTGTCAGTAATATGTAAATGGTGCATCCGTATGTGGGGATCTCAGATGATAATTTCTAGTTGTTACAAAGGGAATCGCAAGCTTAGTGTCGACTGCATCATACGCTGGAGATGATAGAAATAGTACTGTCTTACATGCCATTCCTTTGCTTTAATTTTGTGTGGCAGATAAATATCGCTTGCCTTTTGTCCCATAATTAGAAAATCATTGCATTCTAAAAGTCTGAAAATCATTTGCTCTCAGAATAATAAATAATTCAATAATGTCACCACCAGTTATAAAAATATCATTAAAATCAAAACCGTTTAGAATTTCTAGCACAAATATCCGCACAATAGTCCGTTCGTGAAGAGAAATGCGTGTTTAATTAGCAAAGACACAAACCACATGGGGTCAACAAACACATCTTTGTTATCGAGATAACAATACTCTGTTAAAACGTTAAGGTTGGGGCGGAGGTGAAAACAATTAAAACAATGGATCTACGCTAGATAAACAGAAACATTGATGTGGTTCGGAACACACATCAAACTTATAATATTTATAATACAATTTGCATGAAATATAATTATAAAGTTTCGAAGAAAATTTGGCATAAAAATCACACTGTTGGAAGAAATATTTGATTTTGACCAAATGGAGCATTCTCCACCAACGAAATGTGTAGCCAGCAATAGCTCTTCAGAAGCACTTTTAGAATTTTTGACCCAAAAGTTTTAAATGATTTTCCGAGATGAGCAATTCTAGGTTTTCTATTTCTTATCCCCAGACGACATTTGATGCTATTGTGGCCATATGAAGCATTTTTTCTGCCATAAAATATATTCTGGATGATTTTTATTGATGAGTGTTACCAAAAACTACAATCCCCATATTTTAGAAGGTTTCCAGAGCAGCGAAATATGAAAATATATTCTCAAATAGGAGAATGTATTTTGTTCCACTGTGACCATCGAATGGCTCTTTGAAAGCATTTTCAGGTTTTGTACCTCACAAGTTTCGGATGATTTTCAGGAATGCCCAATTTCAGATTTTGTTCCGCGGTGCCCAAATAGAGCATTCTCCAACAACCTGAACGTCTCTGAGATTTATATTGCACATATTTGTGTTTATTATTATAAGTTTCTCCATATGTATGTAGATCACTGTTATCACGATAATAGGAATACGATATGTTGACTCAATATGGTTTGCGTCATTGCTAATCAAATGCGAATTCGTCTTCACGCGCATTGAAAATAGTTATTATTCCGAATGTTCGTTGCAAAAGCATCCTTTATTAAAGAAAATTGAAGCAAAAACATGGTGATTGTCAAGTATAGTTTGTTGTAGCCGCGTTCACTATAAGCGTGTTGCGCAGTGTTTACAAATAAAAAAAAAAACATGTTGCTTATTTTCAATAAATTAATGCAAAATTTTGTAAATTATTTACCGCAAAAAAAGAAAAAAAAAAAAACTAACGATCTCGTGATCAATAACGTGTGATGTGCCAACAATTTGAATAACACCACAAAAATTTACATAAATTGAGTGTTTGAATGTTTGCACATTTTTTTGACCAGATGTCTGCTACAGTAGAGCCAACTTCTTCGCCCTTTTGGCAGGTGCCCACTTTTTGTGAATTCATGTCGTGCTCCAACATATTTTTTGTTTCAGCATTTCTGAAAAGGATTGAAGTTCTGACAGTTTGATTAGCGACGGGAACATTTAAAATTGTTCATATTGAAATGATGCGTGTGCCAACAAAACACCACACAGCCTGTCCATTATTTTGCCATATATGAATGTTTTCATTGCTTAGTTGGTCTTTATCGCTAAATCAGAAAAACATTGACCTGCTGCTAGTTCAATGAGATAAATTAAATATAAATTATGATTAATTCATGCAAAGTAATATTCCTTTAGAATACTCAAGATTTTTTTATTTACTAACTAATTTGTAAAATGGAAATGCAAATTTGCATTTACATGTAAATTCACTCTGTCTTGGTTTCCTAGTTAGAACAACATTTCAAAGTTTACAAACTGAAATCACCTAGAATTAGAATGCATTGCGGGGAAATCCTCCCACTTCAGAGAGTGCAACAAGGCAGTTTTGTTTGCTCTTCGATTATCACGTATGAACTAGAGCTGCCAAGTGTGAAACTGATTAAACAGACATGAGGATAAATATTAGTAATATTTTACTTGCCATTAAGCAATCATCGCTTGCTTGTTGGCTAACAAAACAACTGTCTGGCATAACTGTTTCTTATTATAAAACGTGATAACATTTACTATGGTGTCGGAGAAAGTGCTAATATGGCAATACTAGAAATTTACTTTCTGAAATAAATGGAAAATTACTAAAATAATCGATCGTAGCACAGAGTTTTTATTAAATATGCATACATTTATGACAGTTTCCCTCCAATTCCAATCCCAATTGTATTCCTCTTGTTTTGCTTTCTTTAAGTCATATTCTTCTTGTTGAAATGTACATTCACATTCACACCGATTGACAATAATTGGTCACAAAAATTATACAGCGTAAAGAATACATATTTTATGATGCTAGCGAAATTTTCGTCCGATGAAATTTTCGTTCTCTTTTCATTTGGATGGTGGCTACTTCTTAACAAAAAATCTCTATTAGCACTCTTCTCTGCATATCCCAGAAAATAAGCAAAAATTTCTAATTTTTCAGAGTCCTGAAAATTCCCTGAAAATTCAATGCCAAAAACCAAAAATCGTATGTTCAATTGAATTGTAAATTATTCTACAAACATTAAAAAACCCCTCAAGTTGAAGTTATATTGTGTTTATTTTCTTTTACCAAACTCAAATGGACATTTCGAAATAAATATACAAATACGTTATGGAAATTTGTGAACATGATTGGAAATTAATTATTTACAACATGAAACATATTTATAATTTTTTAACACAAATGGGTACAGAATTATATTTTCATCACTTCTAAGGATGCTATCCGTGCATGTTTACTGCTTCCAATGGAGACCTTTTAAACTACTCATAAATCTAAGGCAATGAAATACTTGAAAACGTTCATAATTCCTAACAATTGAAGGAAAACTTAATATGAAATACTCCAAAATCTATTTCTTAGGAAACACAGTAAGCTTCGAAGACGCAGTTCTTGACAGTCGCCTTAAAGAAGCTCTATTTAACGTTTTGGGGAAAACATTTATTTATCCTCCGTTATATGTTAACCGATGTATTAAATTTATCACTCCAAAGGTGATCAGTTATCAGATGAAACATACACATTTCCTATCGTCTTAAAAGTCTATGCCGTTAATGTCCGTCCATGTGTTTATTGGTAGTAAGTGTATAAGCTTCGATCCTACGGAATATTATGTACTTTTTCAATTCTGTGCCTGTCTACTGGCTTTTTAGGGAATTTTCGGGCAGATTTGGTAAAAAACAATGCTTAAGGATGCTTTTTGGAAAGCAATTTTAGTGCAATTATATATATTGAGGAAATACTTTTCTATGAGACGTTTTTTTGACCGCAATAAATTCTTTTAAATAATGAAAAATTGCAACCAAAGACTTGAATTTTCATCACTCGTACAGCACTCATAAATATGTAGAGAAGAGACATCTTAAAATAGTGCTTCTCTCCTATGACAAACTTATGTAAATTTCCTTGGTGATTATGCAATTTTTCACCAATTCCCTATCAAAAAATGTGATGAATGTTTGCTTCCTTGGATGCATTTATTTTGCTGGGTAGCTTTAAAACCTATTTAAAAAGTTTTCAACACGTTTGAGATTTTGAAACATTATTTGAAACATTATTCTTTGTTTGACAAAAAAAAAGTTTGACAAAACTCCTTAAAATAGCCATCAACCACAGACTTCACCTCTTCATTGTTAACAAATTTTTTACCACCGAGTCGGTTTTTCAATTTTGGAAATAGGAAATAGTCCAAGGAAGCCAAATCTGACAAATAAGCTGCGTGATGAAGCAATTCGAACTTTAATTAATTAATTAATTTTGGACATCGCAATAGTGGATGTGTGAACTGGAGCATTGTCGTGATGAATCAACACTTTCTTTTACGCCAAATGTGGCCTTTTCCATAATTTCATCACCTAAACGTCGCAATAAATTAGCACCGTTGATTGTTCTTCCTTTCTGAACATAATCAATAAAAATAATCCCGCACGCAATGGCCTTTGGCGGAACCGTCTCCACCTTCTTTAGACACGATTCTCTCATTCCAGTCCATTGCTATGACTGTTCCTTTGTCTCAGGTGTAAAGTGGTGGATCAATGTTTCATCCATGGTTATGAATTGACGCGGCTTTATTACGGCGAAACATTGCCAAATTCTCTACTGAAACATCTTCACGACGCTGTTTTTGCTCCAATGAAAGCAAGCGCGGCACCCATCTTGCGCACAGCTTTCTCATCTTCAAATCTTCAGTGAGTATACCTATACACGATGTATAGCACTTTTTGAAATGCCTATCATTTCAGTTAGCTAACGCATCTTCAGTCGACGATCATCCAATACCATTTTGTATTGGACACCTCAGTTGTCGACCACTACGGTACTAAACAATGCTAAACAATTTGGCGCCTTAAAGCTTAAAATTTATTTTTCATAAGGTTGCTACTTTTCACCAAAATAATTTTTTTCAAACTACTGGCGCCATCTATACGTCATTTCGGCTATTGCTGGGACCATTGAAAAAACGGGCTACGTCGATATGTTATATTATGAATTCATCGTCTACAACATTATGAAACACCGCCCATCGTGGGCTTCGTCCCGGCAGAGTTTTTATCGTCCACTGTCTATTTGTCATATCATACCTCGTATCGGTAAATTCGTTAAAGTGCGATATAGCGCTTACGCTTTCAAATTCGCAGCGCCTTTCATGACAACACATAAAATAACAAGATTTTCCTTGTAAAATTTCTACACTGCTAATTATCTCTCCTCTCGAAAGAGCATATCTATGTCACAGCTTCCGTTTAGCTGACAAATCACGGCCCATCATCGCCATTGCCGTCACCATTCCATCCAGCTATCCATCATTACCATCGGCCATCATCGGCAGCAATAACGCAAAATAGTAAAACTGTACGGTTAAATGTGTGTGCGTCTGTTTGTGTGCGTGAGTGGCTGTCTCCTCTCCATACACGACGGATGGATGTTTGGTTTGACACAGAATGGATGGGTTTAGGATTGCATTGGGGTGACTGAGTGAGTGCAATTTACACCATGTTTTGTTGTAATGCTGTGACCAAACATAACCTGTGAACTTGATTAGCGGTTATTTTGGCTAAAGTTTTTGACATGTTTATTTTTTCTGTTTCCTTTTTTCAATTCATCTCTTGGCATTTGTGAGCAAAGTTGCCATTGTTGTTGCTGTCGTTAATGTTAGAATTAAATTTAGTTTGTAATTGAAAAATCAATAACATACAAGTATCCTATATCGCAGAATCGTAGAACGTTTAAAATTGTTTTAAAACCGTTGCGTTTTAAAGATTTTTATATAAATACTTTTAACCAGAATACTTGAATAAATTAGAAGACACAGAATAAACTAAATTGAATCAAGGAAAATAGGATTTAATTATGATGATATGGCAATAAATTAGTTTGAATGTATAGTTAAAATTCATTTTGGTATACCTTCAAGCTCCGCCGCTTACTATGATACTAAAAAGAGAGATACACGCTTGGAGATTTTCTTTTCACAAAACTGAAATAACGATATTTAAGTGTTTGAAATTTTGAGTAGATTATTATGTTTTATGGGTTGAGAAGCATTACCAAATTGTGAAATATAGAGCTCATGCGTCAAAATATACTATTAAAACAAAAATTTGATTTGAAAGGCCTACGCTAGAAAAACTACAAAAAATGTTTGAAATTATTAGTTACACTGTGCTTTTATATATGCTGAATATAATCCAATTCAAGTTAGTTTAAAATTATTATTATTTTTTGTTTGTTTTTCTTTTAATATCAGCAAAATTTAAATGATATAAAAGACTTAAAAAATAATAATGACTCAAAATCGATTATAAATAATATTAATCAACAGTTTTAGAAAAACAAAAAACATTTCTTAACATTATACAGGCATATTTATCATAGATGCCTGTATAATCCTACAAACCATTCGTTATATTTCAGCAACTATATGAAATTTTATTGCAATCCTATTAAAAACATATGAGTTCATAGAGAGCAAAAGGGGAAACAGACAAATTGCAAATTGCAACTCAGAAAAACGGATTTAACATATTGACAGGCCAACAATTTTAGCTGACTACATTTCAAACATTTTGAAAACGCCTGTGTCCGTCCTCAGCATTTCGAAAGTTCACGTATCCTAAAACTATCCTAAACTTCAAATCAAAATTATTATTTGAATTTCATAATATAAAATACCGATTTTAACTAAGGCATTCAAAAAGGTCCATATTAATAAAATATAAATATTTTTTTTAAGGTTTTTTGCAATAATTATCGCTCATTTTATTCAGGCTATATTATGCAAATTAAAATTTCGTTGTATATACGAAACTTTCAACATGTAATAGGTTATCCATTTAGTGATTTCAAAACCGCCTGTCTGGCAAGATTGTTAGCTAAATACCTGCCATCTGAAGTGTTATTTATTTAGTGAAAGATTTTACGAATATAGATCGTTTAACAACCGAAGAACACGTAAAAATAGTTAAAACTTACTACTAAAGTGATTATGGTCGTCACAATCGACCTACTGTGCAGGGAATTGGCAAGATTATAAAGAAATTTGAAGAGACTGGAAGTATTACAGATGTGGTTAGGCCTGTGCATCAACACGATGTACGCACTGTCGAAAATATCGTTTCTGTTAGTGAAAATGTGGCGGATAGTCTGAATTTCAATTCAGAGCGCCGACTTTTTTTTGGGCTGCAATTGAAAATTATGAACTGGACGATATGTGGTTTCAACAACCACGTGCCACGAGTCGCACAACACGACCGATTTTGGCTTTATTGCATGATAAGTTTCCGAAAAAACGTAATTTTACGTTTTGGTGACGACAATTGGACACCAAGGTCATACAATTTGACGCCGTTAGACTTTTTTTGGGGGAGGCCACGTCTAAGACTGTGTGTTACGCGAATAATCCCCAATCGTTGGAGCATATGAAAATTAAAATTCGTCAAATTATCGCCGAGATACCGTCTGAAATGTGCGAAAAAGTGGTCGAAAACTACCTCAAAAGGATCCACTGTTGCAACTAATCCAAAGGTGGTCATTTAAATGACATTATATTTCGTACATAATGGCAAGTCCATGCATTGTAATGAAATAAAAGTTTTATCGAAATCATAGCTTCATGTGTATTTAATTTAACTTTACTTTCCAAACCGAAGAATGGATAAAACGGTATATTTACATAAGACGCAGTAAAAGAAATTTATTTTTTTGGTGGTTCTATAACTGCGATGCAGTTACATTAGATAGAAGATGGATAGGAAGATAAGATGTTGTACTCAAAAAACTATTACAGTTTTGTGATTGCTTCATTCAACCTTGTTTGTAGAAGTAAAAGATGCGCCCGCGAAGAGAAGATATGCCATGAATAGCGTTTATGGTCGTGAAACTGAAACAGCTGGTTGTGCGTCTAATCGATGGCGACTGGTGACGAAAAATGGGTGACTTACGACAGCGTCAAGCGAAAGGATTAACAGCCAAATGGGATAGGCAATGAATTGACTGTTATGCTCCCCCACAGCTAAACTTGTAATTCAGACCTGTACTGTCATGCTTTAGTGGATAGGAGAGAGAATTGTATTCCATCAGGATAACACTAGTCCACACGCCATAAGCTCTGGGAGCTTAGTTGGGAGGCCTTTATGCAATCACCTTGTAGTCCGGGCATAAGTAACAAGTGATTATAACCAGTTCCTGTCTGTGGCGAATGATGATGCTGGTAAAACACTCACCTCAAGAGGAGCTTGTGGAAATCGATTGTACCGGTCGTTTGCCAATAGGGTCTAAGATTTCTATGAAAGAGTCACAATGGAATTGCCTTCAAAATGCAACAAATTATCGGACAAAACGATGCATATTTGATCTAAATTGGATAATTCTAACTACGCCAAATAAAACCCTTAATGTCATGGAAAAAATAATGGATTTCTTTTCACTATACCTTATATATGGTACATTATTATTACACTTAATTTAAGACTTTCCGAAGATCTATTTACGAACCCAAGATATTAATTCTCATAATTGTGATGTAGTTTTCGGAAGCAAACTAATTATGTTGTAAATCATTAACAACCAATAAAAATTATTATTTTTTAGTAAGGCCAGAAACCAATTTCTAATACAGCCAAACCATTTCCTTCAAAAAAATGATGAACCGAATCAAAAAAAAGAAAAAAAAAAAACAAACAAAAACCTGTAAGTAGTGTAAAACCGGTGGTTTGATTCGTTGAAGTTAGTTCTCCATATAAACGCTGTTTTTGCGATATTTTCGACATTTCATTCTTCAATACAAAAAAAAATTAATCTTCCATAATTTATTCCAATGTTTATCTTACCAAAAGCAATTAGATTTTTGATACACAACGTTAGAAGCTGTGCTATTTTTGAAATATAACGATAAGCATACGCCAAACGAAGTGTTTCATAAGCATTTGATGAGAGTTTTAACCACAAATTTGTTTATGTGTTTTTTGAAATGTTGTGCATCACAAATTTTGATCTCGAATGGTATTAAATAAATTATATGCCCAACAAATCGCGCTTTCTAATTAGACATCCTTCCTAACTTCCGTAGTCCGAGGGAGCCAAAATAACCATCACATCAACCGAACGAACCAGTGGTTCCAAGTTGTAAAGAACCACTTCGCAGAACCAACACGAAATTTACATTATCTGCGGTTCTGATTTTTATGTTGTGACGAGAATTTTTTTCTTTTGTGGAAATCTGTGGACCTACCAATCAATTAGTAAGTAATTACATTAATTTCCACTTCTCTCACAAATCACCCACTGCACTGTATAATGGGTTCTTTTGAATTCATCAATCTGATTCAAATTTTTGTGTTCTTATTATGAACTTCACTTGAACATTTTTACAAATAACTTCTGATTTCAAGAAGATGAAGTGGATCTCTAGTCAAAAAAAAAAAAAATTTTGACTTCAGTTATTGAGCCGGAAACTTGCAGTTGGTCGCAAATGTGTCTTCATTATGGCTTGTTTCTTATGAAATTGTACCGATAAGGATTGCCAAAGCTGTGGGCCCTACTTTTCTCCAAAATAATGATTAATTTTGTCTGGAAAACAGGGTTTTTTCACTATTAACTGAGCTGAACTTCGTTTATTATAAAATATATAATATTAATTAAAGCAATCTCGCAATCCTAAAACAGCCGGTTGGTTGGTGAATTGGAAAAAGTGAACTTTTTAGCTAAAACGTTTCCGTTTTGTGACGACGTATTACAACGTTAACGTTTTTCAACACTACACAATTTGAGTAAACATAATATTTTATCAATACAACAACAATAAATACAAGTTATATATTAGAAAGTTTTTTTTTCTGCGCGTTCAGTACAAATTGATTTCAACTTTGATTTGTGCGACGAAACCGCTGTTTAAAAATTAAAGAAACAAAAAAACATTACAAATTACACGCGTTTAAGTGACTTAATTGAAAAATTGATGATGATGATGATGATGATGATGGTGATGGTGATGATGATGATGATTTTTTCCCCGTTTTACAGAGGATGTTAGCGGTTTTTATTTACAATCAGTACACAATCCTCACATACAAATGCTAACACACATTAAAGCAACAGCAACGTGTTGGAAAATGGACGTAGAATTGAGGAAAACAACAATTTTATATAAAATTAGCGACAAAATCGTGGTTTCTAATTTGCTTTCATGTCTCCATGCAAACAATATTATTTGTTTAATAAAATTAAATTTGAAAAAAAGTTAAAGCATGACATAGTTAGAAATGGGGGAAAGTGTTTGAATCTTTATGGAAAAATGTATGTCTTACGATATTAGAACATCTAACATTTGTATCGCCTCTATTTATGATGATAATGCCTTGCCTATAACCCTCATAAATAAAGCTAGTACACAGACACCGTCGTTGGGGAATACGATTTTCCAGTCTATTTCATTTCCCAAGAACTCTAGGAAAATTCAAATACAATATTTCCTGCTATTTTTGACCCCACAATTCATAGAAATTCTCACACTTAGAATAAAATTTAAAATTTAATTAATAAAATGTAAACACGGTAGAATTGAATATTAAAAGGAAACAAATTCTTAGAAATTTTAGAGTATTTCGTCAAATATGAGTAAGTAATGCGTTTTTTTATTTGTGTAAATTTTCTGAATTTGCAAATTTACACGCATTTTAGTTGCTTCCACTAGCTTAATTTTGTATGCAAATTCTGCTTAACTAAAATTTATATATATAGGTATGTTAAATACTTGCGCTACTTATTCACTGACAGTGTGTAAAATGCAGTTGCGAGATGCAATGCTAGTGCGTAAATCTGTCAGATTTCGTCTGAAGATTTACTTTGGAACTTAGGTTCCGGGAGAGAGATTGGAGTTTTTGTGAAAGAACTAAGGTTCTTAGCGGGATGTGTATACTTACGAGGGGGAGATGAGGAAAAGATAACGGTTAACTTACATTATTTCAGGCCACCAGGCCGGCGCAGTGGCCTGGTTGGCGGCTGGCGGAAAAAAAGAGATCAAGTATCCCGCTGATTTCAACCAAGAGACCTTAATGCCCCGCTGGTTTGCCATATGGGCGTAACAAAATAGGTGTTTTTTGAGCAATTCAGTGCAATTCAACTTAATTCAGTGTAACTTGATATAATGTTATTTTAATTCAAAATAATACAATTTAATTAAATGCATTTCAATTCAAAAATTTAGTTTAATTCATAATTTTAGAATTCATAATTTACTTTATTTTATCAAATTCATTTTTCAATTCAATTTCAAATTTATACTTTAATTTACTTTGCAAAATTGATTGTTTTTTTTTAATTCTTTTGAAGGAAGGATTAACTGCGTTCAACACAGTGATTATCCTCCAGCTAAAGTGTCTTCAGCTAGAATCAAGAAAATTCATGTCCAAATGTACCCTGCAGAGAACGTACGTGATCAGTAGGAATTTGTGAAAATTCGTACTATCAGAGGGTAAAGAGATATGAATGACACCATCGACCAACCCCATTGGGACTAAAGCTAGAATTACGGAAATTGATGTTTCTCTTCTCCTTAGAAAGGGGCAAAATAGTTTCTCCGCCCGAGAAAATCTAATGACGATGTAAGAATTCAACTCATCTTATAACGTAAGATCGCAATAGAATGAATTTTTGGGATATTCGTACTTCCACAGGGTGTGCAATTGAGGGGATAGAAAGCATGAGTAGGGCTGAGCTTAGGTGGCTCTTTGACGAATGTGCCTTGCCGAGATGGCAAACACGTTGGGAAGAGAGTCATAACGGACTTAATAAATTTAGGTATTTGCCAAGATGTTAGGTTTGTTGGGAGAAACCCTGACTTTGGTTTTAATGTCTGTCTAGGTTTCTTGCTGATGAGATATGGGTCACTCAATGCCTTTCTGTATAAGAGAGCCCTGTCCAATCGCGAGTCGTGCATTAGTGGTGCACCAGTCGAAGACTGGATCTCCAGCGATTAGCAATAACTAGGTCAGACGATGACTGCGTAGTCAGCAACATGCTCTCTATCCGGGGCGTTTTGGCTAGAGCAACAGTGTTTGCTTCCAGACTGTTACGCTACTACGACGTAGTGGGAAGTGAGTCTGCTGACCTTTTCAAGGCAGTCTGACCTGAGGGTAGTAGCTTTGTTTTTTGTTTTGCTACACAGTTTCAATCGATTAGTTTGGCTAGTAGCGTGGGGATCAGGAGGCACCGGGACTGAGTTCCCGCTTGATCATTTGGTGTAGGACCCCTAGTGGGAGCAGAGACTAATAGAGACTTTGTGCTCGAATGTGGAATTGCACTGCAACCGGGTGCTACAGACTCATAGAGTAGCAGAGGTGGTAAGATAGGCCTCACTTTCGCCAATGGGGATTATGTTCCATACTAGCATAATAAATTTGGTATCTCCTGGCGGCGAAGAAAGGGTTGACAATTGCGGTAGTACCAAAATTGTCAGCTCCTATTCCTAGATAGTCCAAGTTTTGCTTCGCTATCCCAGGAGGGCGTTGTATTATGTCCAGTGTGTCGCACACCGTGGATTTAGCCTTCACGGCAAGGCTCACGTAAAACCCTCGTGGACTTCTTCCACACAGCGTAAATTTGGAAGAAGCAGGTATACACACCACCACCACCCTTATCAAAGGCAGAATCTAGATTTATGTAATTAATGGAGTACATACTCCTTACAGTGTAGACGCGCCTTAAGAATTGATTTGTCAGACTTAAAACGGTTGAAAATGTTACCACATCTTAAACAGCTGGCAGAAGCCATAGTCACCAGATATACTTTATGCATTACAGCATAGCGGCGCAGTAATAAAATATGCAATTAAATCGATAATTTTAGGTGATAAATCAAGAAACGAAAGGAGATAATAGTACTACCGATCACGTAATTTTGCATCCAAGATGAAGCTGGAAAGAAATGTTTCGTATCCAGTACTTTTAGGCGACACAACAGAGTAATTGAACTCACTTCAAACTGGAAGAAATAGGACTAATAATAAGCAGAAAGCTCAAAATCTGATGAATCTAGCTATATGACACTTTAAAATTTATGACATTTTTAAAATTTTACTATTTATTGGATTATTTAGAGTCGCGCTAAAAAAATAACAAATTATATTGGAACAAATCTAACGGAAAACAACATAAATACGAATTTCGTTACATCAAAATGTCTTTTTCATTATAGGTAAACTGTTTTAATGTATATTTCTAGAGTGTAATCTACGTATTAAGTGAATGTCCGTTTGAATATGGATCAGAATCCTAAAGAGTATTGAGAGTAATTTAATTGAATATTTACCAATTTATCATACCACAATGAAATTACACCACATCTTAGCCTTAATCGTAACACCATAGATTCTAACAAAGATTACCAAAGATTAGTCCTGATAACGTTCAATACCGAGGAAGATGTTGAACGTTGTAATTGCGTTGTTAATTGTAACAATTTTCTTAGATAATACAGAAATTGTCATGATAAGTTTCACGAGTTCAAGCAGTCTAAATTTTGTTTAACTTTATCGAATGCCCCAAAAAAAATCTGCGTCGTTATCTCGCATGCTGACTTTTGGTTGGCAATGGTAAAATTGCTCAACTAAAAATAACGATATTGGAGACTTTTTTGCAAAGTGGTTTTAATATTTTAAAAAACATATTACGACAAGTGACGATGAGCTTGAAAAATACAATTAGATGAAAATTACACATATAAAATTGAAAGAAATTTTGTTTAACTTTATCGAATAGGCCAAAAAGAACATCTTTAGTCACCTCGTATATCCACATATTCCACTACAATCCAATCCTCAAAATAACTCGCATTGAACAAAAACCCCACCCCCACCTATTGGATTATGATTACTTGTCGCACTCACGTTTTGAGGTTTTCCCACATTGGTGAATCATCCAAACGTACTATAAAATACGATAATATAAATCTACCATGATTTCAATATGGTAACAGAAACTTATGTACAGACGAATACGACTTTATGCTGTGCAAAACCATTATTGGAAGGAATAATAAGACAACAAAACCGACTGACTAAAGATGGCCATATAAAGTAAATTTCAAGAATTGGACGGAAAAAATATTTATTCTTAATAACAAGAAGAAGAAAACGAAAACGGAATAATGAGTTCTATGATATGAACGAAAGGCACAGTTGAATGATACAAACTGCACGTACGCCAAAATTTCATACTCAAAAACCGTTTATGATCGCGGCTGCAAAAAAAGAGTCAACACACTTTTGGACTTTTTCGAGCGTTTAATATTCTGAACGCATATCCGAAAGTACTATAGTGAAGCGCTTCAATTTAAACTCAATAAAAAAGCAACTGGGTAGAAAAAACAAAAACAAAACAAAACAAAACTGCTAAACAACATCAACGTCATACATATAAAATATTGTCATAGGTTAGAAACAGATTGTGACGAGACAGCATTTTTACTTTTTTGTAATTTAGGTTAGGAATCCAAAGCCCCCTCCCCATTCATTCACATTGGCTGCATTCGCTCACTGATATCCTGTGTAGGAGGCAGCACATTATTGATTTGTTTTTGCCTACATACACATTATTTGCAATTTAAATTTCGAGGGTAGTTTAATTAGACTGGTTTACATACAACGCATGAAACTGCAAATAATCAAAATCTTCTAAAATTTATAACAATTCATGGCACGATTTTGGGAATTCCCTTTGATGAATCAAAATATATTTTGTTTAGATTTGCATAATTCTTTGAAATCGTTCTCAAATACTTATGCCGTTGGTGCCAGCAACTTTTTGAGTTTTTTAAAAACAAATAAAAATTTAAGACAGGATTTGGTGAAGTACAGAAGTATACGTGTTTGTCCAAACGATATGAAATATTTAATATTGAATTGTCGCTCAGTTTCAGTCATGAGATAGTGTAGCAATTTACACACCGTTTTCAAATTCTGAATTAGTAGTTTGCAATGTTGGGAGTAACATAAGAGGTAGAGACAACTACTCCTGATTCAGAAATTACATTATATTCTACAGAATGTTAAGACTGATCTAATTTTGGAGTAATCAATCTGTATATGACTTATCGGATAGGACGTAGCTAATACTCCTTGTTACAGCCATTGATTAATGTTTTAAAAATTTATCTACCTATATATATTATCAGTGTTATTTCAGATTTCAGATCGGAACAGGCGTGTCAAAACATCCTACCATGGCAAGTGGAATTATGTGATATAAAATTTTACGATTAGCCAAATTTGAAATGGAAAATGTGATTTTTATCTAATATGCTTTGATAGATGAATGTCTAGTCCTAAAAAAAGAGTTCACAAAATAATTATTACAGGCAAAGCTGTAGCGAATTCGTGGCAACATTTCAAAACTTATGATTAATCAATGTGTAACGGTTTAAGGGAGAGGGATGAGTGAGTTGAACTGCCCCAATTTATTATATGAATCAGGGTAAAATATTATGCCTTGCAAAAGATGGGTGGGCATACAATACACTAATTCCAAATATTTCACACAAAAGTTATTTTTGACGAATCCACCGTTTTGTAGAGAAAGCGCCAGTAGGAGCATGGCGATATTTCTGTCCCAAACCATGACTTTGAGAAAGTATTTCCACTGATAAATTTTCATAACGGCCGGTATAGATATAACGTGTTGTTGTTGCCGTGTCTAACTAAGCAGACGGTCGAACAAAGTTCATTAGTCTGAAAAAGTCCTCACACGAATTCTGCCTTAAGATAACGACTATGGTAGACAGTCTCCACTAATGCGTTATCCTTTTTCTCATGCAAAATGATACACAAACCATTCATATGGGTGAGGATACAACTAACATTGGAAATAAAAACTAATAAATCCGACAATGTAGCTTAATGACGATGTCAGCGTTAATTTTTTTAAACCACTCTATGTATGACAAACTCCATGAGTTGTCAGTGTTATAGACAACAACATGTTGATGAAACATGGTTTTACAAGTACGACCGTGAAACCAAACGACAATCAACTTTATGGAGTTGAGAATGTGAAAAACCATCCATCAAAGCAAACCAATAATTACAAGAAAATTATTGATTTTACTTAATTTGGCAGCAAATTGGTGATGTTTCTTTGGAAATTGCTGCCAAAGGGCATACTAAAACTTGTTCATTACCAAATTTTAAAAATTTAAAAAAAAAACACACACACACAAAAAGTACACTGAATAACTACTTCCTTCAAGACGATAATGCGCCCGTTCGAACGATTTTATGTCATTGCAGGACACTAAAGAAATTCGCTCACCTATTTATTGCCCAGATGTACTGCGTAGCGACTTTTATTTCTTTTCAAAAATAAAAGCGAAATAAGTGGAACAGAATTTAATAATAAAGAGGGGGTTATTGAAGCAATAAATGATGAAGAAACACAACCATGAAAACTGACTTAATCGCCTTAAAAACAATACTAAAACAGAAAATGCCCAATCTTTTTTTAAGTGCAATAAGCAAACGTTTGTCAATTCTTTTACCTACAATTGATGATATGAGTAGAAAAACTGATTTTTATTAACATCCAGCGATTTTTCTCTCAGCTTTCCTCTTATATTCTCCCAGAAACTGTATAAATTGTTGCTTACTATAAGATCAGCTGTAACAAAATCGAGTGGGGAAAATAATTCTGCAGTTTAAAAGATATTTAAAGTATCTGGATCGTCGTTGACGACGTTCAACAGCTCCTGAACGATGTCCAAGCGACGTTGTTTTTGCTCAAAATCTAGCAATTTTGGAACAATCTTCGCTGCCGCACGTTTCGTGTCTAAAACATCCGTAAAAATTGCTTGTCATGAGCCGAGCGATATGCGAACATCATCAGCAACCTCTCTAATAGTCATTTGATGATTATCCAAAATCATTTTCTTTACTGCTTCAATGTTTTCATCGATTGGTTGTTGACGTGCTCGGGCGACCAGGACGAGCATCGTCATTGACATCTTCTCGGCCTTCCTTAAACCAGTTATACCACAATTTAACTTGTGTTCTGCTCACAGTAGACTTGCCAAACGCCACAGTCAACATTTCAAATATCCTTGCACATTTAATTTCAGTTTTTACACAAAACTTAATACAGTTTCTTTGATCCACTTTTTCGAATAGTAAAAATTCGAAGAGTACACCAAAACACGACTAACCTTTTTATCTGTCAAAAACAATCCAAAATGGCTGATATTGTCAACATATATAACAGACATGTGTACCAATATAACAGAAAAAAAATGCGAAAATCGAACATACGTAGCTCACGAAATTTGAAAATAACGGTTATTTTTTGATCACATTTCGTAGATTGCCCACCACCAGGCCAAAGCGGGGTCAATATATGTAAGTATAACGCGCCTTAAGAAGAACAAAGATTCGGATGGCGATCAAATTGTTGTCAATTTTTTAGCAAAGTCTTGTAGATCTAAGCGCCAAATTATGGTGTCCAAACACAGAGAAAACTGAAAATCGTAAAGAAATTCGTTTACCGAAATAAATTTTTAACTGCGTTTCAAACAATCAGAGAATTAATAACATGAATTAACATATTTCTATGAATTTAAAATCAACTAAATTATATTCATTAAAGAAATTAATTAAAAACGTTAACAAACGTTTTTAAGAACAAAAAATTTACGACATTAAATATTGTACTTGTACAATTAACAAAAAAACTAACCTAATACAGCCGCCTATCATTATTTGTACCTGAGGAATACTTCGAGTAGTCGAGTAATCGATAAATCTGGTAAATACTTCCTTGAATGTGACATTCGGAGTTGTCTTTGAGTGAGTCTAAAAATAGAATGCGTGTAAGCTCACTGAATGTGGGAAGCTCTATCTTATTAATGGGATGCAAGGAAATATGTTTTTTTTAATGTCACAACGTAATATAATTTAATACATTTAATTGACGCAAACAAAAATACTTGAAAATACTGATTTGAATAAGAAACGAGTGGACAGGTATAAAGTTAGTCTATTGAAAAGTCCCTGATTTCATACTATAGTCAAACTTTATACTATTGTGAAAAAAATTTTAATCTATTTATAATAACACTGAGTAGAAACGTGAAAACGTAGATAGGAAAAAGTTTAACTACACAGAAAATTAAAAAATTACATGATGACAAACATATATTTTAACAAATTTTTGTTTGTTCTTATTAAATGTTTTAATTAAAAGTCAAACATTTTATGTTAGTGTATACGAGTATACACACCGTACACATTATCACATTATATAAAAGGTTATCCATTTAGTGGTTTCAAAACCGCCGCTCTGTCAAGGCTGTCATCTGTTAAATACCTGTCAACTGAAGTTTTATTTATTTAGCGAAAGGTTTGCCATTTACGAGTATGGATCGCTTAACAACCAAAAAACGCGTAAAAATAGTTAAAATTTACTACAAAATTTACAAAAATTGAATCGTGGACACTTTTCGTGCATTACGGAGTGATTATGGTCGTCATAAACGACCTACTGTACAAGCAATTATCAAGATTATAAAGAAATTTAGAAGAGACTGAAAACGTTATAGATATGGTCAGACATTTGGATTATCGCAATGTACGCAGTGCCGAAAATATCGCTTCTGATAGTAAAAGTGTGGCGGATAATCAGAATTTGTCAATTCCACGGCGTTCACAGCAATTGGTTCTATCTTACGGCTCATTATGACGTTTTTGCATTTGAATTTGCACCTTCATCCATATAGAGTCCAACTCACGCAACAATTAAAGCCAGCTGATCATTCACAACGCCGTAGATACGCTGATTGGGTGCTACAGCAACAGGCTTTCAATGCTGACTTTTCGAACAAAATTTTCTCTAGCGGTGAAGCTCATTTCTCACTCGGTGGTTACGTCAACAAGCAAAATTGTCACATATGGGCCCCGGACAACCCAGAAGTGGTAGTGGAAAAGCCATTGCATCCGGAAAAAGTGACCGTTTGGTGTGGATTATGGTCTGGAGATGACATTGGGTCGAATTTTTTCGATAATGACGCTGGAGTAACCGTTGCCGTCAGTTCAGATCGCTATGGCTGTATGACCTGCAATTGAAGGTTATGAACTGGACGATATATTGTTTCAACAAGAGGGTGCCACGAGCAACACAATCAATTTTGGCTTTATTGCATGAGAAATTTCCGGAAAGCGTAATTTGACGTTTTGGCAATATCAATTGGCCACCAAGATTATGTAATTTAACGGCGTTAGACCTTTTTTGTGGAGCTACGTCAAAGACCGCGTTTACATGGATAATTCCCAAACGTTGGAGCATTTGAATAAAAACATTCGTTAAGTTATCGCCGAGATACCGCCCGAAATATGCAAAAAAGTGGTCGAAAACTACCGCAAAAAATTCCACAGCAACCAATCCGGAGGCGGTCATTTAAATGTCATGTATTTCGTACATAATGGCAAGGTTTAAGCATAATAATGAAATTAAAGTTTCATCGGAACCACAGCCTTATGTGTGTTTTATTTAACTTTACTTTTGAAATCGGAAAATGGACAACCCGTTAGTTTAAGGAGTCAATGAAATGGATCCAGCAGACTTCAAGAGGTTATAGTTTGTTTCCTCCTTTTTTGTATCTGGTTTGTGGTTAGCATGTGGGATTGTATTCCTGAAGGTCCTCTGTTCAATCTCCGGTGAAGTCAAAAATGTATTGTTAGTTTCGCAATGCTATATTTGGTTTTAGTTTTAGGGAAACGTATAAATTTACAAATGCATTTATGTATGCGCGGTGAGGAGGGAACGGCAAATAATTTCATAAGAGATGGGAATGAGAAAAAAAAGGAAACCCCAAACGAATGAGACCAAGACATATTTGACTGTCGCCAAACAAATATAACCTTTTTAGTTTCAATATTCGTTTATTCTCTTTTCCAGACTCGTTTCTTGTACAATAAATATTTCTTCCTTATTGTGCAGATAGCTCCGAGCCAGAGGTCAAAATTAAAACCTTTATCGAAGAGATTATAAAGACAACTGACCCATGTAAGTTGTAACATACAAAGTTGTAACTACATTACAAGACTGCTAGAATAGCGAAGAGTTGAATCGTGAAAGCTTTTCACCTATTGTAGTGGTCAAAAGTGGAGCAATCAAGTTTAATACTAAAGTTGATAAGTTCCAATATCAACAATTTATCTATAGCTTAAAATCAATTAAAGGATTAATTGGGTAAAAGTATTTCTTAATTTAACTTTCTCTTATTTTTCTATGTACACAGTAATCTGCATTATATGAAATATGTGACACCATTCTATTAAATCGCAAATAAAAAAATAAAAGACATTTTCACCACAATTATCACACTTCTCTCCAACTCTCACCCTGAAGATTTGTATCACATACGCAATTATTGTTACAACATTTTTAGTTTTTCACATAAAAAAACCAAAAAAAAAAAACGTACACAAAGCCGCAAAGTGCCAATCTGTCTGCTCTGGATGTGGTCACACTTATGACTTCCCTGCATACCTTCGTCGTATAACCAGCGTCACCACTATCGCCGCCACCACATTATCACTTTTGCTCTCATTTATATGGACGATAACCCACCTCTGCACGGATGACTGTCTGCCAGAATGACTGTCTCCGTCTCGGTTTATAGTAGTAATACATCTTGGGATAAAGGAAATTAACAAAATAAAAGTGTGCCGCAGTTTTTGTTAAATATTAACGAAAGTATCGTCCGGCGAAGATAACTTTTGAAACCACACATTACTATGCTTAATCGATTTTTAGGTGTAAAGGCGTAGCCCGATTCCTTAGCAGTCAATATGCCTGAATATGTTGAAATTGTTTACATTCAATTAATGAAGGCATAGAAACATTAAACATTCAAACAACTAATAATATGAAATGTTCACATTAGTTAAACATAAAAATTGCTGTAGAACTAAATTCATTTTCATCTGGCATAAAGGAGATAAAGGAAATCACTATTTAATTAAAAAGAACTACTAACTACTACTACCAACGTTCAATTAATTAGGAAATTCAATTCAATTAGGAAATTCTTACTACAACTATTCGACCTTATTCAACTCCAACTTCAAAGAAAATCATGTGAAATCAAATTTTTTTATTTTAGCCTCATAAATTGCAGACAAATTTGTAAGAAAATAGAGCATTTAATGAAATATAGATACTATTCTTAAAAGAACGAAATATTAAAAAAAAATATATAATTATTTCAGAAAATGTATCATTTCCGATAAACATTTAACATTCATTTTTGATGTACTTCTGTGACCAGTGGTACACAATTACAGTGCAGCGACCAAAAACTTAACTTAGCTTAATAATTTGCACTAATGGCATTTAAAATATTTTGTGAACATGTTTTAAAGGTTTTTAATTGAATTTACAGAATTTCTTAGAAGCTTTCAAACATAAACAAATGGATTTATTCAAATTAGGAATTACACATATTTTTAAGGCTTCTATATAAACCTACATAGATTTTATTTCCGTTAGGCCTTGGTGAAATTATTTTCGCAACTATTTCATATATTGATTACCAATTTTCAAAAAAAAAAAAAAACGATCAAACTACCAACAAAAATTAAAGTTCAAAGTGTCACATCATCTATCGTTTGCGTGATTACCCCTGACGTCTGCTGGTTTAGAAGCTCTTAATTTTTTTACATGTTTGACCAATTTAGTGTCTTGTAAAGTTATACCAAAAAATTACAAAAATTATATTATTCATGTATTCATAGAATAAAATTTGCAGAGGATACAAAGAAAATTTGAAAAAATGTTTAGTATACGAGTACATTTTTACCATCACTAAAAATTTAAACAAAAATTAAAAAAAAAAACGCAATAGCCTTAAAGTATGTTCCACTAAAATTGGTCAAATTAACTCCGAAATGCAATGATTTGAACATATCACCCTAGCAGTATTTTTGAAGATTGCAGCAAATTTCAATAATATATTATATCTGTGGTCACAAACCGTAACAGCCTAACTCGAGTTAGGACACAATTGAGTTATTAGCACCATCGTATTCAGCGTATCTAAATTTATTTGCTCTAAATTTTTCATGTTTGTATCTCTTCTAGTAAGGCAATTAATCCTAAAAAACCTAATAGCTTAAGTTATTTTCTAAATAACTGTTTTGGCATAACTGCCTAAGTCAATTTATGATTACAACAAATATAAACATTATTTTTTCATCATTGCCTAAATCAACTTAAGTCGTTAATCCGAAAAAATAAAGAAACAATTTTATTTTCCTAACTTGAGTTAAGCTCTTATTCCGAAGTACAATTTCGTTTTTTGATAAACATAAATTGAGTTAAGGTCTTTCTCCAAACTTAAAGTTTTTTATTTAATCTGGAATAATAGCCTAACTCAATTTGAACTTTTTGACTTTCTTTCGTTCAACAATTCATAAGAGCCTAAGTGTCTTTTTCGATAATATCTTTTGACTGCGAGAATAAACAACTATTTTTTGTTAACAACTAAGTAAAGAAATTCGTTTCCTTGGAATCTGTAGCAAAGTTTTCCAAAAAACACCTTCTCCTGATTTTCAGTGAAGATTCAAAACTTTAAACTCCTGTACTGAAAATATTGAAAAACAGACTTAGGCTGTTATAGGTTGTGACCACAGATATACATATGTACAGTGCCGCTCACTTGAATAGCACCCTCTTTAAATATTTTGCTACGCTCGATTTTTTCCAAAAAAATAATTATAACGAACTGGTTGGGCTTTTATAAATCATATTTCACGTATTTTCTGTAATCCTATAACATAAATTTTCTTTCATTTTAATGAATTAGTACATAATATAATTAATAAAACATTAAACACAAAAATTAAGTCCGAAATTCAATTTTAGTTTTTGATTCATTTGAATAGCCCCCCCTTACAAAAATTAGATTATACATGAAAACATTAACTCTAAATTAAAGGTATTATTGTTTGCTTACATCTTATTTAAAAATAAGTATTTTAAGTAAAATTTAGTAGTGGGTGGGTGCTTTCGCCCAGGTTGAGAATAGAGTCATATATTCTGTTCGGTAAAGAATCATACAGTTTTTTGATTAGGTCCAGCTAAATACAAGACCAGGCATGCTTAATTCCACTAATGAGTTCACTTTTGCTTGAATAGTGCTTGACTGATTAGTACACCTTGCGTATTGGCCATCTCCAGACGTTTTCAATAATGTTTAAGTCTGGAGAGTAAGGCGGCCAGTTCATAACCTCAACATTTTGGCCTTCAATCCATTATTTGACGACTCTCGCTGTGTGGATTGGCACGTTGTCATGCTGGAATTTCCATTCCAAGTCTCCGAAACATTTTCAACTTCAGGAAAACCTTTTTCCAGCACGGCTTTGCATGAAGTTGCATTCATTTTTGCAGAGAAAAACTGGAGCTCTATTGTGCCATAATAAGAGATCGCACCCTATACCATAACTCCACATTCCGGGCTGCGTAATCGGTTCATCTTTTTGAAGATCATGGAAGTTGCATTGTATCCATCAGGACCCTCTGAATTAAATTTTTATTCGTTGGAAAATATAATTCTATTGCACTCTCTACTCCACGTCATAGTCGTACAACAAAAATTAAGGCGACGTTCCTTACGGAGATTGTCTAGCGGTGGTTTCTTTTTAAGTCTCAAGCGGTGCAGGTGTGTTGCTTTGAAAATAACTATTTTTACCGTTGATACACTTGCACTTACGCCAGCTTTTTCCTTGATTTTGCCAGCAGAGTCGTGTGAATTTAAGGCATATCTCAGAATAGCCCTCTTGTCAGCGACTGTAATAGCACTTGCTGTTCGAGCTTTCATATTATATCCATAGCCTTCGGTGTCACGTAAATATGTCGATATAACTTTGCGACTTCTACTAGTTTTTCTGAATAGAAAGTCCACACTCCTTGTAGGTTTTAATTATGGATCTTTCCTCGACACTCAAGCATTTAGCTGGGCCCATTTCACCTAAAATCAATTGTTTTATATTTAATTATACACAATTACTATAATCCGATCTGACTTATGATGATCTGCAAAAGATTTTCACACTTAAACTGATTACCACGTGAGGGGTGCTACTCAAATGGAACAAAAATGAAGAACACATTTTTCACTCATTTAAAAGAAAGGAGCGAATTGAAATAACGGGAGATAGGAGAAACAAATAAGTAAAAACTGAACCGAATGAAGAATGTTCCAAGAAGCTTTCAGAAAAATTGGAGACATACGTTTAGATTAAACGTATTTAGTATGTTGTCACTACCCAGTAAAAAAAAAAAAAGGAAGTTATTCAAAAAGAATTACACTTTTACCACTTCCAATTTTTCAGATTAGATGCGCTGAATGAGTTTAGCCCCCCAGATAGAATTTATTGGTACGTCAATCTTCCTATAAGAAACAAACGTTTTGCCTATGTAAGTATTCGATTTCGCTTCTAATGATTTTGAAGTTTAACAATTTAACACTTAAGCACTTAATTCATTTTGCAATAATGATCGTCACACATAATTTATAATATATGCAAGCCAATAGAGGCGATCAATCTACGGTCAATTAAAATGTAAGATTTGCATATAAATTTTCCACTTAATTATTTTATAACAAAAATTTCCATATGAAATCTCTATTGGCTCAGCCCAACCCAATAAGTTTGTGTTTCCCCCTCTCCATTTTGAATGGAAAATGACAGCACCAATTACATTTAAGATATTTCCGCTTTACATATAATAAAGCAACAATAACATTTCTTCCCTTTTCTGTGATTTCCACATGAAATCTCGATGGCAAAAAACTAGATTATGAATAAATTAAATACCGATAAATGGTTTTATTATCGCGCCAATTACGCTGGCCACACCTCCTCCTCAGTGTAGTCCATATAAACGTTTTTTTTTTCAAATTAAATCAATTTTGCATTTAAGCAACATCTAATTAAATATTTATTTATTACTAATTTAATATTAAACCATTATTTGCAAATAATGTTACGAAGGCGTCATTTAACCAAGTTGATAAATGAGAAAAAAACGCGAGTTGTTTAACTTTTGCGGCAGTCAGCTGAACCATCTTCGAAATGTCGGCGAACATCAGATGCAAAGGATGTCTTACAAATTCTAATAGTTTGATATGAAATTCGGATTAAGTCAGTTCTATGCCTAAACAAGTATTTTAGATCTGAACACGAAATATATACATATTTAGTGAACACTCCCCCCTTGATCAAATAAAGTGGGGCTTCCCTATTTTTAAATCAACACAAAGTAGAGGAAGCGATGTAAATTAATATTACATTTTATCACATAATCATCAATTCAACTGCACTTCTATTTATAATTAAATAAAATAGCTCTAAGCTTTTTCAACGCACCAAGTCACTGTAGGTCTTGCATATTAAACCGTCTTACAATCCCTCAGGTGGCAGTAGCTATAATCGTTGTATTATGATACTTATTGCAGGCAACGTCTAAAGTGATCGTAGAAATACAGTCTGGTGCACGAATCGTGCAACTATCAACTGTCAACTGTCAATGGGGACTGTTATTTAAAGATGTTGAAGGAGTTTTTTACCCAATACTGCGTCGACGACGTATCCGTTTCAACAGCATTTGGTCCCAGTAAGATGGAGCAACTGCACACATAGCCAGA
This sequence comes from Philornis downsi, assembly GCA_019455685.1. NCBI lineage: Eukaryota > Metazoa > Arthropoda > Insecta > Diptera > Muscidae > Philornis > Philornis downsi. The sequence goes on from JAHXMU010000014.1 coordinate 6,346,746, forward strand.
CCGATTATGTCGGAACTCCAACGAAAATTCCCAAACAAATTAATACAAACAAATTAATATTTAGAAACTCCACTTTCCACTGGCCACCAAGGTCACCTAATCTAACTGTTATGTCGTGCAAGAGGTGTAGAAAACGAAATCAAGAAATTTAACTGATTTAAAGCAATCCATTAAAACAATAATTGAGACGATTCCGGCTTCAAACCCTCAGGCCGCAATGAATAATTTTCTGATCAGGTGTCACATGTGTGTGAATAAGCATTTACGTTCTATCATCTGCAAAGCAATTAGTTATATAAAATAAAATTCAATTTTCTATACAAAGAAAAAAAAATAAAGAAATAAAATACATTGATTAAAAAAAAATTATTTGAATTTCTTATTGTAGTGTAGTGATTGGGTAGTGTCAACGTAGACACTAGGAAAAACTAATAAAAAGGAGCAACATGATAGAAGTCTCCAAGTCGCATAACTTTAAAATAACCAAAGCCTATTCCAGAAAAATTGCTTGATTTCCATAATAACATCACACACACCGGCAAAATCTTGTTAGTTCGATGGTAACAGCTTCAAGACTGTATTTAGGGAAAGCCCTACTGGGAGACTGGTATGATGAGGAAAAAGTGCATATCGCCCTAGAAAATGATTGAATGCAAAGCAACACTGATATCAACTGTAATATCTGATATGAGTGGACGCAAGAAAGGTTGCTGTGGCAATCGAGGATCGACGATATGGAAATGTAGAGGAAGAGAGAGTGAAAGGTCAAGCATCTATGGAAGAGGTCATGGCATTCCGTTAAGACAGCTTTAGAAAACTGGTTATGTATACGCAAAGTCTGGTGTGAACATAAAGAGAGCATTTGTACAGATTGCTACTTCAGAAAAGAAGCGCAAGTGAGGAAGTGGAGCCATAAACGAGGACCTTCAACGCATATCATCAAATCAGAACGAAGACAGATAGCAGTATTAACAGCTTAACAATAACAAGGTATCGTCCCAAGGTCCCAGGTATCGAACTGTTGAAACCGCTGGCCGAAAGCTAATAATAAATTGGGCACGTTAAAAGTCCAAGCGGGTCGAAGCTTATATACGAGTATATTCCAACATGAATGTCAACCGTATGGTGGACGACATATCAATTCGTCATAAGATAACCGGGCGCGACTTTTTTCTTTTTGTATAATTATTAGTATTTTTCTGAAGTGACGCCAACTGTCAAACTATCCCATTGAACTGTGGTGGTTCCCACATTTGTCTGTCAACTTGCACCGTATATTACCTTTAATTGAGAACAAATGCTAAGAAGTTTAGGAATTAATGAAAAAAAAATCAAAGTTAAAGTTGAGTTTACTACTTGTATGGAACAGTTTATACCTATTTTGCGTAAAATATCAACTTTATAGATGAAACAGTTCGGTATCTAACGCGCTTTCAATATGCACACGGACGGAAGTATGGACATTAGGGTGGTTAAAATTTTTTTTTCGATTTTGGGCCAGGCCACTTTATAATATTGTTACCTTATCCCATCACATTATCTCTGCGAAATTTTAGAGTTCCAAAATTCGTGGAAGGCTGTGCTCAATGACTGCAAATATAACTTCTCTTTGTAATTCCCATTACAAAATTTTAGTTTTTACCAATTTGAAGTCGGGGATGCAAGATATATGTAGACAAGGTAATGTTACGAGCCCAGCTGACTGGTATCTGCGTTCCGTCAAACTTGTTTACTTTGCCTGTTTTGTTTTTAATTTCTTGTGTTTAAACTTTGCTTTGGACTCTCAACTTCTCCGGATATTCCCCTTTTTAAAAGATTTAGGGACGTTTCGGAAAACATTTCACGAGAGAGCTACGAAGGCCTTGATTTGAATATAGTTCCTAAGGAACTAGTTGATCACACTCTAAAAATTATAATAAAAGCTGTCACTGCAGAAAAAATTAGAGATGATTACCACGAACTAATGAAGATTACGTTGGTTGTGTTTGTTGTTGGCGAGCACCAGAACCCATGCATCATGAGCGATAGATGACTAAACTATTATATGCCATGAAAATATTTTTGTTCAAATAGCAAAAGGATATTTTCAATCTTACAGAGGAAGAAGAAAATCAACTTTCCTGCTTTGTCCAGTTTGGTGTGACCATTTATACTACAGCATGGATTCAAGTTATGGAAAAATTTCAAGCCATACGAAGCTGTTGACTTTGAAGGTGGAATTGCGGCATGAAAGGTTTTAGAAAGTCATTTGTGGTATTTGTCTGACGAGCTATTAGGTTTAGCTTTGTTTTCCGACAATGTGACTTGCCTTGAGAAAGCAGACATCATTCGGCGAATGAATGCCGAACCGGGTTCCCGATTGGTAAGAGGTAATCCAGCAGTTCTAAATATTCAGTCCTTTTTGGGGGATTTCGTCATAAAAAGAACGGCACGTATGCTCTTCAAACTATAAATAAACGACTCACTTATACATTCTCCTCCTGAAACTTGGAACAGGTAATCTGAGTACCTTAATGGCGAAATAAAAGTTAATATTTTATGCGTAGTTAATGACACAGCAGAGAGAGCAGTAAAATTATTTAACGAATTTAATAAGGCACTAACAAAAACTGAAGACGAGAAAAAATTCCTCCTACAAGTTGTCGAATTAAATCGAAATATGGTACCAACCGATAAGCAAAAAATCTTTATTAGAAGCGGTTCAAAACAATGAAAAATAATTTAGTGCATTGAATAAGATGAAAAAATTATTTTTTTTTTGTAAAATTCAAGCCTAATATTGTGTTTTTTGTTTTAATATTATTTTGGAAACGTATACAGCAATTCTTCAGAATTTTCGAAAATTCAACCTACATGAGCACCCTTTTTCTTGTAACCGATTTATCTTAAATTCGACATTCAAATTCGGTTCGAAATTTTACATAAGAATTGGGCATTTTTGTCATAACGACTTGCGATTAGTCGGAACATTATTCCATTATCCTTTATTTTTGCATGACATTGAAGTTTCTAGTTACCATAGAATGATCGAATTCAAAATATGCACCATTTAATTCGATAATTTGTTGCCTTTTTGAAGGTAATTCCATTATGCCCCTATCATAGAAACCCTCGTTCCTATTGGAAAAGAATTGGCCAAACTGGAACAAGGCCAATTTTTCACCAGCAAAATCATTCGCAGTAGACAGAAACACGTGGTAATAACTTGGTGCCAGATCCAGACTATAAAAACCTTTCAATCAAAATGTCGGAGCTTCTGGCGTGTCACAACCTAAATGTGTAGGACTGACGTTATTTCTTTCCTACTGGCCAAAGTGATTACTTCTTTCAGACGATCCAATTACCCGAATTAAGAATTTTGCCGTAGAAGAGCGGCTCATATTAAATGATTCCCTGTGAATCCAAACAAACACATAGCAAAGCCTTCCAGACCGTTAATCCTGACTAAGCCAGTGTTTGTGCCGGTTCACCGTAATTCGACCGCGACTGTGTTTACTTGACCTTATTGCAAATGTTCCACTTTTTTTTTTTTTTTTTTTTTTTTTTTTTTTTTTTTTTGAGATGAAATCTTATTCTTTTAACGCCATCCAGCTTAACCCGATTGCGCTTATACAATGCGAGGTGCAGATTACTAAATAATATATTTCTTTTTACTATACTTTATATACTTGAACCGGAAGACTCGAAGGTATTAATTGGTAGAAAATGCTATAGGAAGGAAAGAAATTTTTTAATATAAAACGGCGCTGTATTACACTTTTATAAATATTGTTTAAGTTGGCTTTTTAACGCGAAACACCAAAATGTATACAACCGGTTATCAATTTTATGATAAAACTGGTTGATCGAAACGGATGAGAAACGGAGTACCGGTCTTTATATTATACAAAAATTATCTTCGCCGGGTTTTCGGTTTTGTTTTCGAATGCCTTAAACGTCATCCAATCCACTCGAAAAAGAAATTCAGGTAATGTATTTCATTTATTAATTTTTTATTGTATTCAATTTTATTTTATACGTTATATTTAATTAATTGGTTTTGAAGACGATATACTGTAAATAACCTCCATGCTTAAGTCAGCCAAATTCCTTGGTTTCGTTTTGTAAACTTATTGTTTGACATAACAGTCAGGGCAGGTAACCTTGGGAGCCAGCGAAAAGTGGCGTTTCTAAATATTAATTTGTTTGGGCATTTTCATTGGAGTTCCGCCATAATCGGTCTGGCGGTCTGTGTGCAGTTGCTCCATCTTGCTGGAGTCAAATGCTGTTGAAACGGATAATTCTTCGGCGCAATTTTTGGTAAAAAAAAACTCCTTCAACATTTTTAACTAACGGTCGGTAGCGCCATCCTGTACTATGTATTTTTTAAAACAATACTGAAAAATGAGATGAGATGAGAGACGATGTTGACGGCGATGATTTAGAGGTAATTTACTACATTGTGTAGCTTTTGGAGTTGTTTCGTGCATTTGTCCATAATTGCTGATAGACATTATTTCGCTTAACTTTCTGGTTATTAACATTATTTACAAAAGTTTTAAAAGTTGTGAATCTTTCCTATTCGGTTCCTAAACAACTAAATTGCAAAGTTTTCGAAAATATTCTACGACTTCGACTAACGATTTTAAATTTAATTTATAATTTTCTAACTGACAGAGCCTAAGCGCCGATTAAATTATTAACTTATATTTCAATGAATGTGTACCTTTTCCACCCGGCAAGGCGTTTATCACACAATTCTCTTAGTAATGCACGGCTAAATGTTCGATGTTGTTAATCCCCTAAAAAGACGTCACGTTCGTAACAAAATTTATAGCTTTAACTGTCAATTGACGTTAAGAGCGAGTACAAGTAAACCCACATTTGTTGTTGTTGCTCATAAATAAAACATTGTTGATAGCAATAGTAGATGACGTATCGACAAATCAATAAAATAATTTTGTTATAAATCTAAAATAAACTGATTTTTATTATTGTCAGCAATGGTTACTTGTTAAATATTTGTTCAAATAATCAACATATAAATAAATAAATACAACAACAAACGGAAAGAGCAAGAGATAAAAAGGATGATTGATATTTGAATACTATTGCTGACCATGTTAACAATTCGTAGCAGGTACTCAGCAAAAGTAAGTGGGTGGATGCGGCAACTTTTTCGACTATAAAAACGGGCACATTCGCACTTCAACGTTATGTTATAAGAGAGTAAGCAATGACTGAGTATTATTTTTAAACCTCTCACGTTAACTTTTGATATTGATCTGCTCGTTTTTTCTCTCTGTTGTTATTAGCTTTATAGCAATGCGTAATGTCCGCTGGTATTTCCGATGTATACGAGTACCTTTTATATCTTTCTCGTGTTATTATTTGTCAATTTTTAATCATTTGTTAATTAACGTTGATTTACTTAAAAGTTAATGCTTAGTTTAACTTTTGTCGCCTGAATGGTTTAAGAAGCCGACGTATTTGTTGCAAGTGCATTATTTTGAGAACTGGGAATTTCCAGAATGGGGATGGTTTTCTCACTCACTTCATTACATTACAAAACAGTTAAAATTTTAATGAGTGATTACTTAGTTGTAACAAACGTTACTATCCGGTTGTTACCTAGTTTAATACAAACACCAGTGAATCATATATTTTATGTCAGAGGTAAAGTTGGCTAATAAACTATCTTAAAAGTTGTAGCAAAAAAAACTAACTTTCGTGCAGAGTAATTAATAGTCCTATGTGCCACGATTGACAAGTATATTCATTGCACACGAAGTGCAGTTTTTCTTTCATTAAGTTTAATGAAGTGATAAATATGCAAAATATAATATTAATATTAAAAATTTATAATACTAATTTTAATTGTTCATTATTTTCGCTTGGTTTTCTCGGATATAACTGGACGTAACGAAATACAGGAACTGGAAAATTTAACTTTTTCAATATTTTTACTTTTATATTTTCTCACTTGGAATAAATAATATCCTTACTAATAATTAATATGTATAGGTAGGTAAAACTAACAGATACGTCATACACTTTTCAATGACACCGTTCTAATTACGGACGCAGTTACTGGAAATGCTAGAAATATGTTTCATTTTATTTCATTTCGTTTCGTTTCATTTCATTTCATTTCATTTCATTTCATTTCATTTCATTTCATTTCATTTCATTTCATTTCATTCCATTTCATTCCATTCCATTTCATATCATTTCATTTCATTTCATTTCGTTTCATTTTATTTCATTTCATTTCATTTCTTTTCATTTCATTTCCTTTCATTTCATCACCTTTCATTTCCCTTCATTTCCTTTCCTTTCACTCCATTTCATTTCATTTAGCATGAGAAATATGTGAGAAAAGCTGCGGCTAGGCCAAAGTTTTGGCTCCGTTCCCACTTTCCACTCATCCAACTATTATTTGAGCCGACAGAAAAAGTATACGATTATAATTAGCAGAAACGTAGTCCTTTAAAAATGATAAACGCACTTCATACTTTATTTCCAAAGTCGAACTTATCTAGTTGACCATCCCTGTAATTTGACCACCTGCTTAAGTTAACCGATTTTTACCTACACCGAAGTATTTTAGTGTACAATTTGTGTATTTAACCTGCAGAAGTTAAAATAAAAGGTTTTTTAGGAAAGGGCTACTCTTAACTTCCATTATATTATCGGAAATATGTTGGACTAAATTAAAGAGATGTTATTCGCAATAACTTGAGAGCCTTTTTATATAGGAAACAGAACAGAAATATTGAGACAGAACACATATATAGAAATATTTTTCAAGAAATTAATTTTTTTTTTTCTAATTCTAATTTCTCTACATATTTTTATGAGAAAAAATATAATAATTTTTTATTTAAAAAATAAAAAAATAAAAATAATTTAATTTTAATTTTGTGCAATTAATTTATTATATATTATAACTAACAATAAAATTTAGAATTTTTTAAATTTTGCAATTACTACCGCAATAAAATTCTCTGCTCTTTTTAAAATTCATAAGCGCACAGAGAATGAATTGTTTGACACTTTTCAATCAAAACGTACACGGAATATCATTAATGCCACTTTTGTTTTTCCCTGTAACAGCTCAATCACTTATTAAAGTGTATTTGTTGCCTTTTTTAGAAATTGCACTGTGTAGCAGTACGATATGAAAATACCAGCAAAAAACGGCGTTTTTCGAAAACTACATTCAATAAGATAACTACAGGGTGTCCGTAGAGAAGGTATACTACATTGTTTGTTTATAATTTTTGATTAAATGAAAGAGAATGGATCTTACATTGATAAATGTTTTATTTAATGTCGGCAATTATGTATGGAATACAACATCAGATAAATGTCTGTCTCTGTTAGCCTCACAAATGCGAGCCCTTTTGAGCACATTTTTCATTAAATATTCACACATTTCACGCGATATTTCACTAATTTCATCACGCATATTTTGTTTGAGTTGCTCAAGCGTTTCTGGTTTGTTTGCATAAACCCTGCTTTTCAGATATCCACACAAAAAGAAGTCAGGAGCAGTTAAATCAGACGTCCGTAGAGGCCAATCAACATCACCATTTCTTGAAATAACTTGTTGTGGAAAGAGGTCTCGCAGTAATTCCATTGTAATCCTGGCTGTATGCGATGTGTCACACCGTCTTGTTGATACCACATGTTAATCAAGCCCAAAGCATGCAATTGTGGCGTTATATCACGATATCGCTCCCCACTGACAGTTACCATTCCGCCGTTTTCAGTTCCAAAGAAGTACGGTCTAATGATTCCTCCTGACCAAATTGCACACCAGACTGTCACTTTTAATAGATCCAAAGGTGACTGATAAATCATTTGAGGGTTTTCCATTGCCCAGAACCGACTATTCTGTTTATTTACATATCCATTCAAATGAAAATGTTAATCGTCACTCATTATGATTTTTTCATGAAAACCGGGGTTGTCACGGGCGGGCTGTGACATCCTATTGGCATATGTATGGCGGCGGAAATGATCTTGTGGAAGAATCTCTTGTGTAAACTGAATCTTAAATGGAAACAAATGCAAATCCTTGTGCAAAATTGTAGCCAAAGTTGTTGAGGACCAAGCTCCTGAGCACGGCGTCGAATTGAGGTTGATGAATTGTTCTGAACACTTGCAGTACGTTGTGGTCCATGCTTGACCGTGTCAACTACAGACCTTCTTTCTTCGAAATCATTCACTACACGATAAATAGTGCGTCTTGTTGGCACGTCGTTGCTCCCAAAAATTTCATGTAACTTTCTCATCGTCACAGTAATAGACTATTCATTTTGATAAAATGTTTTAACGATTAAAACACGTTGGTTTATCGAAGATTTTCCCATAATAAATTTGCCACGTCTCCACTTCACGACTACCAAATATGAACTGTGAAAGCTAATGTTTACCAAAATGGCGGCAAAACAAAGTAGTATACCTTTCCGGCGGACAGCCTGTATTTCGATCGATAGTTTCCCACAACTTTGCTTCTCTTTCGATATCGTTTTTCCTCTCCTCTCTCGAACACAGCTAAATATAATAACGTCGTATGAATTTAAAATAAAATTAGATAACCAATCCTTCTTGACTGATAGTTTCGTTGTAATATTTTTGTAATTTTTAGTCAAATGAAATAAATCTGTACATCAGTGAGAGGCGTGATTACCATCATATCACCCAATATTATTATATTCAGCACTAAATAGTATCCCACATACTTTTTTTCATTAACTAAAAACAAATCTCTCTGGTTTGTCTATTCTATGTATACATCCTATTATATAACTATTATTTTGTTATTTTCTTCTATATCTATATATTTTTGAAATTAGAAACTTGTTATTTAGTTACAACAGCTACTCAATAATTTACTTTTATTAAATAGTTTCATCGCTTATTCTGTCTTTGTCGACCCAAATACGAAAGTGCATAATTCTTCCACTAGACAATAAATAACGACCTTGTAAATGAAATATTTTTATATTCATAACCGCAATTGCAATTAAAATATGAAAATAATAATAAAGTGCAAAAGACAATAACGTAAGAATAAAATAGGAAAACATATAAAGTAGTCAAACACTTAGTAGGGTAAGGAGTTACTCTAAATCATTTATAGTTCTTTGTTAGTCTTCCACAGAGAAGTGCTATAGTTAGCATTATAGTGGTACTTTATGAGCTCTATAACGAAATTTCGACTAAACGACTTTTTGTTAGAAAAAGTACAAAGTACGAAATTTAATTTTATGGTGTGATTTAAGTCACATTTTTGTCGAAAAGTCGACTTTTGTGTTTTAGACGCAGACTTTTGGTTTCATCTTTTTTATTTGCAGATCTGTTAAATGTAGCTTTTTTTTAAATATGGAATACACAAGTTTTTGTACCATTAACAACATTAGAAAATAGTATCAATAAATATCTATAGCTGTAAGATGTCAATTTTTAAAACTGAATTCTAAACGGCACCATTTTCACCAACATTTCCAATTCAACTTGCAGAGACATCTCTTGCGATCTACTTAAATACATCCACTACATTCGAACTCGAAGAACTGCTGGTCGGTAATGGAGCAAGATTATAACTTACTGAAACTTGTGATTGGAAATTATTGAGGTAACATGTACGGATTTTTGCTATTCCACTCAATTTGCAAGGGAGATGCTAGAAAGCGGCCCTCAAGAATTATAAAGCAAGACAATGGATAAAATTTAAATTTTGGGTTAGGAATTTCAGACGAAAATGTCGTTAAGTCGGTTAACTTATATGAGAGGTTGCAGGAGGATGTAACAATTCAGTCTATTTTCACTATCAGGCCTAACTGTATCCAATGCGTGATGCTTATTTGTCAAATTTGAATGAATTTAGTAGAATTGAAAGAAATGTATTATATGAATCTAAGAGTATATGTATATGGATTAAGTGGGTTATTCTTATGAAAAGCGCCGCAAGAGGCATAATTTAATTAATTGTAAGTTAACCTTTTTCAACTTCATCACGAATAATAAAGCAATACAAAAAATATAGATTGCTGTAAAGAAACATTTATAAATTACAGAGGAAAAATACAATTTCGGAAAATATGTTAATTGATAACCGTTAACACATTTTCAACATTCAATTTTGTTGCCGTACCAAGCGATATCTACTGTCAGTCTTTCTTTTGAAGGTATTACAAATTTAAAAATATTTCTTGGGGAATTAGATTTCATTTGAAAAGCTGTAAATTGAAAGTTATATTTAATCTCTTCACTTCATACTCGGATTGTATTTACATCTCGTTTTCTTTATCCTCTTTTCATTCAAATAATTTGATGATTTGTTAAATCATAAGAATCAAAAATAAAATGTTTAAATTCTCTTGTACCTTGACTTGAAACGACCAAATGATAGTTGCCAATGTGTCTCTCTGAAAATGAAGACTGATCCTAGAAAATGTCCGCAGTTAGTGCCCGTTTTCGTTATTTGAGCCATTTCTAAAATACTTCTGCAAACATGTTTTCCTTTAACTGCTATACTCGATATCCTACTTCTGCTTAATGAGACAAAGTAACAAAAACCCCCAGCGTTTTGGGTAGCTTCGAAGCAATTTAAATTTTTTGCGCTCAACATAAAAGTTGTTTTCCAGTACATACTATTTATTACCAGAATTATATTATGTTCTCCCAAAATAAATGATGTCCTACCTCAAAACTTACGAAATTTGTAAAAGATTTTAATATAAATGACAACAATCTGGACCTGTTGTTTACTACTTTTTACTCAAAGCAATGTGGCAAGTAAAACTAGTAAAGCTGTTCACATTCTATGAAGAAATCTCTTTAGAAGGGGAAAAACAGTGGACAAACGAAAGGGAGTGAAATATGAATAGAAATAAGGAGAATAATTGAGCTCTATTTAATGAGGTTTGTCGAAATTTTACTATTTTTGCTTATTAGGAGGAATTTTTGAACATTTACTCTGACACTACTTTCATTGCAAAAAATTGGGACAAGGATAAAAATACATATTAAAGCATGATAAAGATTAAACAAATATCTTTCTAATAGAAAATATTATTGTATTCCTTATATGACACAATTTTGTTTTATATGTGAAAAGATGTCTTTCCTTCTTGGTGCTCCTTAAACTTGAGCATTAATTTGAATGCAATGCTAAAGATTTTGCAAATTTTAATGTCTGAAATGAAAAAATAAAATTCCAAACCTGTCATATTTCTGCTGTATCTGACAGCTTGCAGCACCACGTGTAGTGAAAGAAACCCTTATTTTTGATGTAGTTTTAAAAATAGTCCAACCCACGACAATAGACAGTTAGATCCCAAACATACTGAGAGCAGCTTTAAAATATATCCATCTTCACTTATGTAGAGGTACGTTTGCACCCTTTTCGAATCGGTCTAATTGTAGATCCGTAAATCTCTTCATATTTTTGTGCGGACTAAAATACTTAACATTAAATATATCAAAATCAGCAAATTGGGTCTACAACACTTTAAAAAACAACAGCTGAAGTTTTTAAAGACATTTTACAAATATTTTCAAAAATTAAAAATGTCCTGCTTTCATTAGCTGTATCTGATTTAAGAATAATCTTGCATATCAGTTTTAAATCATAAGCGCATTAGTGATTTTGTGAAATCTGTCCATTTGCGTAGAAGGAGCACGGCTAAGTTGTCCAAATTTATACATTCTCTACGGTTTAAGTAAGACATCTCAGTATCCAAATTTCATTTCAAAACTAAGACATAAATTATAATCCAGTGCAAAAATCATAACTCAGTGGATAGTCAGTTCCACAAGTGGTTGCTAATTCTAAGCTTTAGCAGAAAAGTTATGTTTGTCCAGTTCGCTCATTAATAGTCCTGAAATAAGATTTTCGAAAAATGTGCGGCCTTAAAAATTCATGAAACCCCAATACCCCAATTTAACGTATAATTTTGTTACGATAGATAGAAACTCAAACATTTTGGGTTCCTAAATTTGTTCCAGGTAAGGCCTGAACTAAAGCAAAAAGTAACCGATAGTTACGAAAATTAATCAGTCACACTCAAATATATTTAAATAAACATTTAAATTCAAAGTCGGCAAACCTCTAATCTTTGTTGAAGGCCTCCGCTTCAAATGTTATCAATTCCACTTTTCTATTTGCTTGAAAATGCCAATATTTTTAACAAAACGCAACGGCTCGTAATTCACTTTTCGAGAAACTTTACAAAGCCAACAAAGCAGCAATTTTACGCCAACCATACCCCAAGAGAATATGTAATTATTAGTCTGAATAGCTCTACTTCTGGAGTGATAAAGCGAATTGTTTTCCAATTGAAAATTGAACCGAATAGAAACCGCAAAATTCCCTTAACTACTTTCTACTTATTGGACGCATAATAAATGCAAGCGCTCTGACTTTAATCCACTGTAGAATTCCCATGCGTTAAGGATCTCCCTCTCACTCCCAATGTCCAATATCCTATGCAAAGACAAGCGAAGGTCCTTCTTAGGTTAACTAATAGACTCATTGGACAATGGTACCCCAAAGTACGCAACGAAGGCAATTTCTGAGTTTTGTAACGATATCATTGTCCAAAGGTTAAATGACGGCAATTACACCTTACGCACAATTGCTCTGCAAATGAGTCCAGTTACAAAGAGTAGAAGACAGATTTTGTGTTTTCTGTGTGCGATTGTCACTAAAAGGACACCAAGAAGCAAAACATGTGTAAGTAGGCGCAAGTGAGTGTTCATTGTTGTTATACCAAAGTGCCATTAGAAATTGTAGACAATTTTTTCTGCATAACATATAGCTGAATGGAAGGGAGCAGAGTTCATGTAACAAAACGTACAATTTGGTCATCCACATGTGAACAAAGTCCCATGATCCTCTCCTATTCACCAGATAGTGCCAGGATATTATAAGACCTGTAGTGACTACATATGTTGGCCAAGTCACTATGACTTTGCAGTGACTTTTCTTAAGGCCTGTTGCTTCTAAATGGTTTGGCTATACAAATGTTAACGACTAATGTGTGTAGACATGTGTGTGAGTTATAAATGGCCAATTTCTCACACTCAATGACACGTTGGCTGGAATTTTGCAAATGACTTTAGGTGATGACCAAACTGAAAAACAAAATGAAAGCAGAAAATGTTGGCATTGATCTAAAGAAACTCTCATAGACACTACAGATCAAAGAAAGTTCTTACGTTTTTTTTTTAACTAGTAACAGTATTATTTATTATTTAGATAGACGATCACCACAATATTTTGTGTCGGTAACCGCTCATATAAAATAATTCCAAAAGCTTCGATCTTCTGCTATCATTCATTGAAAATGCTCGAACTCATTCTTTTAATCGAGTCCCTCTAGAACTCTCATGATTCGCCAAATCAGATCATTAAAAAATATCCTTTTACCAATTTGACCAATTTCATCATTTTGACCAACCAACCAATATATCAATTGGCTCGTAATACATTCGACGTTGAAGCTATTTTTAACGGCGCACATTGGTACCGCTTCATATCAGCGTCTACCTATAGTTTCTAAATCAGATTTTTTCCCCATCAAACTTTTTCTTCAAGTTTATTTTTGTAAAATTAGCTTATCTCCTACAATGTTATAATCATTTGGACATCAAAATATGATAAATCTAACACAATATTCCAATATAATGTCTGTATTCATTATATTCACTCAAAACAATGAAGCTATATTTCATCTGAGGTGCTAAAGATGTTAGCTGATTGAAGCAGACTTTTGAAGTACCAAGTTTAGTTTAATTAAATACGTTCCACGACTTTTTAAGTAGATTGAGCTGTGTAATTCTCTCCGGACGGCTGGCCACCTATAGAATCTTAAAACTTGGCACAGTCCAAAATTTTCTGTCATCGAAACAGGGGATTGAAATCGCGTCACCTTTGGTTTAAAATTTATGTTTCATAATTTTTTGATGGGCCAGCTTTTTTGAAAAAAATTGATTGAGAATAGTTAAAAAAATATATAATTTGAATAGTTTCGCAAAATTTCACTTTTTGTGCGAATTATGGCTATTTCAAGTTTTTGGATGAGTTTCGTTTTTTTTTTTAATTTTCAGTCGCTCTGTCCAATGAATCGAGTTGATTTTTTTCATGTCCATAAAGAACAAATGTAAATAACTTGAAATTAATTGATATAATAATAAATTAATAATATTAATAAATAAACGTTTGCAAAATGATCTAATATGTTGCAGAATATCAGTAATAATAAATAAATAAATTAAATTATTTACAACATCTTGGTCTAATCCAATGATTATTTTCCATTTTTCACATATTCTCCATTTTATCCTCAATATATATATGCATATGCATATACATATATATGTATATGCGAATATAAAATTGTAATATTGTGTCATTTTTTAAGGTTTAAGTTTTTCAGGTTGGCAGCACTGGTTGGTAATGGCGTCCAAACGTCATCTGTCAAAGTGAAAAGTTTACAGTATACTCTGCCGTTTCATCATGGAATGACGAATGATCTACCACAACGTCTAATTTTTGGTGAATGGGCCTTACAAAAGTTCAATGAAAATCCGCTGTTTTATCGGAAAATTGTGTTCAGCGATGAGGCTCATTTCTGGCTGAACGGATTCGTGAGCGACAAGCAAAACTGTCGCATCTGGAGTGATGAACAGCCACACGCTATACATGAATTACCGATACATCCCGATAAAACGACAGTCTGGCCTGTTTCATCGGTCCATTTTTCTTCAAAGACGACCGTTACCGTCAACGGCGCACGATGTCGAGCAATGATACGCGATTTTTTTTGGTTTGGTGGTTTCATCAGGGCGATGCAACATCCCACACTGCTCGTGAAACAATGGATATGTTGGGGGATGAATTTGGTGAGCAGCTTATCTCTCGATTTGCCCTGTGAGTTGACCCCCAAGATCTAGCGATTTAACTCCTCTTGATTATTTCCTGTGGGGTTATGTCAAGTCGTTAGTCTATGTGGACAAGCCGAACACTATTGAAGCCTTACAGGATAACACGCGTTATTCGTGGAATACAGGCCGAAATGCTCGAAAAAGTGACCTTCAAAATTTTGAGACAGAGCCGCGGACAACATTTACATGAAATTATCTTTAAAAATTAATTGAAAAAGACCAATTTATCGATTCCAATAAAAAAATTTAATATATGATGCGCACTTGGGTGTTTTATTCGATTTAAAAAAAAATACGATTAAAAAATCACCCTATAAAATATATTCCATACGATGCTAAATTATTCTCGATTTTCTCTGAGCTTTTTTTACAACATTTAATTATCTCAACAAATGTAAATTCACATTGTTTAGCATTTTTGAATATTTCAATTAATAGTAAAAATTATGTATAATATTGCTATTTATAATCTTCCACAATATTTGAACATTGGGTTGGTTTACATTTAAACGTCGGACCCCAAGGCTCCGCTCCTTTACAGGTAACAATCGAAATCTAACCAACGAAATGTGGAAAGGCGGTACAAGTAAAGAAATAGTTCCAATGATCGATTATGGCACTGACTGCAAACTTCCGGGTCAAAATAGAATAATGGAAAAAGTTTAACAAGCAGCAGGAATCCATATCCTCTCGCAGATATTATGATATGTAAATCTAAGCTTTTGTACCCAGTCCTTCATATAAGACCCGTGGAGTGTTATGTGAAAGTCTAACTAATTTGAACATTATCAGTATTTGAATACTACCAAGTTGACTTTTGACTTAGTAAATCGACAACTGACTAGGTATCCACAGCGACAAATTCTCATTTTAGGTTGCCTACGATATCCCAATTCGATTTGAGAAAAAATACTTAAAGACATGACTGGGTGTAGTACTGGGTGGAACCAAATGCAGTTCTGGGTAAGAAAAAACCAGCAACATCCCCATTGACATTTGACAGAAGCATGCTTCGTGCGCCACTCTGTATTTCTGAGAAATTGACAATCTTTTTTTGGGATGATAATGAGGAAAGCTGATGTGAACACGATTGGTACAACTTTTAGCAAAAGACATATTCTATTGGTTTATATTGGTCGAAAACTGTGAGATGTAGCTGCAACCTACCCAAGCAATGAAAAGGAGTCAGCAGAGGCGGAAAAGAGGATAAAAGCCAAGTTATTTGCTTCCACCCGCTAGGATGCTGAATGCACTCTAGCATCTACAATTTTGAATGGTGGATAATTCCATCTTCATCGGATCTGCCATAAATGAAATAAAGAATGTCATTCAAGAAATTAAGAGAAGAATATTGCCAGCAAGCGAGTGCGATTCGAAACTAAGCAAGCAACTGCACCGAACACTAGTCCTCTTCATCTTATTGCACGAGTTATATAACAACCTTGGGGTATGTGACAAACTTCGAGAAAAAAATTCCCAAAAAATATATGAATCGATTATTGTTAAGGTAAAATATCAGCATCGCATGGATGAGGGCAGATTTAGATGTATACTGACATGCAGCGACTAAGCTGAATGGGCCATTTTGTGTGGACCGACCAAAACCCTTGCTCGTCTCCCACGTACTCGATGGACGTGGCAGAAGAGGGTGAAGTAGTGCATAATAGACAATAATTTATATTATAATTGCCATCTTACTTAGCAAAAAAGGTTTCAAAACAGTCGGACTGGCGAGGCTGTCAGCTGTTAAGTACCTGTCATTCGAAGTGTTATTATTTTAGTGAAATGTTTGCCATTTACGAATATGGATCGTTTAACAGCCGAGGAACGCATAAAAATAGTTAAAACTTACTACAAAAGTAGTGATTCAATCACATGCTTTGAATCGAACAAAATTTTCTTTAACGATGAAGCTCATTTCTCAGTAAGTGGTTACTTCAACAAGCAAACTTGTCGTATGTGGCGCTCGGAGAACTCAGAAGCGATCATAGAAAAGCCATTGCATCCAGAAAAAGTGGCTGTTTGGTGCGCATAATGGTCTGGAGATGACATGGGATCGAATTTTTTCGAAAGTGACGCTGGAGGAACCGTTGCCGTAAATTCAGTGCGCTATGTCCGTATGATAACCGACTCTTTTTTGTGCATGTAATTGGAGATTATGAGCTGGACTTTGGCTTTATTGCATGAGAAGTTTCCAATAATCGTAATTTCACATTTTGTCAACGTTAATTGGTCACCAATATCATGCGATTTGATGCCGTTAGACTTTTTCTGCGAGGCTACGTCAAAAACCGTGTTCACGCTGTAATTCCCAAAAGTGAAAACCAACATTCGTGAAGTTATCGTCGAGATACCGCCCGAAATGTGCGAAAAAGTGATCGAAATCTACCTAAAAAAGGATCCACTGCCGCAACCAATCCAGAGACGGTTATTTAAATGACATTATATTTCGTAAATATTGCAAAAGCCCACCATTATAATGAAATAAAAGCTTCATCGTAACCATAGCCTTATATGTGTTTTATTTAACTTTACTATTGAAACTAAATAAATGGATAACCCGTTATATTAGTTGAATTTATAAATGTACCTGTCTAGAAAATTAGGACTAAATGAATCATTCTCTTTCGACATTTAACATCCAAGGTCGATTAAGGGGAAGGGGAAACTGAAGGCATTTAAAGAAAAGGGCTTCCGTAAAGAAAATCCTCAGAAAATACTTTCCTGAAATCAATTCATATTACAATCAACTCGTAGTTTCCTAGTTTTACAACCAAACTACATATCAAAGGAACCGTTTTATTACTTTAATAGTAGTTTATTATTCGGCAGTCTTGGAAAAATGCTGATATATCTGGCTAACCAACGTAACCATAAACCAGCAGTCATACAGCTTATTTACTTGGTGTTATATCGCTGTTATAAAATCGGTAAAATATCGATCGCATTCGAGTACTTCACGTGGATACTATAAACAACATTAAGCGATAACAAATCATACAACCAGTGTAGAATTCCAAATCTCCTGTAGCATCACAGACCACATATGCATACACCACAATATACTCGTACACTCTATGATACGGTCTTTAGAATTTAAAAAAAAATTGCAACCTCTTGTCGAGTTGTTGGAAAAACGTGCGTAACCATAATTTTTCGTGAAAATGTGTAAATAATCTTTTATCCTTTGGAGCAACACACAAAGCTATACGCCAAAGGACATTCTCTACCTCATTTCAGAAGAATGCTAGAACATCTTCCTTTCGGGTGACTATTGCAACAGTTGTAACAAATGTTTGAGGACATCATTTACATTTGTAATAGAACACCAGCAATTACAGCTGCTTCTCCTGCTCCAACTTGTCTTGGTAGACCTTCACAGGGCTAGGCTGCAATAAAAGTATCATAGACGAAAAATTGACTTGTTACATAAACGCATATTTTAGCAACAGTTTATGTACGGACTTCAGAGGAGAAAAAAGAATTGACCCGAAAAAAACTAAGCCGACCAAAGGAAATGCATTTTCATTTCGTAGCGGAAGTTGGAGACAACAAATGAGACTTTTAGTTGTTGCCACCAATTCTACTCCTGCTTGCGAGTCCTACAGCAAAAGTCAGTCAGAATGAAGTTGCAGGTCGACGAATGCACCACTCAGCAAGTGCGTGTACTCGTATACGATTTCCATTTAGAGTCATAGTTTGAGTTATGCATTTGTCACATCTGCATTTCCGTTTCAAAATGATTTACTCTTCGGTATCGTAGATGCCTCGAAATACACACTGACGCAATAACAGTTGACATATTGTATGGAGATTCCAACACTGCCGTGTGCGTGTGCGTGTTGTTAATAACTGTCGAAGTGCGTAGGAATTTCTGAATGTTTCGATAGATGCGTAATCACGAGCGTGAGTGTGTGTGTGTAGTGCTTTAAATTTAGTTACGTTGCTCAATTATCTAAAAATTACAATTTCTTATTGAATTTACATATGTAATATGCTGGATGGATGAATGCTATTTTCCACATCGGACGGAAATTTGTGTCTGTTACTTTTTAATTGATTTTTAATTCGCATTTGCGTAACTTGCAGAGCAGATTCGTATGTAGTTTTATTAATATGCTCGTACATCTGTCTGTGTACTTGCATCCATATGTAAACGTGTTAAGGATCATTGCAGTTATTTAATTATTCAAATAAAAGCATAAGTCGAGGAACACATTTAAAGCTGCCTGAATTTTAAATGAAAAACAGCTATTTATCAAATTTGTTTTTTTACAAACTAAAATACAAGAAACCCTTCACAACAACAGGCGGGCAGCTATTTAAACCGGAGATTCCAAAACTTATTAAAATGTAGTTCAATCAGTGCGAACATTTGAACCAGACAGCTGTCTTAAACATTTAAGTGCATAGAAAACATCTCAGCAAAATAAGTGCATCCACGGAAGCTGAAAGGCGGTTTTTGGAGCAAAGTGGTGAAAATTTGCGTAGTCACCAATGAATTTGACATACGAAGAAAATAGTTTTTTTTTATGGTGTGTCTTCTTCGCATTTTTATGTCAGTTACTATAACTATGAAAAAAAAACAATCATTTTGGTGCAAATTTTCATTTGACTAAAAAAATTGGATTTTTCGATCAGAGTTCTCAGACTGAATTTAGATTGTAAAACAGTGTGAAGCAATGTGATTATGTGGCTGTCGATTCTAAACAAATTAATAGTATTTAAATGTATTTCAATTTGATCAAATCTACAGAGTTTGTTTAGATTTAGAGGCGGTATAAAAATGTTTCTTTGGAAAAGAATGAATTAAAATGCACATATTGCGCTATTGGAAGTGATGAAAATGTTATTCTTTTTGAATGACTTCCAGTTTTTTTGCTGGGATATTCCCTTCATTCAAGGCGAGATGTCAAATGATGCGTTTTGAAAAGCTGATCACGGGAATGTCGGACATTTTTTGAATAAGAATGGTTTTTTTCTTCTACCGGCAGTTCGAATCAAAAAATAAGTATATTTTATTATGTTTTGATAAAGAAACTAAACCGATATGAGTTTCTGTTTCTGATTATGATATGAATCAAAACCAAAATGTTGTTTTATTTTTAAATGAATTTACAAAACTAAAAAGGAAATGACACTGAACCTTCGTTAAGGCTCTTGGTTCCTTGTTATAATCGACATTTCCAAAGTTTGCAAAGTGTTGTTGAATAAAAATGCTATTTCCAGGATTTCATTTCCTGGTACTGTTTGGAATGTATAAATAAGCGTTTTTAAGTTGTTCAGTATTTACTTCACGCCGTACGTTCTCAACTGTGATCAAGCCTTTCAAAAATGTTAGCGGGCTCAGAACCCAACCGTAATCACAATCGTAATATGTAGAATTTTCGGTTTCATTTCCCACCCCGATTGAAGAGATTAATCAAGAATTTCTTTAACCCGACGGCTAAACAAATTCCTGTAATTCCGGTACACTTCAGTAAGAATTTCTAGACAGAAAAGATTAAGTTATTGGACATTAAATATATATTTTAACTGATTACAACTTAAACAGCGACTAAATTTTCATTAACGCCAGTTTAAAGCTCCAAGTTCTTTAGTTGTGGCCAAAAGTGACAAATCACAGGCAATGCCACTGCCGCTACAAAAACAACGCCAAAATATATATGCAGAAATTAACCACCAAAAAAGTGACCACGAACACATGTTTCTGGCTACCAAAACAGATTTATGAACCTGATTTGCAGTGCAACCAACCAGAACCACGCACATTCCAAAAGGACGAAAGTCAGCTTCATTCGGACGGACGCAGCCAACTCTGGCAACAAATTGTTTAAAGAGATTTTGGTTTTTTTCTGAATTGCAAATAACCCAACGATATGGTAGGCATACGGACACAGGTTCGTTTGCATATTTAAAGTGCAACGTGATGACCTTCAACACTTGCCGCCAAACTGAAAGTTACAACAGCAAATGCAGCAGCAGTGGCAGAAGTGAGAGCGGAGTAGCAATTGCATAATTTACAAACCAATTTGTTGTTGCCACTAGCGGTATGTGCTGCTATTGCAAGTTTGGTCAAAGGACATAGCCCAAACCCGTTTAAGGACGATTTTGGGGCTGTGAATTAAACTTCAAACGATGAACATTTTGTTTAAAAGCGACAAAAACATAAACAGTCACTGCAGCGTTGGCCCCACATGTTGTCATTTATGGGCAATATTGTGATGGTTCTTTACAATGTGCAGATGATGTTGTTGGGTGATTGTGCCGTTGTTAGTATTTGGTCCTTGTGCACAACGTCCTTTGCGTTGTTTAACATGCAGCCGGAAATGCATTTCACTATTATGTTTCCTCTTTTTTGTTCCGCCTCTCGCTACCACTCTTCTCTGATGTATGATGTTGCAACATGAATGTCACTGAATGTGCAGTTGAAAAATCGAAACGCAAAAAGCTCACAGAAGTTGAGACTAACAGATCTGCAAGAGCATTTCGTCTACCAGCCATAGTGTCACGCCTGCATTTGACATATTTACTCGTCCTGGCAAATTTGTAAATTGTCTCCGTTTTAGAGTTGTGACGGTAGTGATGCTGCTGATGGTTTGTCCACAACGTGGGTTTGTTAAGTGGATAAACGAAAAAAAAAGTCGCCAAGGGAGGAAATACCATGGCTTTCCGGTTTGACCGAATGGCATATTTTATACAAAAATGCGACTTTAAAAATACAGGTAGGGAGACGTCAAAAATAAAAAAATCTGTGGCGTTAATGTAAACATATTATATGACATAATTTAACAAAAATAACTGATTGATTTTTGCAAGAATCATCCATGTACGAGAGCGGTATTATAATTAATGCAGTCTATACAAATCTTTTGGGAATTTATAGAAGGAAGCAACGTTTTGTGTCTTAATGAAGTTTGTCTTGAAAAAATTGTGACGGTCGGAGTAAATTCCTTTGCAAGTTCAGAACACATGCTTGGCTTTGCATGTTCATTTCAACACCTCGCTTCTGTGCAAAATGTAAAATCCTGTAAGAAGTCAGTAAAAACTCAAGAAAACATTGCTAATTTTGGAAATGTTTATATCATGTGAAACTACACAGCGTTGGGAATATAATCGTACCTTTTGAAGATACTCTACTTTTTACGAACAGCGTCGTCCATAACCGACCAGACACTTCAAGTAGTCAAATAAACGATAAGTCTAGTAAAAGGTTCTCAAACTGACGTTCGGAATCCAATTGAGTGAGTCTAAAAATGGAATGCATGTCAGCTCACTGAATACGTGAAGCTCTGCCATATTTCATTCATGGGATGCAGGGAAATTTGTTATTTGTTGTCTTCTGTCATCATTACGTTGCCGTTTTTGAGGGAAACAAATGTAAAATATGCATAATAAGTCATAGAGTTGTACACTCCACAATAATATGGAATATTTTCGTCTACAAGGTAACAGAACTAATCACGCGAGACAACTTCTTCTTATGTGGCAACTGGAATAGACTGCCTTATCTATTATACGCTGACCGTAGAAAATAATTCCAAGCGCTTCGATTTTCTGCGCTTCTCCAAATCGTCACACCAAGCTTCGATAGTATTTCAAAAACCTGGTCCTTCCAACGGAGTTTTGGTCGCTCTCTTCTGCGCCGTCCATCGAGTTCGTTGTCGAAAACTTTCCGTGACGGAGCATGAGCAACATGACCCAGCCAACGCAATTGCTGTATATTAATGAGATTGACCACGTCGATGTCGGCATATATGTAGCTCATACAGCTCATTGTTCATGCGACGCCAAAACTCTCCGCCAACGATGATGGGTCCATATATTTTCCGGAGTATTTTCCTCTCGCAAATTGCCAGTACTGATTCATCCGCTTGCGTCATAACCCAGGATTCTGCGCCATATAACAAGATGGGTAGAACCAAAGTCTGGTACAGTCGGATTTTTTTTGTCGAGAAAGGAATAACGTAACGCGAGATAACGTAAAACTTCCCCAAAAAAAGAGGTTCTGAACCATCATTGAACATTGAAAATATGATATTTTAAAATTTCTTGTGCTATCACGAACTTGATATCAATGTATTCTCAAAAATTAATCGAATATAACGTAAAAAACTAGCTTAAAACTAGCATTTTCTCTAAAAAAGACATCTTAAAATTAGATTTAGTGATGTTTTTATTTTTTTTTTTTTTTTTTTTGTATGCCGTTGACTTTTACAGATTAATTGGTACGAACTGGGAAAAATTTGTAATTGTGATGAACATGATATGCAGGTTCAATATATGCAAGTGAAATGAACAAATTGTACATCAGAAAGTTTTGTTTTAAGTAGGAGTTACGGAAGGCTAACCATTGTTGTCTTTATATTGCCAAAGCCAAAAAGCGCATTAAATTAGTTATATCCAAAAAAAATGAAAAAAATGTTCCAAAAAGCACACATTTTCAAGTAAAGTAATTCCTAATTTTTATTTTTATAAGAAAATAAGAATCCCTTTTGTCTCTTTCCTACCTTTATAACAGATTTAGAATTTGTTTCATCCATTCTGAGACCAATCATTTGTAAAATCTTTCCATCATTTATAAAACCTTTGGGCATCATTTCAATTTCTTTCGTTTGGTAAAATTTACATTTTACGAGATTCACAACTTTTGATGGTCAGCCAACTTAAGTGTCAATAATAAATTAGAATAGAGCGTTTCTTTACTCGCTATTTTGCATTTTCCACTTTAAATTTCCCCAAATCCCTGGAATTTATTTAAAAAAATTATTTACCAAGATATATTTTGCACTACCTAACCTCCTACATTACTTTCTGGAACTTATTTCCCATTCGCCATCGGTCCAGTAGGAAGAAACTGCCCCAAAAGAATGGCTGAGATAAAGGATGGAATTATTTTTCCTTTATCTAGCCATTCTTTTCGTTTACTTCCTTAAATCACCGCGCTAAATATGGGCACAGCTATTGAATAACATTAAAACTTTTAAATGTTCATTGGATATAATTCGATATGTTTTGTCTTAAAGGAGAGCGTTTATGACACCACATACGAGTATATCTGGCGATGAGTTGATATATCGTCTACATCGTGTGGATCGTGTCATAGGTGAGTGCAAACTGCTGAGCAACAGCTTGCCCATACAAATACTGAACCCATATCTTAAAAAATGGGTATTGGTATTGGTAATGGTAAACTTTGCCATCTGTATAAATAATATGCGATGGCAGTTGATAGCCGCAAGAAAGATCCATCCCTACTCATATACTTCTTTAAATAACCGCTCAATTGGGCGTGAACCTTTACAGATTAGTTTGAAATGCCTATCACTTTAGCTAGCTCACGCAGCTTACTTCAACCGATGCTCATCCAATGCCATTTTGTGGACTTTCTTAAATGGCAGCTCGTACAACCTCGTTTAAACTCTGCTAACCAGTGTTTTACACTTGTAAACGAAGCAGCAGACTCGTTCAGAGTATAATCTAGCTAGGGTTGGATATTGGTTGGACTGAGAACTTTCAAATGGAAATATTGAATTATATAACGGTGAACAATTTTGTCCATGTTTACAAATTTACTGAGATCGTGTATTTTAGATGGTTCAAATAAAAATACTAAACAACGTGGCGCCTTGAAACTTAAAACATATGTTTTATAAGGTTGACAGTTTGCACCGAAATAGTTTTTTCCAAACTACAGACACCATATATACGTAAAGTCGGCTAGTTTTAGGACCAAATACTTAAAAACATTTTCAATTTGGAATTGTGTGCTTGTCCTCACAGCAAACTTACACTATCAAAAGATTTAACAATTTATTTGATAGCTATAGGCAATGTGATGTGACAGCTGATATAATAGAAAAAAAAAACATCTCAATTCGCGTACTATTTTAAGAGTGTCCATGGTTATCGAGAGAAGAGAAAAAATACGAATTTTCACTCTAGAAGGAGCCAAATCTGAAGGATATATATTATATATATCCAAAGATATGGGTCCACAGTAACATATTATCAACATCTGGTGTCAAAAATGGAACAAAATTGGCCGGGCGGAAAAAATCTTAACTATGCGGATCTAAAGCCACTTTTAGGAAAAACGTATCTTCTTCTGCATTTCTCTGAAATTGTTGTCATTCATTCCCTAACCAAAACCCATACATGGTTTTACATAGTTTATATATAGGGTGGCGCATAAGTAACGCATAAGCATCAGTGAATAAATTTTTTCGTCTCTTTACAGAACAATTTCAATTCAAATTCACTTTGAAAGTCAGCATTCGATTATTCAGATCATATTGAAATTTCTTTTATGTTTGAAATGCTCCTAGCGCTCCAACAATTTACCGATTGATTCAGCGTTTTGGGGCAACAAGGGGCTGTTTGTGATCTTCCGCGTGTTGGAAGATCTCATGCAGTTCGAAATGAAGTGACCATTGCTCGAGTACAAGCAAGTATTGAGAAAAACTCCGAAACTTACACCAGGCGACATTCTCAGCAGTTAGAGATGTCTAGGCGGTCTTTGCAAAGAATTTTACAAATATTACATCTTTTTCCATATAGGATGCAATTGGTTCACGAGTTAAAACCAAATGATGCACAAGAACGCATTTAATATAGTCTCCGTTAACTTATGCGCCACCCTTTATATAATATATATAAGAATCGTTCTGATTGCCTTCACGGTTATTACATACCTGTGAACAAGTCAGTATATAATATGTGTCGCTACGGACCCCACCCAGCACCTCTTGAAAAATTACCGATGACACCAAGTGGAAGGACCCAACTCCAATTTAATGAACGTAATTATTAATAAATTATTTTTAATCATTAATAAATACGTGTCTGATACGCCTACTTTTCTTACGACAATCCGGTACATCGCCAATCAATCCGGTGAACCGCAATTATTGATGCACCGTAATTATTAATAAATACAACTTTTCACCAGACGTTCCGCCTACATTCCTTAAGATGACTCGATACACCGACCACAATCAGCAATCCTTAGTGGTCTATAAGTTTCAGAACGGCTGTTTAAGTTTTTTGTAAAAGTTTGTCTTATTTGATTATGCAAACAATAAAATGTTAGTGCAGAAGCAGATACTTTGGTAAGTTTTTGTATAAAATCAAATATTTGGTTATTTGTACATATAAAACCGAGGAGCCTTCTTCTGCCAAAATCCTTGCAATACTAATGATACCAAGGTCGTAGACTACAAAGACATTTGGGGCTCCATCTTCTCCTTACATTCACAATTGTTAACTCCATGGTAACTGCCATTAGTGCGCCTGTCGCGCATTAAGCGCCTAGAAATGGCTCCCAAATTTCATCTTCAGATTCGTCGCTAAATATTGGGTAAGTAAATTGAATATGAACAGCTTCCTCCCAATGCTTCTCTGGCATGTAATTCCCCTATCGTTGTGAGCTAAGCTAAAGTTTACAAGAAAATACCCGGCAACAATAGGCTTAACTATTACACATTGCTAAGCCACTAAGTTTGTAGAGAGTTTGTTTTCACCGGTCAATTAACTTCAGCCTGTGTTACACATTATGGCCATATTAACTTACATGGGACATTATTTGGTGGCTACTGTTTCAAAGCCCAGTGGTCGTTTCGCTGGTCACTTGAAGTATTTGTGGCCATTGGAGGTCTGCTACGTACCATAAAAGTCCGTCAGCCGTTGAGCTCATACATTTACGGGCGGATGGATGGATGATGGGCTGTGCAGACTTCCACTGGTGGCAACATATTGTGAGGCATTTTTGACACTTAATTGTTCATAAATTCTTATAGGAAAGCTATGAAAGTCAATGTTGTAAACATTGTCGTCGCCGTTGTCATCGTCGACGATGTTGTGTAGACACATAACGAATACGGGCAGGTTTACATGCACATTTGTTGTTTGCTTTAAAAAAAAAAAAGTTGTAGTCCTTTGTAACTAAATAAATATTTACAAATGTTTGGTAAATATTGAATATCCTATAATTGGATCGGATGTATGACGTTAGAAGCTATTTTATTAAAACGTAAGCGTTATTGTTTTGCCTTAAAAATATTTAAAATGATTAGGATATTGCAAGTATTTAACCTCTCTCTTTTTAACCGCTCTAAATATTACATATGTTTTATGTTTTTGGCAGTCCGGCTCAAGCTCAGAAATTAAAAACTTTGACAATAAAATACCAGATAATATGTAAACTTGGTTAAATTGATTTATAAATAATGTTTCTTCAAGCGGTTCATAGTTTATGTTCATCGATTAAATATTCATTATTTTCTTTGACTAATCATAAAGTTTGACTATTCGATCAATCGTACTTCTTTAGTGATAATAAATGATAATAAATGCATAAGAAATATAAGATGACCTTCTCAATTCGTCATCAACAAGTGGCATTTTATTCTTTCTAATGACTGATATAACCTCCTAATAAGATGAAAACCAACCCTTAGTGATGAAACATTATTGTCATTTTCCCAAAAAACCAAACAGCCCAGAAATGAATCCTGTTTAATGAATTCTAAAGTGCGTGTGCCGTCTATAACAGATAACAAGTTTATGAATCCGATAGCCAGTGCATTAACAACATAAACAAAGGATTAAGAGCTTCGACCAGGCCAGTTAAGCTTCCTTCGACAATGTCCGTAATCTTCCACAACATCAATGTTCTTTATCACATCATATCAGCTCACATAAACTAATAAGGGTTAATAATGTTGAAAAGTACACAACGAAAAAGGAAGAGCAACGGCGGCGTCAAAACGGATTTACTCCTTTGCAAACTCACATTCATATAGTTGATTATAATGATAAATTCAAATTAGAGGCTCGAAATCCTCGTTTTCAATTTATTCGCAGTTTTTCTTATTTTCTTAATTAACTTCCGAAAATGAAGTTCATCATTGTTGTAACCAGCCCGTCTGTCCATCAGTCAGTCAGTTTGTCAGTCAATCCATAACGCCATCCAACAGGCCGGCCGGCTGTTATTTAACAGATCGTGCCACAGTGGCAACAATATCATCACAATCATGCCAAGAATCATACACAGAAGTGCTACAGCAGAACGATCACGTTCCAACTTCAACAACGAATCTCAATCAAAACTTCTGCGGTCTTTAATGCCAGCTAAGGCAAAGAGAGTGTCGGCCAAAGGGCAGAGCGGGGAAGTACAAGTAGTGTAGTAATTTTCTTTTAATGGTTCAAGACTTCTGAACTGTGCAACAACGGAATTACATTTGCAATGAAATTGAAAGGAATTTCACAAATCATCTTCCGAAAACTGAAATGGAATTCATGACGGCTCCTCTGCTCAAATGATCATCATTGCAAGCGGCAATGAACTAAAATCAACCTGCATCGATGTGAATGAATGAATGATCCTCAATTGACTCCACGATTATCTAAATTTTCATGAACTGTTTGATCTATACAGGAGCGTATCTGGCCAGTGCTAAAAAGACACGTTCTCAGAGAACTTTTTCTCACGCGTAAAAATTTCTCAATGGGTGACAACATTCTCATGTATGGATGTAATTCTAACAGAATGATAAATTATTACAATGTTCTCAAGGAGAGGCAATCATTTCCAGTGGCCTAATAAAAATTATTTCGTAAATGGAACACAAGAATTTTACCTACAGGTTGAAGTTACCTCAGTTGGTGCCAACTTTAAACTACATGAAAAAAATGCTCAGGAATTGACCACAGGGACTGACCTATAGCTGCAGTCAAAATAATAGTAGTGAGTATTACGCAAATTTTAAAGAAGTAAAAAGGTTTCAAAATAATTTTGTAAATTTTTAAGTTTAATTTTTTTAACATAGTTCCTTGTATACATTCTAGGAAATAAAAAATAAAGAATTCAAGATAGTTACAAAAATATAAAAGTATTCAAATTCTTTCAAATATAGCCGATCAAAATAATAGTAGTGATATTAATTTAATCGTTAGTACAAACTAAAATAAATTGATGCGTGGGCTAAATGTATATTACGAAGAGTAAGCATCTTAATTAGTATTTTGTGGCAAACCCTTTGTTGGCAATTACCGCCTCACAGCGTCGTGGCATAGAGTTTACTAAATATTGGCACCTTTCTGCGGGAATGGATATCCACGCATCTTTCACAACCTCCCACAATGTGCTGTTGTTTGTGGGGTTTCTTTGCGCGATCACAGCCTTTACGTCACACCACAAATTCTCAATGGGTTTGAGATCTGGGGACTGGGCTGGCCATTCCAATACGCGTATATTATTTTCTGCAAACCACTGTTTTGCTAGACGGCTTGTATGCTTAGGATCATTGTCCTGCCGAAAGGTCCATATCAAAGGCATTTCATCCGCAGCATATGGCAGCATCACTTCCTGTAGTATTTTTACGTATAGATGGCGATCCACACTAGATCCTCCATGTTTAACCGTTTTCAGCGTAAATTTAGGGTTATATTCTGGATTAGGAGGCCGTCTTACGTAGACTCGTGAGCCTTTCCCGCCTTAAAGAACAATTTTAGACTGGTCTCTCCCCAAAATATTCCTCCATTTTTCAGGGGTCCAATTTAGATGTTCCTTAGCAAATTTTAGTCGCTTTATAACATGTTTTTTCGTCAACAGCGGCACTTTTCTTGGACTTCGCACTATCAAACTTGCATCTCTAAGACGTCTGCGGAGAGTTTCCACGCTCGCTTCCACACAAAGTTTGACTTTTATTTCCGTAGCGGCAGCAAAGGGATTTTGTTTTGAGTACCTTACTATACGCGAAACACTTTTTCTTGACAATACTGGCGGACGGCCACTTGTCTCACTAACGGGAGTGTACTTTATTGCATTGCGCACCATTGTCGGTGAGCAGCCTATAATATTTTCCACTTCTTTATAAGATTTTCCCTCCGAAATCAGCTTCCTTATCAGCAATCGTTTTTCTAGTGTACAATGCACGCCACGCCCCATTTAAAAACAAATCTTAACACCTTATGGATCAGAATTATACTTCTTCTAAAATAATTATTTATTTTTAAACTCAATATACAAAGCTTGCAAAAAAAGAATGTGTTTACTTGCAAAGTTCGTTGACTCCTGTCAGCACTACTATTATTTTGACTGCCAAAAACCTGTTCTTCTTTGAATTTAGTCACTGTAAAAACAACAAGAACAATGGAATGCAAACATAACGGTTAGTTTTTTTTTGGTTGTTTACATTAAGCTATGAAATGAAAAAAAAACTAGGCAAGAAATGTAAATACAGCGAGGCTACGAAACAAAACAACATGTTTATAAAGCCACTACTATTATTTTGACTGCAACTGTACTTAGGCACTGATCATTTTTTTCTTAATTCTTAGTTGCTGATAAATTTATCTCAGGGACTGCCGTACTCAGGTACTGATAATTTATTCTTCTATGGAAAAAAAATTTCACATACTGGAAGGTTTTTTCCTAAATGAAGAAAATTTTCACGTACTGACAGAAATTTCTTGTAAGGAGACATTTTTTATACACTAACAACTTCTTCTTTTATGGAAAAAGTTCTCAGGCATTGAAATTTATTCCTGTATAGAAATAGTACTCAAGGACTGACATCGTTTTCCTGGAAACACGTATTAGCAGGGACTCATAAACTTTCAACTTATTCTATATGAGAAAAATTCTCTGGGACTGGCAACATATTTTTCTATAGATTGGGGCCAAATCAACCCTTCCTCATATTTTATTATTAAGACTTTTATGGTCTTTCTCTGAGTCTTTCAAATTTCTTCTGTGAGAAATTCCATGGAGCCAACAGTTATACAATTATTATGCATAAATAACCCCCTTAACGTGACACGCCATTGACTTGTTTTATATATTTCGGATGAAATTAGCATAAAATTGATCCATTTCAGTTGGAAACAAAATCGATTTCGTTTTTTCTCTCTCTCGCAACTAAAATAGCCTATGAAAGCGATTATGATTGAAGATCAAGAACTTCACATTTGCTGGCACTCTATGGCAAGGGTGGAAAGGGGCAAAAATGCACTCAAAACCAGTTGCAACTGATCATCATCCAACCATCCATCTATCCGCAGACCATCTAAAGCAGATAATTTATGTTTGTGTTGTTGCTGCTGCCATTGTTGCTGTGTTGGGGGGCCAACATCATGAAATTTTTGTGTTGCTACCGATGTTTTTCTGCGGTTTCACACTTTGGTTAAAAATTGATACGCCTGCGCAAACAAAAACGGCCACCGAAACTCAACTTAAGACGCGAGGGTTCATCTGCACTTCGCCAACCTCTGTGTAGAGTTCAGTCATGTCCATAAGTCATTTTCATGGATCCCCGCGAAATGAAGACAGAGCAGAGGGAGGGCTGGAAAAAATCAATTTGGGGAAAAGGATGTGTTAACACATCCGAAGGCGCAGTCAAGTTAAACCATCATTATCACATGGCGGGTTAAAGTAATCAATGGTGCTGCCTGTTTTGACTCCCATACGAATTTATATTAACTGCTGGATGTAAGGAAAATAAATATGTTTATTTAGCATTTGTTAAGTGATTAGAAAAGCAGGTAGCCATTATTTGATGATGGATCTAATGACTTACAAGAGTGGAAGAATGGAGAAGTTCATACAGAAGTCCGATAAAGTAAATCGAAATTATGTGGCAGCTACTTGATTGAATTTCGAAAATCTCAATGAGAGGGGGGGGGGTTACTGCTTTTCTTGAGGAGAGAAATAAAGTTATTGTATACTACAGTATAGTATAGTAAAGTATAATATACGACTATATAGTAAGATCATGATGTGCAACGATAAATACCTCCCAACAAAAAAATATTTGATTTGTATGCTATGAACTTAACTGGATAGAATTCCCACATTTCGAAAGTTGTGCATTTCATGAGTTCTAACATTCACAGTACAAGAGTACGTGAGCGTGTGATATGCGAAGTTAACAGTGATTAAGCAGAGCGAAAAACATACTTAAGCCGACACCGTCGTTAGAGGAGAACCCAGACTTTCGGCATCCCATTAAATCTTAATGCGATGAATTAAAAATATCTTTAATCGATAAGATTAAGTAAGTGCAGCAGGTCCATATCACTGGAAAGTGTTGCCAACCAATATGAATACAGCCAATGTCGAAAGGAAATTAGATAAGTGCATCGAGATTCGTGCTGTCGGAAGCAGGTAGGAATATCACGCATACGAGTAAAACAGCTACCGTAAAGTAAACAAACAATAAAGAAATCAAGCAAAAAAGTACGTAATTTCTGTGGGGGGTTCGCATATTCCGCGAGCTTACAAGGATTCCAATTTTTAGTCTCACTAAATAAGACTTCAAGTCCTTTACAATATAATATATTCATTTTTTTTTTTAATTTTCGAATGAGTGGATCATTTTTTACCGGACCTTATTAGACGCGCTACACCAACCGTGAAAATATGTTTATATTATAATAACTTTAAAATGTATCTGATAATATAAGCGGCATTTATATTAAATAATTCTGAGAACTACCTCCGTACTAAATGGGGGCCTTCTGTGAAATTTTGAATATAGAAAATTATTTTCCAAGTCGATTTCAAATTGTGCCTCTTAAAGAAGAATTTTCATATATAGAAGTGTCCCGCAGAACACTCTTCATATGAATAGGTGTCTTGGTGGAGAAAATTTATCTAAAGAATGTGTTTTATAAAACATTGGATGACACACGATAAGTCTATTTCAAAAAACTTTTTTCCATTAACAGTATATTTCTATATGACAACACATGTTCCTGTATAAAATGTGATTTTTAACACTTTTCTTCTTATGAAAAATATTATCCACTACAATTTTCTCAAAGAATGGGTTCAATGGCATTTTTCTCTACCAAAGTTGTTTCCATGACCCATTTCTATATGAAAAGTGTATGCCATGAAGTTTTTCTATATGAAAAGTGTATGCCATGAAGTTTTTCAATACGAAATGTGTCTTCTATGACACTTTTTTGCATGGAAGTGTCTTCCATAAAACTTTTCTGTTCGAGAGAGTCTTCTATGACACCCTTTTGTATGGAAGTGTTTTCCATGATACTATTCTACATGAAAAACGTTTTCCATTACACTTTTCTCTATGATACTTTTCAACATGAAAAGTGTCTTCCGTGGCACTTTTCTATATAAAATGTGTTTTTCATGACACATTTCTATGCGGAAAGTCTCTTCTATGGCACTTTTCTGTATAGAAAATGTCTTGTGTGCCACTTTTTTGTATGAAATTGCCTTCCATGATAGTGTTCTTTATGAAAGTGTGTCCAACGACGCTTTCCCATACGAAATGTGCCCCTGAAAGCAACTTTCTACAAGTTCTCTAAATGGGAAAGTCTTCCATGACACTTTTCTACATGAAAAGTATCTTCCTTTCTACACGTAAAGTGTTGTATGACACTTTTCTGTAAGAAAAAACGTCTTCCATGACACTTTCCTGTAAGAAAAATGTAATTTTTATCATTTTATATTTTTTTTTTAATGGAAAGTGTTTTCATAAAATGTTTGACACCTTTACATATGAAAAATATATTTCATTATGATTTTCTATATGAAAGCGTCACCTATGATACTCGTCTATATGAAAAGCGTCGTCCTTCATGGACGACCCTCCACTATGAAAAACTTTTCCCATGATAAATTTATATATGAGAAATATCCTTCACTACTTTCTTCCATCTGGGAAATGTTTTCCATCACGCTTGTTTATGTCAAGACTATTGTTGTCTGCAATTTGGATAGAAGTCTCATAGAATTCCCTTTTAGGAAGCCTGCTGAATTTTCTTTGAAGAAATGTTTAATCAAGAAAGCATTTTTTATTTAAAAAGTATTTTAGAAGTATGTTGGAAAACAGTATATATATGTATAACATAAAAGCACAAAAGTTTCGTGAAAGACATGTTAAAATTTTCATCTCTAAATTGTCTTCAGAGACATTTTCCATATAGAAATATATGTAGCTTACAGCTACATCGGAAACACCTGAAACATATTTCACATCGGATTGTTTTTTCGGAAAAATATTGCATTCATAAAACTGTTTGACACATAATTTTTGAAAAGATTTCTTCTAAACTATTTTTTATGAAGTGACATCCAAAATAATTTCATTAGAGTTTTTTTTTTTCGTATATGAAAAAGTGTCTCGGATGAAACTACTGGTATAGAAAAATGTAGAATTGCCAATTTTACTTTCAGGTATAGAAAATCACTGTTGCACGTAATTGAGTTTAGTTCTTCTTAAAGAAATTAATCATATTTTTGCTTCAGTAAATGTATATTTTTAACAATTGTTCGATGTCATCTTTAACAATTCTTATGTTAATTTAGACTGATACACAGAGACAAATATCGATGTAAATTAAAAATGGAAAGTGAGTGATTGTTTAAACACTTCTAGATGGTTACCCTAATTCATTAATATAATTAATGTGGGTTTTGCGTATAAGTAATTAGCATTAACTAATTAGCATCAACTATGCTTTAGAATTTGTAGTTCATATCAAATAACCAATTTTTTGATATAAGATTGTTGGGCTAGCGTGAAATAAATAACAATTAAAAAATTTTTATAAATAGGCATGGTAAATACAAATTCATTATTTTTCCAATAAGTGGCTTTAATAATGTGTAAATAGCATTATATAATTGTGATCGGATTACGCTAGGTGGCACTGGAAGGATAAGAAATTACGCAGGCACTTTTATGATCACTTGACTCAATATTGTTTGAACGCTGGTCAAACATAGGCAATAGCAAAAAGAAAATAAATATAAATAAATTAAGGCGAAAACGCAAACCAGGCGACGGAAATTAGTAGTATTTATGCTACTGATGCGGAAGGTTTTTCTATGTGTCTGTTGGAATTGGCAGAGAATTTTCTACAATGAGCTGCTGTTCTAAGGCCAAACTCTAAGTAAGGGTCATCTAAAGTAAGCAATCGCTCAGAAGCGGTCAGCTTTGACCAATGGGAGAGGAATTGTGTTTCATCAGAAAAACGCTTGGGCACGCACACACCGGTAGTGACACACTTCAGAAGAAACTCTAGGAGTTTGTTTGGGAGTCCTTATGAATCCACCTTATAGTCCGGACATGTCACCCAGTGATTATTACCTGTTCCTGTCTATGGCGAATAATTTTGCTGATGAAAAATTCGCTTTGAAAGAAGCTCGTGAAAATCGACTGTCACAGTCTTTTTCTATGCGATCTATGCTTAATAAAGCATATAATACAATAAATACTTTCATATTTTTTAAGTCAAAAAATACATGGGCCGTTAAAACTTCTGAACTTCTGAAAACGTATTTTTTGCGATAACATCTCCACAGCATTGCATAAGAGAAACATCTCAGTTTTTATCATTTGGATATGTTGAAAAAAGACGAAAAGTGAACTTTTTTTGAGAAACTAAGTCCATTTTAGATGTAAAGTACAACGATTTTACAGGGGATTTGAGTCTTATAACTGGAAACATAAAAAGTGCCAAAATATTGTTTTTTACATCCATTTTGGACATAAAATATTGCCTCTGTTGTTGGAAAATTTGCAAAGGTGACAAAGATATTATAGCCAAATTTGTAGTACCATAAGCTGGATAAAATGCTGTCCAGACTTAAGAGAGTTTTGCAGTTTCGATGTCATTTTTAAAAAAACTAAGAAATGTTTCTATACAAAATTGAGTTTTCGAAAACGCGATTTTTCCTGACTTTGTGATTATATTATAGATGAGAGTTAATAGAAAGAAGTGTTTTGGAAATGCCACCGCAGAAACTTCAATTACAACTTCATTAGTAAATCAAGTATAAAGAAACAAAAAGGGCCCAAATTACATCAAAAACATGGGAATCAGAGAAACAAAGTATACGTATGTGTATACCTATATTTATTTATATTTATATACAATATACATAATAGCGTCATTACTTAACGAAAACTAATTTTTTGTTTGGTATCTCAACAAATGTTAAAAAACAGTTTAATTTGGACATTTAGTAAGTGAACATCTTTTCATCAAAAATATCTAATCTAGATATAACTCAAGGACAAAATATTTAAATACTCTAAATTTAATTTGTCATTTCGTTTTTGACGTGATCCAACTGTATAAGAAAGATAT
This sequence comes from Philornis downsi, assembly GCA_019455685.1. Lineage (NCBI taxonomy): Eukaryota > Metazoa > Arthropoda > Insecta > Diptera > Muscidae > Philornis > Philornis downsi. Next base: position 6,382,812 of record JAHXMU010000014.1, read on the forward strand.
ATCAAACAATTTTGTGAAACAAAAAAAAAAAACTGCAATATCATTGGACATTGTAATGTAAAAGTCAGGACAATTTATGATTTGTTGAAAAAACGAAAAATGTCTTAATTCTAGGATGAAATTTTATTAGGCCTGCAAAAAAATTAATGACGGCCAAGAACAAAACCGGCTGGGACTTTGTGATGCCGTGCCTAACCGCTTTAAAAATTCCTGCATCAATCGAGGTGCTAAATTCTCTGTTCCACCAGTACATGTGGAGAATTTACAAACCTGGAAAAAATCGAATATAAAAATATAGTAGTATTTGCATCCTATACCTCCTCAGAAGAAAGGATTGGAACGCAACACACAAATGTTGGCTGATCACAAACGTTATAAGAACTATTTAAGAATGCAGAAAGTGGTCCAAATTCATTACAGGGGAGATAACACTCAAAGGGAAGACTCATCAAGTTAAAAAGAAAGGCATGTATTCTTTTGGTATCTTCCATTAAAGTGTAGTTCAACATAAAATATAAATGGTAATAAATCCACTTTGGAACTGTACCTCTTACAACCGTCACCTCCTTAATAATACAAAATATATAGCATTATCCACATTTAAAAAACAAATATTTTTGCTCACAATTTAAATATAACTGTCTGTTATATTTAGCAGCTTTTGTAATGTTCAATTTAAATAATAAGCCAAGGGTGTTAGTAAATAACTGCCACAATAACCATCTGGTATTTTACTACAACCGGTTTATTTCATTAGTGTTCACTCTGTAGCTTTCGCAACACTTCCTAAATTACAGAAACATCTGTCAAAGATAACACACGCGAAAAAGAAGAAGAAGCATCAAACGTCTTTAGTTCGTGAATAATACAAGAAGGATAAGAAACTTTAACAAATTGTAAGAATTCCCTCCGGATCTGCTAGAACACAATTAAATAATGACAACAGCTGCCAGGCCAACGTTCGATCCAGCCCGTGGTGGCAGTGGAAGAGGTGAAAAGGATTTAAGTGCCTTGAGCAAACAGTATTCCAGCAGAGATTTGCCAGGCCACACAAAACTGAAATACAGGTGAGCACTGTAAACAAAGAAACTGTATTCCCTAATCTAAAGAATTTGCTAATAAATTCTCAATTTAATTCACAGAGAAACTGGCCAAGGTACCTCCGAGGAATTGCGCAGCCGGGATTTCCGCAAAGAGTTGGAAGAACGCGAACGTGAGGCCCGTCCCAACAAGAACCTTCCTTCGATTGTCCGCAAAGCCATTGAAGCCAATAACTCAGCCAGCAGCACCCCCAGTAATAAGAGAGCTAAACTTGATGCGCCTCCAGCACCAGCCAATTTAGATGCCGACGATCCAGTCGATAATGACACTTCCGATAGTGATTCCGACTCAGATGACGAAGATGATACGGCTGCTCTTTTGGCTGAATTGAATAAAATCAAACAGGAACGCCTGCAAGAGACAGCTCGTAAGGAGCAAGAAAAGAAACAAGAGGAAGAGCGTATACGTATGGAAAACATCTTATCGGGTAACCCTCTAATCAATTATGCTCCAGGCTCTTCAGCTACTGCCAGTAAAGCGGCGTCGGACTTGAAGGTGAAACGCCGTTGGGACGACGACGTGGTGTTTAAGAATTGCGCTCGCACTGAACCGGAAAAGAAAACTCACTTCATCAACGATTCATTGCGTAGTGAATTCCACAAAAAGTTTATGGAGAAATATATTAAATAGATAGCGGTGGTAAATGGTATGGCGGTGGTGTTAGTTGCATTATAAAGAAGAGTACAACATAATTAAAAACTATATTTTATAACAGTTCAATAATATAATAAATAGTGAGCAATTAAATTGAAGAGAAATGTTACAGTGGACTTGGGAGACGGGCACGACAAGCTATTGGAATTAACCGAAATTGAAATTGTAATTGAATCATTTTGAAATTGTAAACGACAAGAATATGAATTCACCTATAGCAGATTAATGGACATTTAAAGGCAAATAAATTCGGGCTGCAGAATAACGGCTCTTAACGAATCTTACTAATATATTCCATTCACAATTTATGCATTTTTTTATTTATGCATTGAAGGAAAAGTATTTGCTGTCATTCTTATTTTGAATGCATATTGGTTGTTGGTTATACGTCGAAATACACCACCCCAGAAAAAATACAAAACCGATTCGAATAACTTTGAATGAATATTATCTAGCGGCAACAATGATTTCGATACTCCCAAACAATACGAATGGTTAGATAATCCTAATTGATAAATGATAATATTTTGCTGACGCTGCCTGTACGAATGCTGTCGCCCGAGGTGGGTTTCTACATGAAACTTCTTTTCCGAGAGAACTTTTCTACTAGAAACTTCAGTTCAAGACATTTTTCTACATAAAAAGTTTACTGTACGAAAATTTTATATACATATGAAGATTATCATCCAAGAAACTTGAGCATACAAAAAAGCGTTTTTCAAGAGACTTCTGTAATCAAAATATATTTTATGTTTTCAAGATATATTTCTATGCGTAAAATGGTTTCTGTGAAATCTCTCTATATGAAAAATACCATTCAAGCAACTTCCTGCATGAATAGTTTCTTCTAATATAATTTTTATACGAAAAGTTTCTGCCCAGATTGTTATCTATGTGAATAGACCATTCCACGGTAATTCCACGGTAATAATTTCATATGAAAAGTTTTCTCCAAAAAAAATTTCTATACGAAAACACGAATCAAACAAAATTTTCGGCAGAAAATATTTCTTCCAATACAATTTTCTATATGAAATGTGTCTTCTAAGAGATTTTTCCATATCATATATATTTTCCAAAAGGCTTTGATATTGGAAAATAAGTGAGATAAAGTCTATCTTAAAAGATTTTTTTATACAACTTTCTTCCAAAGCCAATTTTCTATACAAAAAGCATATTCCAAAGAAATTTTTAGTGCAGATTCCAATCCCCCCCACCATATAAAAAATATCTTTCAAAACACGTCTTTGTACAAAAAACAATTTTACAATTTTTTCCGTTGCATTTTCTATAGTGAAATGTGGTTTCTAAGAGATGTACCTATATCGGTTCACATTTCTCTATTCAAATTGTATTCATAGATTTTTTGTTTTCTAAAGAATGAATAAATCAAGTGAAACTAAAATTGTATTTATAGATTATTTTCTGTATGAAGTATCTTACAAGACAGCATTCTATAGAATATATACTAAATATTCCGCCGTACACTTTTCTTTTTGAAAGCTCCTAAAAGCGTTGTTCCAAAACACTTTTGTATGAGAAAATTGTTTCAAAATAAGTTTCCATATGAAAAGTTTCTTCTGAAAGTCTGTTGCTTACAGTACATTCCTTCTACGACACTTTTGATAGCAGGAATTATTTTCCAAAAAGTGTTTTCTTTACAAAACCCAATACAGGTTTCTATACAAAAACTGTCTTCCAGTACTAAAATTATTTTCTGTATAAAACGTATCGTTCAAGACAAATTTCGAGGATTTGCCACTTCGACTATCGAACATATAACTTTTGTTTCGAAGGCCGATACAACTATCTATATTATTCGGGCTGCGGGCATATCAAGGAAATCTTTCAGTGGTACAGTAACACTAACTTTTTAAACTAACACTCAGAATAGTCATCAAACTCTTGATTTTTTACAGTGAGTCTAAATATATAATGTGTGTAATCTCGCTGAAAGTCCACTTTAGCCTTTTTATGGAAAACGTTTAATATTTGCTATTTGCTATTTCTTCCGTATTTGTGAAGCTGTTTTCCACATATCGAAAAGCGCCATACCCTCCAATATCGCGTTCTACAGGTATAAGAAACGCATCTTCTAGCACAATGGACTATATCAGTCAGAATATAGTCACAAATGGTTTTATCGCCTGCACAGGCAATATCTTTTACCGCAAATGCTGCCAGAAGCATCGTGTAGTACCCCGAATCGTGATGGGAGTATCTGAATTGTATCATTAAACAGATTGTAAGGGATCTTTGCGATACTATTTTCTTGGGCGTTTTCCATAAATTAGACTTAGATTTTGGGGTTTTTGGCAGCAGTCTGATTTATCTCATTTACATTCTAGATCATTTAGGTAGATATGTTCAATATTTTAACGAAATATGATGAATTAGGATGATATTTTAAATGTGAGAGAGTAAGAAAATTAACATATATGATATAATAATGAACTTACCTCCTACTAATGAAAATCCATGATGGTGCTTTTATAAAGAAGGAAATATCATCGACACTACACTTTATTTTTCACCCGTCTCTTAAGGCTTTATTGTTATAAGGTTATTATTATTGTTATGAAGCTACTCTGTTTTACAACTCCAGTAACATTAGTCACTGCCAATAATTTGCAAACATGGCTTCCTGAATATTTGCAAAGAAAACTGCGAAAATGCACTTGAGCTTTACAATGTTAAGGAATTCCTACTTTTATCAGTGAGGCCACACACAGCATACTATTATTATTATCATTTTTTTTTTTCTGGTTATTGCCGCTTTACTGTTTTGTAAATGAAGTTTACATTTCCAAGCAGCATTTCTCTATCAAAGTCGAAAATTTTGCAATATCAAACGGAAACTATCAAACGGAACTGTTAACTGCTGCACGCCAAAAGTACAACAAATTTATACAAATTCAGCTTTGCCAGTATCATAAAACAGTTGCAGCGCAATAAAAATATGGGAATTCGGCATTGCCAACTCAAATTTAAAGTCGACTTCATATATAGAGGGCTCTACCAATATTCGCTGATTTGACAACTTTCTACCTGTCAAATATTTTGCATTTTCATTTTGTGTTTTGTAATTGCACTGGCGTAATTTGTCGCAAATTTTTCGGCTGGCCCCGCTTTAGTTGTTTCATTACCGTGACCGTTAACTTGCGAAATGGAGAGAAAGTGCGTAATTGAGAAGTAAATTGCGTTTGTTCCGATTATAATCCTCGATAAATTAGGAAAAGTTTTTGTTTTTGGCGAAAAATGCTCACAACATAAACAACAAACTAGCAGGAGGAAGTCCAACCCTCAGTGCTCCCCTTCAGTTAACATTCTTCTTGTCAGCCACATTGGTTGTCGTTGTTGCTTTTGTTGTCATTTTTCATTTGGCTCAACTTGGAGCTTCTCTCTGTATCTCTGGGACAAAAATAAAACCAGTTGCTTAGAGAACTTTGTGCGGAGAGTTTGTTGTGCCGTGGATTAAAAACGAAAAATACATAAAATCGTAAACCAAAATTTTCCCAATAAGCAAACAATTGTATAAAAAAAAATAAACAAAATATTCCAAATTTGCTGAGCAAACAAAGAAAAAAAGGAATTCCCTTTGCAATCAGAAATATTTGAATGTGAAATTGTCGATCTTTTTTCAATTTTAATTACGTGGTTGGTTTTATTTGTGAACGGTCGCATATGCCTGTGTGCATTTGACGACAAAAGAAGCTCTCGAAAAAGATTGATTCATTGACAAACACATCACAATCGTTGGCCGTGGTCGCGGTAGTCATCATCCCACAGCAAAGTAGAAGTGATAATTGTGAAATAATAAAGTAAACGCCTTTAAATTCTGCTGCAAACAATTGGACCGCTTTCGTTGCTGCAACGCTGGAGAAGTGGAAGAGAACACGAACCTCCACCAAACGCATGGAACATTCCGGCAAAGGAGGGGGTGGAGGTGGCGGCGCTACACCGACATCTGATAAGCCCTCAATTCTAGAAGGTAATTGAACTCACTTTACTTTTCTGATATTGACCGCCCAGCTGTTGATATTCCCACTGAAAAGTTGTGGTTTCGACACTTGAGACAGCAGTAATGTATGGAAGAGGCCACTTCGTTTTCATTTCACTGCAGAGCCATGTTTGGTTTACTCGTTAACAATTTTCCAAAGGTCTCTTTTTACTCTCTTCATTAACGGCAAATTGTCCTTTGTTGTTGTCTTTGATTTTGCTGTTACTTACGATCGCCTACGACGAGAGTTTAACGACCTGTCGTATCATATGTGTATTGTATCCTTTACCAGATACCGGATACCAGGTGCAGTTATGCTGTCAGTTGTTTGATATGTTTCAAAATTAAGTTGAAATTAAGTTGGTATAATCAAGAAAACAACTCTTAAGACAAAAAGGGCTGTTTTTCGAAAAAAGTACGTTTAAAATGTTCGTTATTTGTAACTCCATCATTTAGAAAATGTAGCTGACTTTAAAAATTTGATTTCAACGCACTTTTAGGGAGCTACAATGATTCACCAGAAATATTTGTTATGCAAACGCAATAAACCAGTAGTTGTAATTTTCTCTCCTAGCGTTTTATGATCTTTATATGCATTATTATTATATTATATACTATACAAGGTTGTCCATTTAGTGGTTTCAGAATCGCCGGTCTGGCAAGACTGTCAACTGTTAAATACCCGTCATTGGAAGTGTTATTTATTTAGCGAAACGTTTGGCATTTGCGAATATGAAATAATAGAAACAAAAAACGCGTAATAATAGCTAAAATTTACGACATAATTGGTTATTGAAACATGGACACTTTTAGTGCCTTACGGGGTGATTATAGTCGTCATAAACGACCTACCTGCTGGCAAGATTATAAAGAAAGTTAGAGGAGATTGGAAGCTTTACAAATGTGGTCAGGCCTGGGCATCCTCGCAATGTACGTACTGCCAAAAATATCGCTTCTTTTAGTGAAAGTGTAGTGGATAATCCGAATTTGACGATTCCTTTTCGTTCTGAGCAATTGGCCTATCTTATGGTTCATTATGGCGTATTTTGCATTTGAATTTGCACATCCATCCATATAGAGTGCAATTCGCGCAACAATTAATGCCGGCTTACAATTCACAACGCCGCAGATATGCTAATTAGGTACTGCAGCCACAGGCTTTCAATGCTGATTTTTCGAACAAAGTTTTCTTCAGTGGTTAAGTCAACAGTTTCATCGAAATCAAAGCTTTATGTGTTTTTATTTTTGAAACCGAAAAATATATAACCCTATATATTTTTTGCATTAGTTGATGATGATGACCATTAGTAAAGCCTGAGTACGGAAAGATAAGTTTACCTTTAGCCCTTGGCTCTATTACAATCGTTTAGTGTAACACCTAAAAAGTTTGCAGCATCTTTCATCAAATGTGTTCCGTGAATTTCAAGTCGGTTGAGCGATGTCGGTCTGTGTTGACGGCTTGCAAACATCACGACCGCAGTAAATCCTTTTGAAATTTCTCAAAAGTCTAATATTTCATCAAATCACAGCCAAGGAATGTAAACGGGATGTTGAAAGTTGAAAGATTTACTGAAAATCAAAATACTCCCTGTAGCTGCTATTTCAAAGACAGTAGCGGCCTAAATTTTTGTCTATTGACTGCTTTTATTACTAAAAGTAGCAAATAACTTACCGGTTAACCACGCCCTTTCCCTTATCTACCATGCTTCTCATCTTTTAAGCAGTTATACCAAATCCATTCAATTTTAAAACATCATGTGTTTGTTGAACTAAAATCTGGAAATGAAGGTGAAAAACATCTTGACAGGCCCCTTCTGGTTTCTTTCTCTTACATTATTAACTGATTTAACACGTGTATAGCTTCACGTCTTTCAGGCAGTTGCACTGTGCTAAATATTTAGCACACGCTTTGCCGTTGATGAGCTTAGTTCTTAATAGCTCCCACAAAAATTGGTCGATTTATCGAGATCTGGTTTTTCCTCTGTGGCCTCTAATTCGCAGACTAATTAGTGTAAATTAAATTGTGGTCTGTTGTATAGCGCTATAATGCTTGATAAAGTGAAACAATGATCCGATGACACTCTTTACTTGTATCTCCAATACAGGATTAAATTCCACATATCAATAGATTCATACTAAACCTTAGGCTTTTATCAAAGATAGCAAAAACCTACTTTAACCCTATAATTTCTAAGCGGAAGACAGGAAGTTATAATAATTAGGTTCAGTATGTTATTATTTGGCTTCCTTTATTGGGCGTTACATCACTTATTTGTTGATTACAGCTTACTCATTTACCATCCCCCTTCTGATGCCCGGTATAACTTTACGCCAACACAAAAGTACTTTGGGTGAAGATATATAATTCCGTTTACCTGTCTGAAATTTCTACACTGGTTTGATTTTCAACCAACATGGAGTACTCCACACAAACAAATGCTTTGGCTAAATTGTACTTTAATGTAAAAAATGTTAAGGATTGTCTGCTGTTCTTTTCGAAAATGAAAAAACAAAATCAATATAAGATTTGTTGATATGACTCTAAAAAATTATATTGTTTTACTCTAACCCTCTTATTGAAATTGATTTCCACCAGACGTGGTTATACAAATAGGGGCGAACGTTTCAAAAATTCAGCAAATTAATAAGACGCTTTATCTCGGCATTTCGATAAGGGCGGACTTCGACCAAACTTTCGTACAAAAAGTTATATGTTCAAAAAGAGACAGAAAATAGTTTTCCCTCAGATCAAAATTTCTCAAATCAAAATTTGCCTATTTGCCCAGATATCCTGTGTCATACCAACAACTTTTTCTCCACAAACAATTTTTTCTCCAGATCCAAAATTTCCACTTTAGAGACTTCCAATCATGGCACATCGTTTATTTAATTTATTTATTTATTTCTGGCTTGTAATTTAAAGCCTTCCGGCCAATTATAAGTAAATTACAATATGCAACAATTCATCTATTAGATTGAATCTGCTCAATATAAGTTAAAAAAAACACGTAAATATAAAAATTAAATATAAAAGTTATAAAAATATAATATGAAATTATGATCATTAAAGACAAAAAAAAGTATGAAAAAAGACTAATTCAAAAGTTAGAAGTTAATCGGTATATAATCTGGAAATATAAGACAATCGGTATGTAATAAAGGCTGCTCACAATTTAATTGAAAACAAAATTTTACAGTAAAGTAAATTAAAACTTTAATTTAAAACTTTTTAAATTATTATTTTATTATTTATTTATTATTTATTTTTAGTAGTTTATCCATCAATACAAAAGATACATCAATTATAGATTTAATGCCTCGATATTTGCACTGATCGTTGTGACTTTTCCGCCAATAGTTTATATGGAAGGCATTGGTTTTAAAAAATGACAACTCTCTTAAAATTCACGAAAGATGAGTTTAAATAATTCAAAGCCGGCATAATAATTGAAAGACACCAATTTCCCCATATTATTCCATTTAATTTACGATTTAAGATGTTTCAAAAGTTTCGAACGAAATAAAAATTTTGCACATAAATCTATGCTGATTGCAAGAAAGAAAATGGAAAATGTCAATCAATTTCAAGTGTTTGTTGAATTTTCAACGACTACACCCCTCTTTGAGTTGAATTATTTATAGGCAAATTTGTATTCACTTAGACTCAAAGACTCTATAAACAATTTTTATCCGTTTTTAGAATTGACACACAAATTAATTTTCTATAGAAAAGTCTAGGAAGATCACGATTTGAACGTTTTATTTGAGTATCGTTGGGAAATTCTCAACTTAAAAAAAAGGCTATATAAACTCTGAGAGTCCGGGACCTAAAATCGTAAATAAAGTTGTTTCAAACATTTTTACCTTTAGCAAGGTTACTTCAAATGTTTTTCCCTCAGGAAATTAAAATAATTAAAGGTATCCGTTCGAATTCACATAAAAATAAATGTCGTTTCTTCAAATAATGCGTCCCATATCTATTTATCTATTATATTAATATTAGAAACGTATAGAAACACTAAACGTTTTAAAAATAAGCTGATTGCTACACTTTTACAAAGTGCGTAAGTTGCGAATTCTTAGTCTGATTTTTTTGGCTTTAGCGGGTTTGAAGGAGTCCTCAGATTGCTATTCCTAAGTTGAAGCGTCTTTTGGACGCATTATTTGAAACTAGGATATGTCGTGTTCTTACACTATCAATTTCACTGAGAGTTTTAAATACGAATCAGAAAATGCATTAAAAATGCCTTTGAACGTGCTATAAATATTCAAATTTAATTGTTATGATCCATTTTGCTTATTATTACTGTGTAATTCTTTTTTATGGTATTATTTTGTAACATTTCTTCTCTTCTTCTTGCTTGTTTAGCTTTACGTTGTTTGAGCTAATTATTAGATAAAAAACTAGTATCTGAATACATGTCGTACATGGTGCAGATATCTCGCAACCAAATTTGAACGAAGGTTGTAATGTAACGAGGTACCATATTGTTTGGTAGGACTGACTGTGACGTGGCGTTAATCCAACTCAACTGCTATAAACATTCTGAATAAATTTGGTAGTGAGAAAAATGTAATGTAGATTTATATTCGCCCCTTACTCAATAAAATTTTTAATTTCTGTTTATCTTACAAATATCTAATCGAAAAATGGAACCTGGCATATTCTTTTTTTGTAGCTAATGTCAGAAATATTGGATATATTATATTTTTGGAGGTTCTAACATCATTTAGCCTTCTTTTTTTATAATCATATTCTACACTATGTAATTATCGCATACAAGAAAATAAAATAAAAAACAAATTTGTCTCCCTCTGTGCTGGAAGCAGTCTTAACTGCTTTCAATACGTCAATATTTGCATTAAATTGAGAGAATTTTGCTTGCAAATTAGTTTGGAATACAGAACACCTTCAAAGAAACCATGTTGCCGTATCGTCAGGATTATTTTTCGCAGTAAATCCGTTTGCACTCATGTGGAGACCTTGGACAGAAACTAATTTTGAGAGACTAACCCGAACGTCAATTAGGGCAGCTTTTATTATGCAGTAATTTTCGAAGATGTTGAGGGCAGAGGCAAGAGCATGCTTGAGTTAATGTAACTTGCGTTCATAATAATTATATTAAGTAATATCGAATGGTCGGTGTACTATAGTACTTGAAACTTATGGCTTGTTTCAATTAGCATTACATTTTATTGTAATTACGAAACATAATATTAATGGAACAAATATTTCCATTCTTACAATGGCTTGTAAAGAAAATCAAATTGCCATTAGCGATTGTATCGAATGGTTGTGGAATTGCAGGCAAATTGTAGTTGAAGTCGACAACCATATTAAAACAAATTAAGCAAATATTTTTTTTAATTAAACAAATTAAACAAATATTTTTTTTTATTGTTTCAGTTTGCCAACTTTTAGATATCACAAATTTGTTTTTGAACTATGTATAGGTAAACTAATTTAATTTTAATTTCTGATTTATATTCAAAACAATTATTCACTTCAAATATTGATTTGTTTTTTTATCTGAAGCAAAACTACAAACCTACGTAGATTCGCTTTCTCTATCAAAACAGAAGTATAGTTTTATGTACTCTCGTTTCTTAATCTTTATCAGAATCGAATTCTGAAGTAGTTTCGCTTCTTGTCAAAAAGAAAAGGTATGATTCACATTTAAGATTACCGATAGAAACAGAAAGAACATTTAATAAAATTATAATTCAGTTGCCGGAATTAGGATCAAAATTATATATAAATTGGGTGATAACACTTCATCACATGTACACAGATAAGTTTATTAAATTATTATAAATCTTTAAGTATTTTGCACAGTGATAAATTTTGAATATATCTACAATCCAAGTTACTACAAATAAAAAATGTGGCAAATTTTGTTACGATCAGCATGAATTTATGATGTGTGCTATTTAGAATTTGAATTCATATACACATCTTTTGTATTGCGTTGGTCAGTTCTTTGGTTTTCAGAATTCAATTTCTCTTCCCCCAGCGTCTTTTTCATTTTTAATTTTTATCTTCAGTCATTTTTCATATATACGAGTATATAGGTATAGCTGTTAAATACCTGTCATCTGAAGTATTATTTATTCAGTGAAAGGTTTGCCGTTTCCGAATATGGATCGTTTAACAACTGAACAACGCGTAAAAATAGATAAAACTTACTATAAAAGTGGTGATTCAAACGTGGGCACATTTCGTGCATTAGGGATGATTATGGTTTTCATAAACGACCTACTGTGCAAGAAATGGGCAAGATCATAAGAAATTTGAAGAGACTGGAAGCGTTACAGATGTGGTCAGGTCTGTGCATCATCGCAATGCACACACTGCCGAAAATATCGCTATAATGAAAATGTGGTGGATAATTCGAATTTGTCGATTCCACGGCGTTCTCGCCGATTTGGCCCATCTTACGGCTCATTATGGCATATTTTGCATTTGAATTTGTACCTCCATTCATATAGAGTCCAACTCATGCAACAATTAAACCCAGCTGACCATTCACAACGCTGCATATATGTTAATTAGGTACTACAGCAACAGGCTTTCAATACTGATCTTTGCTCAAAATTTTCTCCAGCGATGAATCTCATTTATCGCTCGGTGGTTACGTCAACAAGCGAAATTGTCGTATATGGTGCTCGGAGAATCCAGAAGGGATTGTGGAAAAGGCATTGCATCCGGAAAAAGTGACGGTTTGGTGTGTATTATGGTCTGAAGGTGTCTTTGGCCGTTACCGTCAATTCAAAGCGCATTGGCCGTATGATAACCGATTTTTTGACTTGTAATTGAAGATTACGAACTGGACGATAAGTAGTTTGAACAAGACGGTACCACGAGCCACACAGCATGACCAATTTTGACTTTATTGCGTGAAAAGTTTCTAGAAAGAAAGCGTAATTTCACGTTTTGGCAAGGTCAGTTGGCCACCAAGATCATGCAATTTGCCACCGTTACCTTTTTTTGTGGGGCTACGTCAAAGATCGTGTTTACGACATTGGAGTATTTAAAAACTAACATTCGTCAAGTTATCGCCTGAGATACCGTCCGAAATGTCCGACAAAGTGATCGAAGACTACCTCAAAAATATCCACTGCTACAACCAATCCAGAGGCGGTCGTTTAAATGATATTGTGTTTCGTATATATGACAAGATCCAAGCATTGTATTCAAATAAAAGTTTCATCGAAATCATAACTTTGTGAAACCGAAAAATGGATAACTCGTTATAAGTTCAATTATAAGTTACTTAAAATAGTTTCAATTTTCTTGGGATGATCGCAGGAACCTATGTAGAAGTGAATATGCAGCGCATGACTTTATCGCTCCTACAAGCATGGTGAGGTCTTGAGCGATCATAACTCAAAGCCAGTCCAAATGTATACTCTTTCAACTTTGCGCCTCTCACTTGTCTCATTTTGAGTTTCTAACTCCATTAATTATTGGTATTTAGGTTCCTCTTTGCATATTTCTCTTTCATTTGTAAAAGTATTTAAACTCTATGTGCAACTAAGTTCTCGCTTTTTTTATAAAAATTCAACTTTGTTATGAAAGCATAGCTACTACTTTTTCCCATTTTTCTAGCAAAGCTCGAATTCCGTCACAATAAAACTGTTCATATTTTGAGGCTATCCACGAATCTAGTCATTGATGTCGTCATATGAGTGGAACTGCTGGTCAACCATACCATGTGGCATCGAACGTAACAAGTGATAATAAACAACCTTGCTTTTGAATCATTCCCAACACATGCAATCTCTTGAAAATGGCTTGGCGGGTAACTCCTAATAGTAAAGCAAGTTCTACCTCCGTTTGACGCGGATCCCCATCAAGCAATGCCGTCAATTCAGTGTCTTCGAAGGTTTCTCGTTTTCCTTCACGCGAACGGTCGTCAGCGTCAAAATCGCCGTCTTTAAAGCGACGGGACCAATCTCGACACGTTGTTTCACTTAAAGCAGTGTCTTCGTAAACATTTTGAAGCTCTCGATGAGCTTCAGGTGCCGTTTTCTTCGATTGAAAGAAGAAAATAAATACTTCCCGCATATGACAATTATTTGGCACAAAATCATACATATTCACACAACCAAAAGAATATGACGTCAAAAGAAAATCGTTATTGTGTCGAGGCGGTATGTTTACCATGTGCCTAAGCTTGGCTCATGACCTTTAGGTTATGGCAGAATCGACTAGCACTTACAGTCATCTATTGTCAATCAGCGGGAACATAATTGCGCACCTAATATTATTGTATAATTTGTATTTTTGTACTAAAACATACAGAGCTACTTAGTATCGCTGTCTATTCCTTTACTATCTGAAGTAACCATCGCATTGTAAATGAAACTAATAATAAATTGCGATGCCGCAATAAGAATCTATATATTTTCTTGAAGACAATCTCAATTCCCGAAAAATAAAGTCCAACTTGATGTTAGCAAGATAGAGGTCGAGCCATTTGAGGTAGGATGCTGAAATTTTGCTAGAAAACATCCCATAGTCTTTGCATGATTAAATTCGAAGCAAAAACATTTGAACCCATATACTTTTTAAAGGGCCATCCTAATTGTGGGCGTGGTCAGTGACATATACTTAAAAAACATTTTCGGTAAAAACGGACTAAACTGATAAAGATGGCGTCGTTTGGCACGTCCAATTATTTCACGATAAGTCGCCACATTGCCAACGGCAGCATGCACTGCAGGTACCGTAAGGGGCCAAATTGGATCAATGCAACACAACTTAACAGTACATGAACTGTTGACAAATACATGAAACAGTCCTCCCAACGGCCCTAATTGTAGACGTAATTATTGTAAAATATAGAGAGAACAAATTGGTCGTTTATTATGGCAAAATGGTACATTGTGTGTTATTCGAAATATTAATGGAAATTTGATCTTCACAATATGAAGCTTTGCATCCGACTATTTCAACCATAACAAGTTTTAAAAAGAATTCTAAAAATCTATATATTGCATTCGATATTTCAGTTAATAATTCATTGTCTACGAATAAATTTCAAGAGCAAATCTCGTGTTTAAATATCAAAAGTTTTGATCACATGTTTTTTTATATTATAAAGTTAGGAAGCAATAATATTTTTATAGAATCTGTCAATATTTATACGACAATATTACTACACATCAATCCCACATGTTCAAGCATCATCATTGATATCGTGTTCATCTTCTTATCTGCAGCTTTATATTAAACACAAATTGTGTTGACACGTTCTGCCAGTTCTTAAACCGTTTTCACAATTTCATTTACAAATCCCTAACATCTCACTAAATATTCTCAAATATACCATTAACAACATTGTTAAAGTAGGGTCAATGCCTAAAGGGTGTAAGACTATTTACTATTCCCCTTAGGTTAGTTATGGCTGCCTGGTGTCATAAACACGACTCCATGACGCCACCACAGTAAGGGAGCCACAATAATGATACGGCCAACACACGCAATACCTATTTTCCATTGCGTCCCATTCCATTCACTAAACCTCAACGCGCAACAGGTTATACAAATACGGTATTAGATATGTATGGACGTTAAAAGGAAACATTGACTCGGTATTGGCTTTTCAGCTTCATAAAAGCAAAAACAAATTTCAATTACTCTTCATGTAAAGCTCTTTTTACTTCATACTCAAATGAAAAAATCGATATTGTCGTGACTGAGCACAAATAAATAAAATTGAACCTAAATTGATAAAGTGAAAGAAAAATTGTGTTAAATCAGGTGTTTTAAGATTCCTAATTGCATATGCAGTCTGTGTTTTAAGTACTATTTAAATTTGCTAGCAAAACATCTCATGTTTTTTTTTTCTTTTTTGCTTTTAGCTCATTTGTTTAAAAAAATGCAGAGTTTGTTATTGAATATGAACGACCAAGTACAATTTCGCCATAATGACTCACTCACTCTGTGTGCTCTGCGAGTATCATCCTCCACGTCATGGTTTCATATTTTGTTTTGAGGCAAAAGTTGTGAATTAAAACCAAAAACGTTTTAATAAAGATTTGGCAACTTAATGTAAATATGCTCAACCATTCGACTTGCCTCATCTTGTGTGCTGTTGTGAGTAGAGGGGGGGAGCTTAATATGTTTTTTAATCTTATCTATAATTTTATTATGCAGAAACGTGATGCTGATGGGGGGCTTTTTTATTATGTTGTATGTGCATAAATTGATCAAATTTAAATACGATGACATTTCTTCTGGATTTTATTTCAAGTCATGGAAATTTTTTGTTGAAAATTTCCTAAAGATATCTTCGAAGACAAAAGTCGGCTTACAAATCAGCAATTCATCGAAAATGATGCGATATCCAGCAAAAAAGTTACAATGCACTGGAAAGAGGATCCGGTTAATTCAACAAGATGTGTGGCTCCCGTGATTTTTTCGCCTCAAACGTGCCAAAACAAGCCATCATCAAAATGATATTTAGCCTTATTAAATAGTGTCCAAGTTTTATTTTCTCGTAGCTTATCAGATAAAATTAAAGATGGTGTTCTTTTCGACCTCTGGTACGAGTGGAATGGAGTTTTTTCCTTATCATTTCAAAATCACAAATGGGGCAAAGTCTCGAAAGTCATTTTTCCTTGTTTGAAGAAGAGTTTAATTAAAAAATGTCTTCTATTCAATTTAATCTAACGGGTGGCGCACCAAATGCACTACAATAAGAAATGCAAATAACTTTTTTCTAATAAATGTATTTCATTTATTTTGTTTTTTATTGTCTAGAAAATTCAATTTTATTTTATATAGGTATAACTAATCGACTTTGAAGATGATGGACGGTAAATCAGCCGTCAATGCTCATATGGGCCACCTGAACAGAAAATTATTCATTCGGGATCGCCTTAATTATTGTTTTAAGGGATCGCTTGAATTCAGTCAAATTATTTGGTTTCGTTTGTTACACCTCTCTCTTCACGCAATCCCCATAAAGAAGTCTGGTGCAGTCAGGTCAGGTGACCTTGGGGGCTAAAGGAAATTGAGTTTCGGGGACATTAAATTGTTTGGGTAATTTTCATTGGAGCTCCGCCATAACCGGTCTGGTTATGTATATGTGTAGTTGTTCCATCTTGCTAGAGAAAATGCTGTTGAAACGGATACGTCTTCGGCACAGTTCTGGTTAAAAAAAACTCCTTCAACATCTTTAAATAACGGTTCCCATTGACAATTGATAGTAACCTGATTCGTGCGCCACCCTGTACTATTATATATTTTAGACTTTTTGAACGCACAACAAAAATTTGCTAGTCCGATAAACTGATTGTAATTCGGGTCATTGAATTATTTGGATTACTGGATAAAGCAGTACATAAACGATAAATATTAAATAAGAAAATATTTTTTACAATTTGTATTCTTTAGGAAATTGTGAATAAGATTTCCTTTCATAAGCCGAAGCTTTATAGGGCGCATTTTTTTGTAAACCTGGTGCGATAACTGATTCATCGGTTGAATTGAGAATATCAAATTATTTTATCGTTCACAATCTGAAATCAATTCTTCGTTAATGCTCAACAAAATTTAGGGATGTTCAAGACGAGTCAACATGTCATGAGTCAACAGCTCGTTGATCATCATTACTAGAGAATTGCAAAGATATTTTTGAGATCTCATTATATGCAATATTTAGCAGTTGCAAACTTTCAAAAGCATCGTTTGGTTCAAATATGAAATATCAAAACATTCAACAAACAATAAAAAAGTTTTATATTGTTTTATTATTTGGTATAAAACATGTGTGTAAATTTAACTTTGCTATAAGAATTCATAAAATTGAGTTTGTTAGATATTATGCAGAGAAAGAGCCATTCTGCTTTTATGAAAATATTTTGAACTATGCTATGCGATACCATATTCGACGAAACCAAGAATTAATATTTTACACCACAGAAGACATTGACAACATTTGATTCTTAATTTTCGTTGCATCAAAAGGGCTGACTCAGAGAAACTCTCAGCGTTGTAAATTTGAAGCTGGCTTTGTGAATATGACAAAAATATTAGCATAGGTATAGTAGCAAAACAAAATAACGAAGTAATACACATGTGGCCTTTAAACTCATTAAGCATGAAACATTTGTGTGAAAGCCCCATGTAAATGAGACGTAGTAAGGCAAATTTTTATATCAGTTTATGTAGAATCGTAATTTTTCCTTTTACAATTGGTTTCTTGTATCAAAATGTGTCTTAAAATTAGTATACTCAGCTCTACTGAAGTTAATTATGGATGAAAGGTTTCATTCAAATGATTCGCGACAGTCTTTTCCAATTACAAAATCAATATTGAAACAGTTTGACAACTTCTGTCGTTTAAAGATTAACATTATTTCAATAATCAAACTTTCATATAATTGGACAGCCAGCTCTGAATTTTGTAGGACGCGAACTGTTTGCATGTTATAATGATGTGTATCGCAACATGACGCGTGTGCAAAACATGTCATTTATTATTATAATTCGACACAAGTCTTCTCTCCATCTTCATTAAACTCCTGTGTTTTAATCATTTTAATAATATGCAAAACGATTTATTCCAGGTATGAGAGTTAATGAAATGTTGTACTACTTGTCAACGATGTCTTTTTGTTTTTATTACTGAAAAAGAAAATTGTTTGTTTTGTAGACTGTTTTCTGTGTTAGCCTATATGGAGGAGTGTAGTCAATATTTGATTTATTTTTATAGACAAGTACACATTACTGTATACATATAGGAATATATTAATAATATAATAATAATATATTCCCGCCTGTTTTATCAAAATGCACTCATATCGTATTGCACAGAAGAAAATTTAAATATCATATTGATTTGTTGGGCTTCGTATAAATAGAACGTCTACGATTGACTTTGTTAGTCACCACAGATGTTTGGGAGAAGTTATTGATTGATAGTAAATTAACATTTGAAGTTCATAATTACTCTATTTACGTAGACTTTATTTTGCTTCTCTTTTCTTCCCGCTTACAGTGAAATGTAAATTAGCTTATGCTAAATTTATGCCCATTTTGTGTCTTGAAGTAACATCAGGAATTAATATTGAAAATCTGTCAATATTAAAGAGAGTTATGAACGTTATTGTACGGTATGCTAATAATGTTCGCAGAAGGCATCATATCTCAAAACATGTGAAAAAGTTCTTGGGATGTTCTTTTGAGAGTTTTGTGCAATAAAAAACTTATTTTTATCTTATAATGTGGTTAATTTTAGTTTTTCTCTTCCAAGTAGAAGACCTCAGGTAGTAATACCTAGAATTTAAAGCGCCATGTTTGAAAAATCGTTTATAGTACGGATTGCATGAACTTGAAATTAACTGCCAAGTGGCTTGCGGCTTTTTGCATATTCTAATATTGTTTTTCGATTGAAACTGCTTGAGCATTTTTTTGCATACGTAATCCCTTTCGTATTACTACTTTACTTACTTTTTTACTATACTTTCTACGGATATGTTTTGATTGCATGTTTTAAGTAGTAGCAAAATATAAAAATATTAGACAATTGAGATGTGCCTTTTTAAGTTTTCTTTTCTTTCGACGTTAATTATACTCCATATGGAAAACATAATCCATTACTTTTTAAAGTTTTGGATGGATTGATTGTATTATAATATCGCACACTAAAGTTTTAACAAGGTTGTGTTGCGGTTTTATGTCGACTTGTTTTGTTGGAGCTGAACAATTTGGAGAATTTAGAGTATCAAATGCGATCAATTTGATTTGATAAATTTGATTATCATATTAAGGGAGGGATACCAAGTTTCTCAACATATTCTTTATCGTCATAAAATCTATGTTGATTTACGAATAATTTTCTGTCAAGCACGATAGACGCCAAAGCGCAGATTAAATTCGAAATTGGGCAAAACCTGACCGTATGACAGCTCTAGTTTTTCGTTATTTTCCTATAACTTGCACCATTAGTAAGTTTCCAACTAATAATAAAAATTAAAGTAATAAAGTAATATATTATGTACAAAGATATGACATTTCAGACATGCGGCAAACTAATATATCGTACACATTAACGTGGGCCTCTATGGGGAAGAGCATGTTAATTTTGTGCTGCCCAAACATTTGATTTCGTTCTACGTTCTGCTTTGCTCCTGTCCCCCTTTTTCAAAATAACATTAAATTTTCTGAAATGTTAGATTATTCCCCAAATTCTAAATTTAAAATTGGATCATATGTTCACATTCATTTCGAGGCTTCCATAAAAATCTACCAATTTAAGAAGAAATTAGGGTAAGATAAATAGATCATTCTCATTATTTTGTAATAAATTAAGAATTTATGGGGTTGAGTGTTGTCATGCCACTTCCAAAAGTTGCATTATATAAAACAAGTCGCTATAAGAAACTAAATTTTCTCCTTCCAAAACAAAAAAAAAATTATCGTATTAAAATCGTTTTTCTAATACCCTCAGATTTATTGCTAATAATATGCAGAAAACGTGTGACACAAAACCCAATTTCCCTTACTTCCAGTGAATATTATACCTATATAGGAAAGTTTTTCAATTTCAGCGAGCTTATACATAATCTTTGTCGAACTCGTTGAACAGGAACTACAGTTTAACTACTATTTTACATCGATTCTGAGCATTAATATGAGTTGTTTGGTGACCGATTGTTGTATCGAAGTCCCAAATTATTGTCAGTCACAATAATACAGTATGAGAATTTTGCTATCGACTGCAAATTTGTCAGTATTTATAGGCTGAAACGGTACATGCAGTGTGACGCACCCATTGTGCTACAATAACAAAATCAAATAACGTTTCATTTATTTTTTTATTGTATAGAACATTTTATTTTATTTTATACAACTAATTGGTTCTGAAGACGATAGACCGTAAGTGACCTCCATGCTCTTTCACGCATATCAGAGTTGCAACATATAATCAGAAAATTATTCATTGCGGCCTGAAGTGTTGAAGTCGGGATCACCTCAACTATTGTTTTAATGGACTGCTTTAATTTAGTCAATTTTCTTGGTTTCGTTTTGTACTCCTTTTGTTTGACGTAACCCTGTAAAAACAAAGTCTGGTGCAATCAGGTCAGAGCTTCTGGATATTAATTGGTTTCGGAATTTTCGTTGGAGCTCCGCTGTTGTTGTTGAAATGAAATGCTGTTGAAGCGGATACGTCTTCGGTGCAGTCCTGGGTAAAAAAACTCGTTCAACATCTTTAAATAACAGTCCCTACTGTCAGTTACTATTACACCGCTTTCTTCAAAGAATTACGGCCCCCCAATGTTCCTTGATAAAACTACGCACCACACAGTGGTGAAGTATTTCTGGATAAGATTCACTCTATATGCGGCAATTTTGCTTGTTTACATTACCGTTTAGTTCAAAATGGGTCTCATCGCATTATACCGGGTTCAATCGCGCATACAGTCTGCTAAATGCTTTTCAAACTGTTACGTTCGGAATCATTGTTAAACTGTAAGTCCTGTTGAGTGAGTCTAAGAATAGAATGCTTGTAAGCTTACTGAATATGAGAATATGGGAGAGAATTTGTTTTTTTTTATTATTATTTTGAAGAGTTTTCTTAGTTTGCCTTGATCTCTAAATTATAGAGTAACTTTAAAAAAATTCTCAAATTTTTGTATATTTTACATATGGCATATTAATTCACTCAAATTCGCTTTCTGACTCCGTCCGTCTATCTATATATGTATGTACGTGTATTCTCATAAACTGGCACAGGCCGAAACTTCCAACCAATTACAAACAAATTTTATTATCCCAAGAATGAACCTTGTTGATAATCGTCCAATCAAATATGGCGGCTACTAGAATTTGTAGTTTTGTTTACGATTTAAATAAAATTTGCGTATAGACTTTATTTTAAGTGCGTATCAATCTTGTTGAAAGTGGCCCGTATCGGCCTATAAAACTTGATTTTGTTGCATATTGATTTGGCTCCGGCACAAGTCGGAATAATGGTTTGATTTAATTCACCACCAACTCTATTAAAGATGGATCATATTGGTAATAGTTGGGTGATAGATGAACCTTATCGAAATTGAGTACTATAGATCCATTTGTTATAGTCCCCATACAAATGAACCGTCCACGAATAATTCTCATTAGAATTTTATTATATTTTAGTTCTATCAGGAACGAACATCATTGGAACGAGCCCCTAATAGGCCGGATCGGATCCGATGATGCAAGGTATATTGTGGTCGGCCTTCACAGATTTTATTTCATTGCCCCGCTTTGCTATTGTTCATGTGTTTTTTTATAGAGAAAGATCAGATTAACCGGTTTAACTTTTATTTGTAGATCGATGAAATGAAATCATGGTTTTTGAAAAGAGTTATTTTCGAATAACTTCAAAACCGATTTGTCTGACAAAGTGGAGTATTTGAATGTCCAAGTCTTGTTATACTGTGCATATAGACAATTTCCCGACCAACAAGTAATCTTTTACAATATTGCACTCACGCCTCAGCATACTTTTGCCTTTTGTACTTTTGCCGTTTTAAACTGATACAAATTGATTTAAATTTCTTATCTGTTTATTGCTTTATTGGCGGCAATATTGAATATTACATTGATATTGGATGTAGTCTATTTCCAATAAAACACTGATGCCATTTTTTTCGCTTACCTTTCAAATTTTCGAAATTGATTTAATATAAATAGAAAATAGAAAAACTGCTCTTGTATTCAGTTATATTACATTTCTTATTTATCTCAATATCTTACGAAACAAGTCAATAAAAAAACGGCCAATCAACATTCATGCTATTGCCAATAGCAATAGCACTTTTCTGGGTTGGATCACACTAGACACACTTAATTTGTTCCTCGTTGTTATTTGAAATTTTCTGCATTGAGTTTTAAATATAAACCCTTGACGAGCACTACTTGAAATTATCAGTTTAAATTAAAATAATTACGAATACAAAAACAAGCAACATTTAATAGCTAAAGAGAATCCAAATAAAACACAATGACACTTCGTACAATGCAAATGATATCGCTTGTAATGCTATACGTTGATTTCGAAATAATCAGACCAATGAAATAATTACTAACAAAAGCAGACTAATAATTGCTGTACTAACACACAAAATCAAAATGTAAAAATCAAAGTTATGAAATATAGTTTTATGAAAATTAATAAAGTAACACATCGGTCAATAAGTCCCGGACAAATTCTGATATTTTTTTTGTCAATGTAGTCTCATTCAAGAGTGATAAGCGCAATTTATCATAATACTGTGTTACAGTTCGATGTCTTTCGTATGTTAAAGTCTTCGAAATACGCATCAGTTTCCGCAATAATACCTTAATTTGATCTAAATCTGAAGCATCCTTTCGGGTTTTTGAAACAGGTTATAGTCACTGGGTGCCAGATGTGGTTGATATACGGTAGATAGGAATTTAATAACCACGATTTTTCTGTCATAACGATCGATTTTGTGATACGTTGCACTTTCTTGTAAAAATATTGGGAAATTATTAAGTCTGTTTTTTTCTCTTAGTAGGCAAGTTGTTTTCCTATTAGCGCAGTTTTTGTTCAATTTCGAATTTTATCTGACTCTAAGACATTTTCATGCATCCTACTCCTATCGTGATTTCAACAGCCTGTTGGAAATTAAAAACAGAAATTTATATAATTTGTACCATCTTAAGGACTTATACAAATAAATGTTGACGGATTTCCCATCGTCCCATCTGTTTACGAACAAAATTCCCATTTTTACTTGTTACTTAAGTGTCGATTATAATCGAGGCTCTGCCGATTTTGAGCCGCACATAAAAAATAATTCCAAGCGCTTTGGTGAACTGCGTTTCTTCTCCTATTCGCCACAACAAGTTAGCAGCTGTTTTTTCTTCTCTTTATATAGTTTCCTCATAGCGCGTTTCAATTGGTGGCAGTATTACCAGCATTCTTTTCCTCAAATACTATGGGACATTATACATCGATCAGGGCTGGCTAACACACGCTTATACACATTCAGTTATGGTCAAATTTTGTCAATGTTACTTCAAAGGCCCGATATTTCGGCACTTTTTGTGTCAGGAACATCAAAATTAGGGGCGTTGTGTCGTAATGATTGAGAAAAATTTGTTGGAACTGGGTACAGCTGCAACAAAACTGCGATATCTGACTTTTTTGTTCGGTTACGAATGTCTTTTGGGGTTTGGGTTCTTTGAATTACTTAGTTTTGTAATTTTAATTAGTTTTTACTCAGATCCTTTTCACTAATATTGAAATTAATTTATAAATAAGTACAAAAGTTCAATATAAACAATCAAAACCAGCAATCCATAATCGGTACTACGAGCATAGGGTACTCATTGTAACAACAATACCTAACACACTAAAGTCTAAATGTTAGCGAATATGATTCATCAGTGTCATTGTCCAATACGCTCTCATCGATGGCAGCTTAACGCCACAGAGCCATTCACTCATACATAATAGAGCATTCGCCATAGCGGCGCTCGACAGTTCATAGAGAAAATTGTACGTTTATTCGCAAATAAAATCATTAACAAAAATAAACTACAGTAAAATTCAATATTTACGTGCAGTGAAACATTTCAACTTTTGCCTTAATTACACCGACAAGTTACAGTAATTACTGTGTACAACATATGAAACATAGAAGCAAAAAGCAAAATATAAAATCAAATAAAAGTATGCTCGATACGATAAAGAAAGCTCTACACCCAAAACAAGCATTGGATAGACTGGCAAAATCATCGAAAGTGCAGGCTATACCACCTTCCAAACGAATGTTTTTGCAGTGGAATTGTAAAGGTACTGAGAGAGCATTCACTTCCCCTTTTGTGGGCAAAGAGAATAATTCAATTTGGTTATAAATTTTATTATCTGAAAGTGAAAAACAGTAATCACATTTGAGTAAAACAAAATTTATGTGCAACAACTAAAAAACAAATCTTGTCGAAAGTAATAACATTCACTGTACAACGGCAACGATATTCAAGTTGAGCAACAACATAAAATCCATCCAACCGGTGGTGGTAGCCACTAACCAATAATCATAGTTGTTTTACTATGGTTTCGTTGGCATGATGCAAAGTCGTTGTACTGCCACCACACGAGGCCAGTATGTAAAATGCGTCTCCACGCATTTGAAATTAAAGACACGTAATCGATACTAGTTTCTCAATAATCCAAGTTCTAACTTTAACTTTGTTTTACTAAAAACCAAATGTTTCAATACTAGTTTCTCAATGATCCAAGTTCTAACTTTAACTTTGTTTTACTAAAAACCAAATGTTTCAATACTAGTTTCTCAATGATCCAAGTTCTAACTTTAACTTTGTTTTACTAAAAACCAAATGTTTACAGGTTGTACAAAGTGACCGCACCTCAATAATATGTTCAGAAAATAACAAAATTTTCAAATCGCCTTTGTTTGAGTAGAACAATTCAAACCGTAACAGCAAACTAAATCAATCACTCACCCTATACTCAGAAGTCGAAAAATTTTGGGAATGATGCAGGAAACACAGATGAATGCATACAATATTTTTGCGGACAATGAGAGCAAGCAAGTGACGTCTGCCTGTTAGCGACGTTTATTTTTGACATGTAATTTCATTCAGAAATGTACTTTGAAGTTTCGAGCACATTTCATTACATTGTTTCTTTTCTATTGGTGATCAAAGCGGGCAATTTTTGCATTATTTGCAAAATGTAAAAGACAAATGATCTGCATATGAACGATTTAACGTCGAAGAAAGTCGGGTTAGATTAGCTTCATTACACATCTGCTCCCGCGTTTCGAACTGTGTACATTTTAGTTAATGAATGTAAACTCATAACACAACAAATACGGGACGTCCAATTGCGTCGGTTACGTCCGAAATTACCATTAACTAACGATATTGTTTTGACTAATTGATTAGTGAAAGAGCGCGTGCTTACTAAGTGCACAGACAAGAAAGTCAATTTTTCACTATCGTGAAAAAAAAGAAAATTGCATAACGAGTGCTTTAATTCCATCCCAAATTTCTACTTCTATCAAAAAAAATTGTCTACTGTGCTCTTCCGTCTAACTATTGATCCGCACTCTCATAAACATACTTCAACAGCCTGATACTGGAAACTCTATTTGAAGCTATGACTGAGTTAGTATACCATGCAAGGCCATCATATCTTTGCAAAATGATGACGAACAACACAGTGTCCTGAAGGTAGACAGTGTTCGTTTTGAGTCGCTTATTCTTAGAAAATACGACAGTAAATCGTGTAATTTCTTTAACATTATGATGGAAATTATAATGACGTTACTTATAGTCAAAGATATATGAAATCCCTCCAATTATCTTTGAACAGAGCTGTTCGCTACATTCAAGAGACATGTACATATAACACCTTTTGCGATTAAATTTCTGGGTTGTTCATGTCCTGCATTTATCGATGTACAATTGTTGTTATGTTTTTACAAAATATATTCCAACTAATTTCCGTGTTTCCTATATGAAATTTTTAAATTTTGTCATTCCGTTCGTAGAAGGCAATTGTTTATTCTCAAACTTTGTCATCTTACAGCACGGTATTTTAATGTAAGAGTGACTCGTAGCTATAAAGGATTGTCAAATGAGCTTAGAAATTTAAATGTATCATGCGCAATATTTTGTTATAGACTTATCTGTCATATGCAGTTGACATACGTGAATGTTCTTTTACATCTTAATGTTTGCATTTCCGAGTGATATTTGTTAATTATTGGTTTACGAGATTTATTGGTTGATATTAAATATATGATTTTATGTGATCAATTTTTAATTTATGTGTTTACTTGGGTGTAGTATTTATTTTAGTTTATGCTTATTGTGATTTACTAAAGAGTTTGGATTGTAAAATTGTTAACTTGATAAAAACACATTTGCAATTTGGGCTGCCCTATATACTCGTATATCAATATTGTTATTTCCCTCCATTTTGCCTATTTTGAGTGCACTTTAATTTGAGCGTTATAAGTAAATAGTTACTAACTAATTTGATGGTATTCTAAATTATATTTTGTTTTTGTTTTTCAATTCCAGTAGTATTTATTTTATGCATTTTGTAATTTGCTTAATATTGGCCAAAAGGCTTTAAATTACAACACAGTTCAATAAACGAAATGAAATGAAATGAAAGAAAAACAGGAGACTCGCATTATGTTGTGATTTTGATGAAAATTTAATTTCATTATAATGCTTGGACCTTGCCATTATGTACGAAATACATGTCATGTAAATGATCGCCTCGTGATTGGTTGCAGCAGTGGATCATTTTGATGTTCCACCAGCGTCATTATCATTTTTCATTTTTTCATTTTCAATCACTTTCCAGATGCAATGGCTTTTCCACAATCACTTCTAAGTCCCATCCGCGATAATTTTGCTTCTTGATGTAACCACCGAATGAGAAAAGAGCTTTATCGCTGAAGAAAATTTTATTCGATTGAAAAATCCAGTTTAATCACCATATTTGTAATAGATTTGAACTATTTTTACGCGTTCTTCACTAAATAAATAACACTGCAGATGACAGCCTTGCCAGATCAACAATTCGATTTGACGTTTGAAACCACTAAATGAATAACCCTATGCATTCCTTGATCGTCGGAACAAATAGCTTAGTTTTATCCCCTTCATCCCTTACCACTTCTGTCTATTCATTCTCAATGCCTGAGGAGACTGCACTAACATTTTGGAATTTTCGACCTCAGACGTTCGATTATGTTTACTGTAGCTTTCCTATCGTTGATACCCGCAGTGATTTTTTTTGTGTTTGATGCTTTCCAAAGCTAGCAAATTGTAGGACTGGTTTCCTAAAATTGGCATACATTGGACTCCCATTGTTAGAATTCCGCTTTTGTATCTACCAGGGTAGTTCTGTATCATAACCTCTATTTTTGTGGAGGCTCTACTCTGTCTGTTAGAACAATAAATCGTTTCGTTCAGATATTCACATTAAAATCTACCGGAATAATTTTAATACCATAATTCTTTCTCATAACTTTTGTCTTACATCGATACATGTGGAAAAGTCTTAAGATAAGAAACTGCAAAATCAACTTTCTTCATTAAAATTCACGTGAAATGTGTCCCATCAACGGTGTTTTGGGAATTAATTCACATGCTCGTTTTTCTGGCAGACGGAATAGAATATTTTTAAGAGGTGGCGAAATCATCAAAAAAAAGTATGCAAATATGTATATATGTATTTATTTTTGAGCGACTGTCTCTTCAGTAATGTCTAACAATGAAATGGTCAGTAAAAAATTCCCAAATTGGCATTCGAATATGACGTGAATTTACTTGGTTACTTAACATGCGCGACTATCGTGGTTGCCAGGTACTTTGATGTTGCTGACAATGTGTTGAGTATTAAATTGCGCTAAAGGCTTTTCAAAAATTCTGTATATTACAAATTAAAGTTAAATATGGTTCAGAGAATTCCACAGAAATACCTACAAGTCCACTCAATACGAGAAATTCTCCCATATCCCATTCATCGAACGCAACGGGAATCCCTTAATCCCTTATTCTTGTTTTTATAAATATGCCCAACAATATGTTTAGAATTTTCCTATTATCTTTAAAGTGGTGCATTAGTCCGGCAAATTCTCCAAATCATTACTCTGTCCTCGTATTTTATAAATATACGGAAACCTGATGCAAAATATCATCTTTATAAAAAAAAACTTGATGATGAAATATTGAGTACATTTCCGATTAATGTTATTTTATTTCCATTTCCTATTTTAGGAGTCCTTCACAATCTATTTGATGGCTTGACAGACAAGGACGAGACAGTGCGATTGGCCATACAAACAGCTTTGGTCAAAATAATTGAAACACATCCCATAAGAGCAACAAACATACTTTTGGAGTACCGAGAAAAACATCCAAAACTAACAGAACAAACAACTACAATCATACTCAAGTAAATGCCTTTACTTTACTTCCAAACTGAGAGAAAGCTATAACTGATTGTCCTTTATATTTGTTTTTAATGTTATTTCAGAGCCATTGAAAGAGTTGTTTCCTCAGAAGTTGCAATACCCTCAGAAGCACATCAGAAACTGATAACTTTGGCTTTAGAAGAACTAACGCGTTCCACAGAACACGTTCCCAATATACAAAATCATGCCCTTAATATATTGGTGGCCATTGGTCGTGGCGATGATTGTAAAATGGTTATGCAACATTTGATGGGTCATACCAAAGAGGGTTCAGTGGCGCATTTTATGGTTATGCAATGTTTTGGCACACTGGCCACCACGAATATACCTGGTGTAGTGCCTTTTATAAAACCAATATTGGCGACAATGCTAACAAATTTAAATGGTATAAAACAGGATCATGTTAAGCAGGCACATGCTTATGGTAAGTTATGGACAAATCTTATAAAAATTTCAGAGTGCACAACTCGTTAGCCTTGTCTGGTATTGAAGAAAAGTGTATATTACAGAATTTTCTTGTAGACAGTTTACAATATGAAACTTACAGTATGAAATTGCTGGATGCAAATTCCACGTGATGCTCTATAATCGTCAACGAATTTTTGTTAATTCGACCATTATGATTTTTAATATGTTTTGTCTTTCCTGGGTCAGTTTCAATTTCTGTAATATTTTGAAAATAAAACTGAAAAGGAGTACCTCGTATGAGTTACATTCGGCCAGTTCTCGCTATTATAAATGAATGCGGATGCCCCATTTTAAAGATATGTCATATGCTTAGCTCAAAATTTAAGGCACCATGTATTTAAAAAGAGCTCAGGTTTGTTCTTCATAAACTTTAACCATTGACTGTTCATAGTGCCAAATGCAAATGTCCTAATTTTTTCACATCTGCTTTAGTTCATGAGGTGTGACAAAATATGTACAAATTCAGGAAATGGGGGAAAATGTAAAATGGGCTAATATTTTACGGTTCCATAGTGGGACACAAAATATGAACATCGTAATACATTTATGTACTCGTATATATCTTCGAAGTTTGCCGTAAGTACACTTGAGAAATAGTTAACCTTATATAACAATTTTATACATGCTTTTGGAAGCATACCTGTAGATACTTTCTATACAAAAGTTTTATTTAAGATGCCGCACACAATATTATTTTTCTACAAAAAAAAAATTATTATTACGAGTTTTTCTAACATGCTAAATATAATCAATGTCTCCATATTTACATCTCTTCCGTCCCAGCCATTGGCCGGTTCAGTGAAGCTCTTTTGGAGCATTCTTCTGCTAATGCTGCCTCCGCCTCTAACCACAACACTGAAGATAATAACGAAGTCGTTTCGCCCACAGCTGCTGAAGTTGAATCATTTCTCAATTGTTCAACAGAAATATCCATAGGCTACGATATCCTCTTCAAACAGTGGCTACATTCGAGGGAACCAAAAGTCTGTGTAGAGATTCTTCAGGCCCTCTCATCCATGTTTCCCCTGCTGCCTGCGGATGCTATACAAGATCAAACACCCAGACTAATACCACAGATTTTGGGTTTATATCGCAGATCTATTGAAAGAAATTCGGTTACTCAATTTTTATCCGCCGTTTTGAAAACTAACATTTCTCTGCAGCCTTCAGTTTTGGATGGAGTCGCTGATCAATTGGTATCCAATCTATTCGATTTGGTTTGTGTTTATCCGGATTATGAAAAGCCACAAACTGTTAAGGGTCACTATGAAGTGCTGCGCTGCTTTTACTTATTATCTGGCGTTTATGCAGCCAAGATTATGGACACTTTGCTCATGCATTTGCGGAACAACAGTGAACGGGAACGCATTAAATCCTTATTGATCTTGACACATCTTCTGAATACGTCTACCGTGAATATTGAGAATAAATTGCATGGATTCATGGAATGCCTGAAGACCATGATAACCAGTGAGAGAAGCATTAAGATGAAAATGACACTGCTAAAGACCATTGTGGCGCTGGCCCAAAAATCTCTTGTAAAAGAGAAGGAGTTTGTCTGGTTCATTGTCCGGTATAGTTGTAAATACACTAAAGTAAACCAGGAGCACGGTTCATTGGAGGAACACGCCAATTTTGTTCTATCTTGTGAGAATTCCCTGTTCATGCTGGCCTCTACAGTGGGAACTATGGATGAGTTGCTGAAAAGGGAATTACTGAATTATTTTGTGCTATTGGATTACACTGATATCTGCTCGAACTTGGCGAAATGTTTAGCAAGTCTTTTCGCTAAGTCGCCCAATATTGAATTTGAAATCGCTAATGAAGAGGATACAGAACCGGAGAGAAGAGAATCAAATGTTAGCGAAGAAACGTCATCCACCAAGTCGCCTAGTTTAATAAAAAGCGGAAAAATAATTGTACCCTCAGCAGAGACAATATATGCCCGCTGTTTAGCCTTTTTGGGCAACTATCACAGCATTAAGAGAGCCACCAACATTTTATCATTCCTGAAATATTACTATCCTCACTTGAATCCGGAACTCGGTAAACTGTGGGATAAATCAATATCCGATTTACTGCTCAATATAAATAAGGAAACATTGTACTTCAGCAAACTGGCCACCTTCATTACAGAAACAAATGAGTTCCTCACAAGCCATGACGAACACTTTGCCGAGCGATTGGCCAATAAAATGGCTGAACAAATTATTGTGTATCCTATGGTTCTGCCACACAATGAGTTTGTTATTCCCTCCCTTAATACGGAGAGAGGAATGTTGTTGAAAGCCATAGGCCTGACGTTGTGCAACGTGACGGATGCCGCTATAGTAAATGCAAAGATTGATTTGATTATAACTTCTGCCAGGCAAGAAAAGTTGGACAAGCACACTAAGCACACCGAGTATGACGACAAAATCATACCCTGTGCTTTAGCTTTGGGTTATGCATCAAGGAAACATTTGACACCGGTCGTTAAAAAGCTGGCGGAATTGGCAAACATTGGGGGGCGTAAGCACTCAACGGGATTCTTCTCCAACTTACATTTTATCAAAGACACTCACAAAGAATTGGAGAATTTCAAAACCAATCTTTTAGTAATTAAGTCTTTCGGTCAAGTCATGGATGAGGCAGATCCTTTGCAGACCTTAGCCAACCTCGATGACACCATATTGAATTTTTTAATACTACAATTGAAATTTACCAAAGACCAGTGTGTAATGTCAGCCATATTGAAGACACTCCTAAGTATCTGCAATCAAATGATTAATACAAAAGAACAATTTAGAGCTCCCTTAAAATATCGCAAACAAATTATGGAAGCAGTATTCAGTATTCCTATAGAATCGCCTTTCGACGATCTGCCGCTGCTGCCTATTATATTGAAATTGGGAACTAATTTCATTCACATTGGCCGAGAAGACGCCACGGAATCGGTTGATGGTGGCGTCATATTCGAAATAGCCTGTAAAAATTTCTTTTGTTGCGCTCAAAATTTAAAAATGAAATTCGAGTCTCTGGAAGAAGATGAACGTAACAGTTTCCTGGCCAAATACCTTAATGAATCTTTGCCGGAGCTGAACAAATTGGTAAAAGTTATTATAGAATTGGACCCCTCGCCGTCAACACTAGATTTGATTATCTCAATTTTGGAAACTTGGATACGCGATAAAAATTCCGAAGTACGCATATGCGCTAGTCATGTCTACAATAATACCCTCGAAGTCTACATAAAATCCATGAAAATCGGCTGTGAAGCTCCCTCAAAATTCAATCAAACTGGTCAAATGTTGGGTAAAATTGTGCCGCGCTGCATAGATTCCAATGCTACGGTTAGACAAGTGTCGGTGGATATTTTACAAAAGACTCTGGAAATTGCTTGCATATATGAAACACTGACTATAGCCGACAGCGAAACCGATTGGGTGAAAGATATTGAAGATGTTAAAGAACAAATCATAACGGATGATCCAAAACATATATACAATCTTACGGGCGAGATTGCTAAAATTATAGCTTTGCGTATATCAAATTTTCAGTATTTACAATTTTGGTAAGTTTGAGAATGATGTATGGAATATTTAAAAAAAAAAATTATATTGAAATTTTATTCTTCGTCTGTGTGCTTGCAGCAAAACTTTGCTTATTGGTTTAAAGGATCCTGAGCATAGCTCTGCCATTGGCGCTTCAGTTGTTTTGAAGTTCTTTATCCAACAGAAAGGTTCGGAATTATTCCATGCTATACCTGATTTGGTGAAAGAAAGTTTAGAGGTAAGCAGTAATGTCCTAAAATTTAGACCCATTCTGAAACAATCTGTCTTTGCTAAGATATTTCCTAAAATTCAAAAAGGTAAACTTTTTTCTGTCATAAGCCGATTTTGTTCCTTTCTGGTAGGTCAACCTGTACAAATCTAGCAGTGTTATAAATTTTATTCGACCTGTGTAAAAAACAAAATGAGGTAGATGTTATTAATACAGATTTTGCGAAAGTATTTGATTATGCAAATTATAGGCTTCCGAAATTCACCATAAATGCAAGTGGAAGTGGAACACATTAAGGGCTTTTATTACTTTCAATTTTTATCAATGATTTACATAATTGCTTGAAGTTCTACAAAGCATCTCTTTTCGGATGAGTTGAAGCTATGGACAATGTTTCAAGTTTGCATCACTCGATTAATTTATAATATGTGTAATAATAACAAGTATGAGTTGAATGCACACAAATTGTATTGGCCATATTTAGTATATAACATAGCCGGTGAGGCTTATTTGGAATATATGGAGGCTATATTGGAATTTATTAGAAGTAATACTAAAGGTTTAAATAACTATGTAGCGCAATTTAGAGTACTGTTCTTCAATTTCAACCTGTAGATGAAAATCTTTCAGAATAGAAAATATCAAAAGTTATTTTGCTACTTTATTTAAGAATATATGTATAAATTGGGGATAGTCTTACATATGAGAGTAATAAATTATGTAAAATGTCTGGGATTTACATTTAGGAAAGCAACATTTTTTAATTGTTGTCTAATTGTCTACTCTACTTCGTAAGTGGAATATCAACAGACTGAATATATAAATAAGTAAATAGTAAAGTACCACGTCCTTTCGACTGAAAAATTGTGCCTTTTATGAATATTTTTGAAAGTTATTAAACGTTATTTCCTTCGAAAGGACTGTCAAAAAATGTTGTCCTATGTTATTCTTAACTTTATAAATCTTTATTTATTTATTTGTAATTCATTATGTAATACAAAAGCCTTCTTGGCCAATACAATACATTACATATTCTATAATATCCTGGCCAGATTCATTATTCGTGATAGTTATATATAAATCTAATTTTATTGACTCCACAGCCACAAAATATAAAAGTATAAGCCAAAAAATAAGTAATATGGTAGTTAAGTTTTAACATGTCCCATGAAAAGTGACAATTAAGAAAACTTAAAAAGGCGCATCTCAATTGTTTAATATTTAAATATTTTGCAACTACTTCAAGACATGCAATCAAAACATATCCGTAGAAATTATAGTGAAAAAGTAATATGAAAGGGATTTATGTATGCGAAAAATGATCAAGCAGTTTCAATCCAAAAACATTGTTAGAATGTGCAAAAAGTCGCAAGTCATGCATACTACTATACCATTTTTCTATAAACGTTCTATAGACGATTTTTCAAACATGGACCTATAAAATAAAAATAAATTTGTATATTGCACAAAATTCTCAAAAGAATATCCCAAGAACTTTTTCCCATGGTCAGAAATATGCTGCCTTCTGCGAACATTATAAGCAAACCGCACAATAACGTTCATAGCTGTCTTTAATATAGACAGATTTTCAATATTAGTTCCTTATGTCACTTAAAGACAATACACAATTTGAGGCATAAGTATAGCATAAGCTAATTTGCATTTTACTGTAAGCGGAAAGAAAGTAGCAGCCAAATAAAGCCTAGGTAAAGAACTATATATTCTACCATTAATAGAGTTAATATGAACTTCAAATGTTAATTTATTATCAATAACTACTCCCAAACATCTATGGTGACTAACAAAATCAATCGTTCCATTTTTCAGGCCATTCATGTTTGTGATGTAAACCGTGCCAAATCGGGAGTTCTTAAATCTTTGGTAGCCTTAACAAAACATCATCCAAAGTTGGTATGCTGTGAAATGCTTGCACAACAATTACCTTATGAAGAGTAAGAATACATAAAAATCTAAACAAAATAAAGAAAATTTAATTTTTTTGGTTTAATTTTAGAAACATTGTTGAATATTGGCATTTGATTTGTACAGACAGTGACTTGGCTGGCATTTTACTCGAAAACTTTCTGCAAATACTCTCATCTTCGTGTTTATATGAGCCCAACGAGCCATGCGTAGATCGTCAGAAGATAGCCAGCGTACAACCGTTTGCCATATTTTGTGCGCTTCACGAAATGATGCCTTGCAGGGATATTAAAGAGGTACTTATATCAACCATCTGTGGAGGAGTATAAGTCTAATTTTCGTTTATTTTAGCAACTCAAATTAAAATTTCCCGAATTGTTTACAATGCTGCTAACGTCATTGGCTTCATACACCAATCTTGCTGCTCCAATGCAAACGGGAGTGACGCGCAGTGTCTCACCCGTTACGGGCGATACAAAATCAAACACGGCTAGCAAAAGCAAATTTGGTTTTATTCCCAATAGAGACAGTGTTAAGTTAAATCCATGCCAAGTTGTTTTGGAAACTTTCCAAAAATTCCTCGATAGCTTAGAAATGGAGCAAATATCTACTGTTCTCACCGTACATACTCATTTAGCATCTAGCACGGATCTCAAAAATTTCATAGAGTTATTAACACCCATGGCCATTGGTCTATCCAATCAAGTCAACATCAATTCCAGTCAAATGAAAAAAGTAATTATGACGCTCAGTAAATATGTAGCCTCCCCCTATGATGGTCAGAGAGTTGCGGCAGTGGGTTTATACTCGCGTATGGTGCCCTTAAAGCCATGTGGAGAAATATCTTCCACTATAATGAATCATTTAACGTCGGCTTTGAGTGACCCCAATGCTACGGTTCGTGGTCTGAGTATTCAGGGTATGGGTTATGTAGGCCAATTGACGGAAGATGATATTGAAAAATACGATGAGACTGCAATAACAGCTTTGTTGAAGGGTATCGATGACACGGCGAGGTAAGTTTACAAATTTATGGCAACATATAATAAAAAGACAGCAAACTTCGAACTAGAATCAAATTTTTCATCAGGGGAACACATGTTAGAGTGTATCTAAATTCAGCATTTGCGAATATTGCAAAGCAGTAGCCATAAATTTAAATGTTATTTCTTTTCTATAGACTGTCATGTTATTTTTTAGTCGTCTTAACCGATAAAATGTATTTATTTATTTCACACCTTGATAGTAAAATTTATGATACTCGTACAAATCAATTGCCTGGTTTGTTCTATGATTGATACTCACACTTTTGCAACTTTTCAGTGATTGTTTAATCAACATCCCCCTGGAAAGCATGCGTGGCTTGTCGCGCATTCTACAAAATTTACCCAGCGATAGGGTTGAATCTTTCCATGTCTCACTGGCCATACGTATACGACCATTCTTTGGTAGTTATTCACTGGAAATTCGCGAGGCTGCTATTATATTATTTGGAGATTTATGCGAATCGAAAATTTCTTTGAAAGACGGCACCATATCGCCAAATTCATCCAATGAAGCATTGCGGGAACAATTAATAGCAAACCTCTTCCCTTTGCTACTGCATTTAAGTGAAGGTGAAGCTACTATTATCAGGGTAAGCAATAGCAGAGGGGAAATGTTAAAAATAAAATGATATGATAACAACATTTATTCTTTTAGGCCTGTAAGGGTACCCTGCGCAAAGTTTGCAGTTTATTACACTCCATTAAAGTCAACGACATGGCCCAGCGGCATTTGTTGGACCACGGGCAACTAAGCTACAATAATTTCATTGTGGATTTTGTTAAAGTTATTGTAAGTTGAAGCGAAAACTTTAGTTTGTTAAGGGCTGTTTATTACGTTAAACTTATCTTAATCTGTAGGCCATGGAATTGACAGATCACATTCAAGATTTTATAGATTCTTGTGTACCAAAGCTGCGTAGCCAATGGCCGGAAGTTCGTGGTAGTGCTGCCATTGTCATCGGTAAGTATATGTGTAGTTGATGTGCGCCATATCTGTGCACGAACTAGAGTGAGGCCATAACATAATTCGCAAAATGTTATTGGGGAATAGAATCGTTCGCAAATCCAGTTTGTGTTGTAAATGTTTAGCTCACGCAAAGAAATTTTTGAGTGATGATAAGAATCAAAGAGAAATTTATTTTTGGTGTGAAGTAATAAGAAGTGTGATCTACAAGTTCTACAATAAAATGTTGCTATTGGGAGGAGTAAGTAGATAAGCCTCCCTTAACCACAGTAAATTCAATATTTAACTGTTAATGAAAACTATGTTATGCTATGCTTAAGATAATTCATTTTAAAACAATTGCACTCACGATATTTGAATCACCGAGATTATCACCATATTTCTGGAAGCAAAGATTATAATGAAGACAACACTGAGATGAAAAGTGATGTATTAAATTATGTTCCATATTTAACTACAATTTAATATCAAGCATTTCTCCTATACCAACGACTATTTTGATTTTGCAGTGTGTACTTCATAAATGCATTTCAAATAAAGGCGAAAGATTTATTTTGTAATGTGGTTTCCGCTTGAATGTAGCTAATATTTTGTGATAATATTGCGAAAGCGAGTTTTGGATGTGGCCGATACTAAGTGCTTCGAAACAAATGTAATTTTCTATCCCACCTAAAACAATCATTCAACATAATTTCAGAATTCGATTCTATTTGCCACTGTAGAAGCCTTTCTTTTGAGTGCTATGCTAAACTATACTATAAGTCGGCCTTTTGGACAATTTTTGAAATTAAGTTGTGTAAGTTTGGTTTCTACTCGAACTGAAAAATTTAAAATAGTTTGCTTGTTGCATCTGTTTGAAGATTTGGGAATTAGTAAACAATTATAATGATAACAACTGATAGCAAATTACCATAATTTGGGTAGAGCTCGTCAATGACCACTTGGTTTAATTGGAACATCCGTTTAAAACTGTAAGAGCACTTTGATGCTAACAATTTGCTCCGATAATAATTCCATGAACAGGCAATCTTCAAAGGAATGATGACAAAAATTATCTTGTAAAATTTAATTATTTTATTTTTTTTAAATGTATCTAAATGAATCAACCAGCTAATATATGCCTTGAACTTAAATAAGATAACTTTGAAATCTTTTTTTATTACGTTATTTGCTGAAACAAAAATCTGCAGTCAAAGAAGGCTACAAAGTGAAACCACCGGGTAAACAACACATTTTGCTTTAGCTATAATATGAAATGTGGTTCAACAAACAAACAAATTTGCTTACATCCAATAAATGAGATATGGGAGAGCTTCCCATATTTAGAGAGCTTACACGCTTTGTATTTTTAGACTCACTCAGTAGGACCTAAAGTTTAACGACACAATTTAAACGTCATAATTTGAGAAACACCGGACTGCTCGATTACTCGAAGTGTCAGCCAGACACATCGAGATGACCGCCGCTCAAATAATATGTGGTTGTATGCGGGATTTAACCCGATATTATGCAAACGATAATCGAGTGTACTAATCATTGGGCCACGGTCCCACAATCGAAAACTTGCTTACCATTCACTAGTTTCTGAAAAGCTATAACAATTCGTGTTGAGGGACGCAGAAACCACAATGTCAATATCTACTAAACAATTGAGAATCTAAAATGTTTTTTTTTTTATTTTTAGGTATATTACACAATTTTCTAACCGATCGCAATCCACAAAGCGAAGCTGTGGGCAACAAACTTGCCGCTCTCCTCAAGGACGAAAATCATTTTGTACGTGTCAAATCAGCCACGGCTTTGGGTTACTTTTTTGGAGATATATAAATATGTTTGAATAATGAGGGTTCTATTTAGCAACCTTTGGAATGGCTTACGAATCAATTTTTGCAGGATATTAGGTTCCTCACACCCTCAACACAATACGGTCCCTATTGTACTATTTTGAATATTACTTAGGACTTAACAGATTGATGTAGAAAGACAATTGTATGCCAAAAGTTAAGAGATAATTTATTTGAAATTATTTAAATGTGATGTGTTGCAAATTTTATTTAACGGTATTCAGTGTATTTGATGTGGTTGTTAATTTTTCTCCCTTTTTCAGATAAGCAATTACAACTTTATATTTAGTTGTCATATTTCTTAGACCCCCTTCGCCTTATCCCTTACTCCCCTTTATGAAATGAAATGTGATTGTTGTTAATGGTATAGCTTGAATAAGCTTAAACAAAGAACTCTACAACTTGTGACCATCTTGTGCCCTTCCACGTAAAACTCCCTCTTTGGAGGAAAAATCGATACCAAATTATTTCCATTAGTGTTAAAGATTTAAAAAAAGTATTTAAGAATGTTAGAATTTGCAGGAAACTGAAGAGATATTTAATGTTAAGCCTATTTTCTGTTGTTATAAAATATTAAATTTTATTTAATCATTTTTATTTTGTTGTATACACATAAACACATAATTGAATTGATGTAATATCTCCCACACGAATTAATCATGTAATAAAAATATAATAAATTGATAACAAGTGTTTAAATAAAGAATCAATACAAAAAAAAAAACTTTTTATATTTATTTATCTTAAAACAAATTCTACAGAAATTCTCTTTAAATTTCTCATATATTGACAAAAGGAAAGTATTGTATACGACCACTGGACCAGCCTATAGTTAATACGGAATTTAAATTTTTACGATTTTTGCTTTGAAAGCATATGTATGATGGATATTCCGCACCAACACCGGTCAGGAAGCATGCAGGTGATATAGTTAGATTGAATTTCTGAATACAAGTTGAGAATATGGCAATGCAGGGCGAATCTTTAAAAGTGATGGCTAAATATAGACCATTTGGATCCCAAGCAACACATTGAGGTTGACCGCCCACTTCACGGTTATCTACGGTTATTTTGGTGAGGTCTGCTATTGGTAAAGCTTGTTTGGGACTAGAGGCATCTGAAAAGAAGAATAAAAGTAACGTAAAATGTGGAAGCAATATATAATGCTACTACATCTTCATGATTTAGAAGAAATTCACTCCGCAATAATAAAATCATTCCAAAGCTACATTTTAAAGTAACTGAGCTTAAGACACATTTTCTATAGAAAACGTGTCGCTTAAGACACATTTTCTATAGAAAATGTGGCGATTATATGAAAAAGGAGGAATAACATGATTTGTGATTTAATCCAAAATTTAAGGACATCATCTGATCACCCTCTCCTACTCTCTTTGTTTAAACAACATAAGGTGAGGGACGATCTATGTTTAACTCATATTAACTGTATTAAAAGCTTCACTTCAAGGAGAAATGTTTTTAAAGAGTTCGTACGAAAATAATTGATATCTTACTTTGTAGGCAGCATTATACAAGTCATGGCGGAATTCTTGCCGAAGCTCACCTGTAGCTTGCCTCGAGTCACAACTATCACGATTTCTATTGGCAGCTTTTCTAAAGAACCACAAGGAAACCGCGAATTTGTTAAACATTTTTCACAAATCGCGAGTTTTCCACTGCCTTGTTATACATAATACTTGCTGAAGTAGAACTTACTTTGAAATAATTGTTCCTCATAAAATTGTAGGCGATATAGCAAAGGTTCCTCAGACGTAATAAACAATAGGAAACCTCCACAAGGAGACCAGCACGCAGACTGTATGGTGCCTTTGGTTATGGTCCAACGTTCTGGTTGCCATTTATTTTCACAAGACCATACACGGAATACATTCGTAACTGTCGAAGAGAAAAGACATGATCCATCAGGTGACCATTTCAAAAGAGAACAAGGTGGTCCAACGCGTTTTAGGGCTGTATTTTGCATTTTATCCACATTCCAAACTATCACATCTGCATCGCCAATAGAGGCGGAAGCGAGTAGAGTACCATCTGAATTCCACTGTACGGACGTTATGGGGCAGTGATTTGGGCTTTATAGTTGACAAATTAAA